>BSQZ01000058.1:77123-92123 GCA_033239005.1 Lamellibrachia satsuma
TAACGAACCTTTTTGTTTTGAACAACAAGATTTTCTTCTTCAAATAACGGGCTTTTTGTGGGCCACAACTGGTTTTATTTGACCAATAATTAAGTAAAAATGGTGTTTATATTGTCATTAAACGGTCCTTCTTATTGCGAACCTTTATTTTCGCTTATAATTATATATATATATATATATATATATATATATATATAATTATAAGCGAAAAATAAAGGTTCGCAATAAGAAGGACCGTTTAATGACAATATAAACACCATTTTTACTTAATTATTGGTCAAATAAAACCAGCTGTGGCCCAGAAAAAGCCCGTTATTTGAAGAAGAAAATCTTGTTGTTCAAAACAAAAAGGTTCGTTATTTAAAACAACAAAATCTTTTATGAATTTGCAAAACAAAAGGCCTGGGTGTTAACTATTACTAAACTCCAGGACCAAGATCTCAGTAAATTAAATCGCTTAACGCCCCTTACAGAAAAGGCTAGACTTGAAAGGGTGGTATAATACACCCTATAGAATGTTTTATTAATTCTGCTGCCATATGAAGATGCGTGGTGTTTACCTTTCAGAAAGAAAAGTGCAACTGTTCCCTTGCCTATGACTAGTGTATGTCGACACTAATGCACATTCATCAGAGCGGATTATAATAGTTCTCGCATTTAACACCGGAAATTGGTTATGTTAACACTGATGCACTTTCAATAAGATACTTCTTCATCAGTGGCCTCACAGGCTGTCCTTGGATTCTCACAAGTTTCTTTGGCCATACATGCACAGGTTTCGGTTCTACATGCGCAGTTGGCTCGGCGACGTGTTGACTTCTTGCAGTCTCTCAGACAGTCAGCTCCGGAAGACCCCGTGGTGCTGGATCTTTGGTCATGAGCACAGGCTGCAGGGCAACATCCTGAACGTTCCAGCCATGTCCAGCTGCTTGTGGCAGGCTATGTGTAGGTTCCAGTGGTTTCTTCAATACACAGGCCTGGTTATTTCCTCGCTTCGTTGTATGTTGCTGTAAGCTGTCGATGGCAAGGGGAGATTTTTATTTCTTTATCCTTCTGTCCGATTTTGAGTAGACTGTACATATGAAAGTTTCACATTTTGGATGTTGTTGAGTTCGGGTTATTCTCCCAGCTGTTCCATTCATGCCCTCCAGTAGGCAAACAGCTGGGCCTTGTGAACTCTGAATCTAATGTGGTGGTGGCATCGTATACCTTAGCATGGTGTTCTGGACATCTTTCCCATGTTTCAGAGTTAGTTGGCATACACTAACTTGCTCTATCACAGCATTTTAATCATCATAACTGCCCTGCTTCTTAGGGAGTTACTGCACGAAGGCACGCCACTGTAGACAAAACATGACTTCCATGACTATCTTGTGGGCACTCACTCCACGAGTGTAGGACTTCCCTTTTAGAAGGTTCGAGGTTGTCGAACTGTAACACATCCCATATTCTGTCAGCCGATCCCCGATGCCTGACATATTGTACTTCTTTCCCATGACAGTCAAATAGTTCATTGTAATGTAGAGGCCTCATCATGCATCATCGTGCCTTCAAACTGTTTTTGTAGTCGCCACTGGATCGTCTGATGAGTTGCTACACTCTGGCGTTGAAAACTTATCTTCACCTTCATTTTCTGGTTTGGCAATAACCCAGTGTATTGGCCAGTAAAGACTTATCAGAGAGTTTGATGTTATCTCAGTTAGAGTCATGATACTAGGTGACTGGACTGATATGCATTGGCAGTCTTTGATCTCTGACTTTATTAGTTTTTCAGTGCTGTACTGTGAAATTTACCGTGCGTGCGACAAGCACCGACTGCCATAACTTATAGTTAAGAATCGATTGGCTAATAATATAACATAGAGCACCCGATCCTGTAATAAACACTTAAAAAAACATCAACAACTACTTCTACGTTCTTAATAACTCTTGATAGCAATAGCATGAAATGACGAAGTGTGTAACAAACATGATTCACTGAAGGACATGCTAGAAGGTTATGTACAATTTTTTTTTATGGATTGGACAGGAAGTCACTACATAGCTTATCAACAGCATTGACAAGTAATTGGAATCTAACATTTTGATGGATCTCCATTTGAGAGCCGTGTAACAAAAACGGTAATAATATAATATAACCAGAAGGTAATGGGTACACTGGAGTCACTACTTCTCTATGGAGCGTGTCTATATGTAGAGGGGTGTCACTAGCGACATGCTTGGGGGTGGTCAGGTTGCTATACTCGTCTCATTACTCTATAGTGGGGCTGGTGATGTGTGCTAACCAGAAGGTAATGGGTACACTCGACTCACTACTTCACTACTTCTCTATGGAGCGTGTCTATATGTAGAGGGGTGTCACTAGCGAGAATACAACACCAACAACACATGTTTTGACTATTTTATTAAATATATCCATTACTTTACGTTGTATACAATACGTATGAAATATATGTCATTCGTTTGCACTATTTGATTAAATATCAACCATTACATAGGTTGTAGGAAATACGTATGAAATATATAGACTACTGCATCGTTGTGTAAGGAACAACTTATATATATACGATGGTGAGGTTTATGGACTGTTATGTTGCGATAGTGACCTCAAGCGTACGAACATTTACCGTTGCGCCACATGCCCGTGTAATGATGGTGCGGTTATGGACTGTATTGAGGTATATAGACTGTTATGTCGCGCCAGTGTACTCGGGCTTACGAACGTTTACAGTTACGCCAGAGGCCGGTACAATGATGTTGACTTGCGAGATTTTACGTCTCTCCAGATATCACGTGATGATGATGATGATGAGGTGTTGACAATACGTCGTTCCTTTCATAACGAGTACATACTGGTACAGTCAATTCATCATAATAAAATAGTACTACATAATAAAGACACTACTGCTATGCTAATACAGTTCTTTCATAATTGTAATAAAGTTCGTTCAAAATACTAATACAGTTCGGGCCATACTAATGTCTATTATGCTAATACTACATACTAGACGACACTGCAGGTGGTTACGTCATCGTTGACGTCACCAATACTCGATGGCGTTTTGTACCGAGAACACGCCGCAGATCGCTGTCCGCTTGCGTGGAGCTGCCTTCGTTTGCGTGGAGCAGCCTTCGTACTCTCCGCCCCCTCCTCATGTTCTCCCACAGCATAGGCATATAGCAGTTGCTCTAAGCCTCTACTTATCTATCAAAAGGACCAAACAAGAAAAAGACATGTTTAGTCATCACTGGCATCAACCTTACCAGCTTATTGACTCTTTATGCTATCTTTGACCTTCTCTATGATATGTCACGAAATTTAATCATGACTAATGTAAGTAACACCGACCGATCACCGCTATGGTGTCATACTTGAGATCGTCAAACACGTAATCAACAATTTAGACCATGTGACAACGTCTCGCGTTACATCTAGCAATACTATTGCGTACGCAGTTACTGCTAATATTGCAGCTCGTAGTGTTGTTGCTGCAAATACTTTTGCTGAAACTACTGTTGTTATTACAATTGTTGCCTTTGGTGCTGCTAATGCATGTATTACTGATGCTGCTAATGACGCTGCTACTATCTATGCTTCTAGTGGTGTTTATACTGTTGCTATTAATGTTGCTGCTGGTGACGATGTTACTGTCGCTAATAATATTGGTAGTAGTGGTAATGTTTCTGCTCCTACGCTTGCTTCTAATGCTACTGCTAGTGGTTATGCTACTATAGCTACTAATGTTGCTATTGTTTCAACTAATATATAGCACGGCTATTTACGATGCTACTGCTGTTGCTTCTTCTTCTTCTTCTTCTGCTGTTGCTTCTTCTTCTTCTTCTTCTGCTGCTGCTGCTGCTGCCGCTGCTGCCGCTGCTACTGCTGCCGCTGCCGCCGATGCTGCTGCTGCTGCTGCTGCTGCTGCTGCTGCTGCTGCTGCTGCTGCTGCTGCTGCTGCTGCTGCTGCTGCTGCTGCTGCTGCTGCTGCTGCTGCTGCTGCTGCTGCTGCTGCTGCTGCTGCTGCTGCTGTTGCTGCTTCTTCTTCTGCTGCTGCTGCTGCTACTACGAATTTGTTGTTTCTAGCACCACATTTTCAGCCAATGCGATTACAAAAATTAGCTTAGCCGACAGTTTGAGGACAATGTTGAAAGCACATTTTTTTTCGACCTACTCTGCTTTCCGAAAGTTATAATCGTGATATCTTTTACAGTGCATCGTGGGTGAATTTACCCGGATTGATGGCGTTTCTCACCGTCTGCTGTCTGTGTGGATTCGTCGTGCATGCCCAGTACCGCAACTGTGACCTGCTTACAGGTCCAACTCATATCAAGACGGACCAGGTAATCGTATATTTATATGTAGTGGATTTCAGTAGTGTTTTGCCTTGTGTGGCATCAGTGTGCTAAAATGTTTCACTATGTTGTCAAAAGGACACACAACATTAGAATGACATTGTTTGATGATTTATTAAGTGACGTATTTATGAAATGTTGTGAGGGAAACAGAGTTGTATAGCATGACC
Organism: Lamellibrachia satsuma; assembly: GCA_033239005.1. NCBI lineage: Eukaryota > Metazoa > Annelida > Polychaeta > Sabellida > Siboglinidae > Lamellibrachia > Lamellibrachia satsuma. Next base: position 81,647 of record BSQZ01000058.1, read on the forward strand.
GCATTGTTGTTTTGCACAAACGGACCCATCAAGACTCGCTACTTTGAGCTCTGATGACAATCACCAGTCTCACGCGATTCCGGTAATACTGAGACTTGGGGCCTTGTAGACGGATCAGTTGTTCATGTGAAACTATTTATCTATTTATCTGAAGCCATGAACAACATGGTATTCGTTCACGTTGTTCATAGCTGTTCTATTATATATTTAGAAGTCCACCGAATAACTATATCGGTGATATTATCAGATGAATTGAACTTCGATATCTAAGGAATAACAAATAAAATTACCTTTTCATTTAGAATGAACACCCATTTGGAACATAGCCCCAGCCAGCAGGTGGTAGCGACAGGAGGAGGCACTGGCAGCCAGTAGCATGCAAATTTAAACACAGTTACAAACGAGAGGTTCGAAACGAAAACAAATATTGCCATCTTGTCTATAGGCAATATTTGGCAGGAATACCGAGAGGTAAACAGATAAGCATGAAACCGGTTCGGTTTAGAATACAACGTGATCTTAAGGTGGCCGATTACCCTGAAATGAAAGTAATGAAACATAACATTTTGAAAAGGTTGTTTGGAACCCGTTATCTCACAAAAGCCCATAAATACAACTACAAGTTGGGATACAATTAAAACATATCTGACATCGTAACAGCTACTTCACCAGCAAAATTAGTAAATTACCGTATTCAGATCATAATCAGTCATAACACGACATTTATTTATTATTCAAATATAAAATTACAATTCACAATTAAAACACATATTTATTTCGACAATATTCAGTATTTGACCCACAAGAAATAATGTAGCTTCAGCAAACTTGGCAGATATATTCACTTTCTATTGATCTCCAGAAACAAACAAAAAATCAAAATGTAGGATTTGCGATCTTAAAATTACACGAGTTCATAAATTGTCTACAAAGAATTTACAACACACGTTGTTCATCAAAAGGTGCTACTTGTACATTAAATTATGCATTTACGGTTCTCATTAATGTTATTTTACAAAAAAACATGTGATAATTGTGTTTGTTATTGACACATGGAACATAGTTTCAATCAACAGTATACAGTTTGTATTGATTTCATATTTCAACTGCGATGCGCAGACCGATGTGTACATAGATTGATTCCAAGATAATCGGCCACATTAAGAGCTTCAAGCCCGCTATTGGTGTATTACAGGTTCTGTGTTTGAGCAGTGGGTAGTAGGTGTATATATCGTAGGCCGCTATACCTAGTTAACTGGAAGTGTTGTGTTTTCAGCTGTTGCCGCTGTACGTCATAGAACACTTGGACTACCCTTGCGTCACCGGTATCTTCACGGCTTCCGTCTTCAGTGGAGCTCTCAGGTGTGAGTGCGTGTGTGTGTGATAGGGCGTGCATGCGATCGTGCGTGCGATCGTGCGTGCGTGTATGGCGGTGTGGGGGCATACGTAGAAATATGTGTGCTTTATAGAATAAACACGTTATGAGCTCGGCGTATAAATTAATACAATTGCCCATTTTAATAAAAGACAAAATCTAAAATGTCATATTAATATATGGACACGAATTGACGTTGTTCAGTTAAAAAAAATCAATAATTATTCAGAGCCAGTGTGGTGTCTTGCAGCTCGATATCACCGGGTCTGAATGCCCTCTCTGCCGTCGTTCTACAAGACATGGTTCGGGTGTTCCACAAGATCAACGATTCGACAGCCACCAAAATGTCCAAGGGAATAGGTATTTCTTGGTCTACGTATTACCATGTCTGCTTTTTTTAATTTGGTATGTAATGTCACTACATACTGATGGTACTTCGAAAGAACATGTTTTCTTCCAGCCGTCGGCTTCGGTGCTTTGACGATTTTGTTGACGTACGTGGCTTCACATCTCGGGGGTGTTCTCCAAGTATGAAAACATCGCACTAGAACTTTACCTAATGGTACTTGATCGGAAAGGCGTTTTGGTGTAAAAATAAAGTATTTAAATACACACGCATGCACACATGCATGCACACACACTCTCACACTAATCATCTTTATTGTTTTTGTACAAGAACTGATATTGACACTATTGTTACTATAATCTTCACGATAATCATGTTTAAGTCGTTGCCGGTGTTGCTATAATTTTTGCTTTTACGTCTGAAGTCCGTTGTTTCTTGCAATGACACATTCATCTGCTACTATTACTATTCCCAATTGGCTGTATTCGGCCTGTTTGGGATGATTGCCGGACCGACGCTAGGGCTCTTTGTCTTGGCAATGACCAATCCATGGTCCAACACCAAGGTACGTCAAACAGTTTAACTCCACTGTGATGATAAAGCTGGTTTAAATGTGTGCACATCAACAGTGTTCGTCCACCAAAGTACGTTGTGTTCCTTCTTGTCTACCAACTTCCTTAAGTTTGTAAGAAAGTATTACCACTAATCTCCAGTAAACATTCAACAAAACAAAATTAGATTTGGTCTCATCTTAGGACCAGCACAACACACACACACACACACACACACACACACACACACACACACACACACACACACACACACACACACACACACACACACACACACACGCACACAGACACACACACACACACACACACACACACACACACACACACACACACACACACACACACACACACACACACACACACACACACACACACACACACACACACACACACACACACACACACACACACACACACACACACACACACACACACACACACACACACACACACACACGTTAGTCGATAATAGTGAGAATATTGCATCATTTTAAACGACGTGTTGTGGTTTATCCGGTCGTTCCACCAGGGGAGCCTACGCTGGGTTCATCGTCGGTCTTATAGCGACTATCTGGCTAGGAATAGGAGGAATCATCTACATACCTTCTGTTTACAAGCCGCCAGTCTCAGTGGCTGGGTGCCCCGTCGATAACATCACTAACGTGACGGCAATGTATCACAACTACCCGACAACTACCGCTGCGACATTGACGCCGGAAGCAAAGTTTGTGGTGAAACTGTGTCTGGTTTTATGCGAGCGTGATTTCGTCGGTCGAAGAATGAGTATGTGTATGTGTGTGTTTGTGTGTGTGTGTGTGTGTGCGTGTGCGTGTGCGTGTGCGTGTGCGTGTGCGTGTGCGTTTGCGTGTGCGTGTGCGTGTGCGTGTGCGTTTGCGTGTGCGTGTGCGTGTGCGTGTGCGTGTGCGTGTGCGTGTGCGTGTGTGTGTGTACGTTCGTGTGTGCATACATATATCTGTGTACGTGTGTATTAGTGTGAAATTACGAAAAGGATTGTGAACGTCAACCTGCATTAAACAGGTTTACACTGTACGATACATGGATAACCGTGTAAACATGACACGAACAATCGAGATGACACTGAATGGAATGTAAGTTTGTAGAAAAAATAGTTCATTCTTCAATTATTCAGAAGTAACAAGTTATTTCGATGTTGGCGCAGTAATCATGTGCCTTTTAACATTTAGACATTACAGCGTATTGCAAAGTTTGATTTTAGTAAATTTAGTGTGCAAATTAACAGGCATTACAACCGTCGTTGTTTCGCTTACAAAAGGTTTAATGCGGAGAAAGTAGTTATATACTTGTGATTTATTGTAAGCTGCTATGTAGTCGCACTGTTGGCACAAGTCGACAAATGTGGCTGAAAAGACGACTTCTTGACAACTTATTGACGACAGTTGTCCATTGTATAGTAAGGCGATGTCTTGATGTAAGAAATGTCGGCTGATTGCAGACCCGGATACTTAGGTTTCTACGAGATATCGTATTTGTGGTACAGCACGTTTTCCGTCTTCGTCGTGAACCTGGTTGGTATATTCGTCAGCCTTCTAACTGGTACGTATTATGGCACTCTGGTTGGATTCCAGACATTCCTTTAATTACGTACTTAAGTACACATATACATGGTGAGTGTTGACGTGTGGCAGCTAGACGTTTTATGTTATTAAGAAACGTCAGACTTTTGTGTGATTTGGTGCAAAACTGTGATAACAGTTACGGTCTCACTAGGAATTTGCTGATGAGTAATACGATATACACTTGAAATTCGACGCAGATGTTAACGTCACAAATAAATACATTCACATTCAAAACTTTAAACTATGAAATACAAAAATGCAGGATACGCAGCTACTTGTTGATAACTGAATGCGTGCAGTGAGGTTGGTTTCAATATGCATTTCAATCTGTTTTTGTTTTCGGCGAACTTTATCGACATATTTTTACTCATAGCATAGCGAATTAAGCATATTAATAGTTCTTACGTTAGCAACTGTTTTCTACATAAACCACGATAGCGCACGGCTGAAATGTTTGCTGTCAGATAGTATGGAATAATGATAACAATTTGATTAGTACTAATTACACTTAATGCTAAGGAATTATAACCTGGATAGACTTTGTCGGTTGCTGGCCAGCAGTCGGTTGATGGCAGATGAGTTTGGAAGTTCTACTGCGCACATGATGAGTTCATCAACTAAATTAACATAAAGTTGGAGGAGGGAGTGTTTAAAAATCCAGCTGAGTACAGTACTGAAATTTTTTTTAGATGGGTGTCATTTCATGCATTATGTGGCCATTGTTATAGGAAATGTCACTGTTTATATGGATTGGCTTAAAAAGAAATAAATTATCAGAAAAAAAAGAAGGAAACACAGGAGATCTAAGAAAATTTACAAAGAAGATTTCGTTCAGTTCTGTTTGCCGGGGTCATTTAGAGAGGCTACGAAAGGCAATGTGGACCGGACACAGGCGAGGAACCTCGTCACTTTGCCTCAACAAAGTAGGCCAAGCTTATTGACCCATCAGTTTGTTATGTGATTGCGCAAAATATAATTCATAAATGAAATTATATATCAAAGCCAAAGGGGTCATGTACCAATGCCACCTCGCTAAAGACGCAACTATTTTGCATAATCAGTATGGGAACAAACGTTGTTGTACTTAATGAATCCCACAACATCTCAATCTTGCTATGCTATGTCGACATTGTTGATTGTTCTCAAACGACACAACATATGGCGCCAATGTAATTGTCAACTGACCACGTTAAATGTGGCAACGAGATGTAAGACGACGCGTCCGTGCGTGCATCTATGCGTGCGCACGTTTGATTTTGTTTGTTTGTGTGTGTGCGCCGCGCGCGTGCGTGCGTGCGTGTGTGTGTGTGTGTGTGTGTGTGTGTGTGTGTGTGTGTGTGTGTGTGTGTGTGTTTATTTGTGCGTGTGTGTGTGTGTGTGTGTGTGTGTGTGTTTGTGTGTGTGTGCGTGCGTGCATGCTTGAGGGAGCCAAGGTAATGAAACAATATTATGATATGTGATATATGCTACCAGGTGCTCGCGTAACTAATTCGTTAATATTTCAAGAATACGACAGCAACAGCAGGACAATTTCTCTGAACTGTCATACCACACTACAGGACATCGGGCCAAAGTTGACGCTGCAACACCTGCTGCTTACGACTGTCACACTGCTGCTTGATAGGGTGCAGACTCACTCTGATTAATAAACTTACTGCTTGATGTAATTGTGCTAAATGTATATTAGATTAGGGATATTATTATCCGTTGGGTGGCGTTGGTTATCAATTAAATCCAGACTGTTTAGCCATTATTGTATGTGTGCTTGAATTATTAATGAATTAATGTTAATGAACGAGTAAATGAATGCATTATTTAATTATTAATTAACTCCTTCTAATGGTATATAAGGTTGTATTTCTCCAGAGAGTAGCTGATCAAGATAGCAGCACGGAAAAACACAAAAGACAAACCATTGTTAACAACCTGTATAATTACATTAAATCTGTAATAGCTATATAAATGTTATATATTTATGTAAGGGCATGTTTCTAAAATTCATTTAGTGCGGTATGTTGTAAAACGCTCCTTCTCTACATCCTGGCCAAACTACTATTGTTTTGAAGAATAATTGGATACTTGTATTTCATAGCATGCGTGATTTCTAATTGTATTATGTAACAGTGTGATGACAAAACACAGTTGAGTGTTAGAAGCCCCATATCCCTTAATACTAATAAAAATAATATGTACATCATGGCAGAAATAAAGCACCATGTGCTCCACGCGTTATGATTAAATAGTCACTTTGCATTGGATAATATTAATATCCTAGTATTTTTCGAAAGTTGTAATGAAACTGAATTATAATGAAGTCATCAGTTGTAGAAGCTAGACATAAATAAACATTAGCAAAATTTCGGTAGCATTTACTTTTGTTATTTGTTGGTTACACTTATTTATTGATAAAATCATTACCATCAAGCCGACGATGTAAGGAATATTAATAATACGTAAAAAAATGCGTGCCTTATTCTAGTGAATTAACAAGAGCTGTATGACGAAACGGCTGCGTCCCCTAGCGAGTATGCCCTTCAGAAGCAAACACCTGTGTCGTCCCCTAGCGAATATGCCCAACCAGAAGTAGACACCTTTTTCTTCCCTAAGTCCTAAAACTGAGTGTCATTAGAGAATGTATCATCTATCGGGCACTTTTTGTAAGTCGAGGACTCGGACATTGGGTCAACGTCGCCGTCATCCTGAAACGACAAAGGAAATATTTACGTATGTTCAGATACTACACAATTTGCGCTGGACTTCTGTTGATGAAAACAAGTCATCATTATATATCATCTGCAATGATGCATTGATATCATGTGTTATATGTCATATTATCGGCAGTGAAAGAAAGACATTTCTATCTATAAACAACCATTGTCGCTGTGTGACTACGGTCATTTTCTTGTCTCATACTTCACAGATAAGTTAGCATAAACTCGTCAGATAAGAGTAACATTTTATTAGTGCGTTTAAAAAATCGAGGCAATTTCACACGTCAATTATCTATAAATAAATTTCCAACAAAAGCGTAAGTCGACATTATTTTAATGCGTTATTGTTGGTGTCACAAGACACTATTCATTAAATCAACACTATAACAAAATGCTGTGTATCTTAATTTGTTAGCCGCTCGACTCTTTTAGAGCAGTTCTATTATTCACAAGGGTTTGAGTTTTTTATGTCTTACATTGCTTATTTTGTAACAATAGTAGGTGTGCGTGCTGCTTTGCGTGCATGCGTGCGTGCGTGCGTGCGTGTCGATTAATACTATCAGTTGCGCCCTCTGGCATCCATGACACGAAACGTGGCCAAAATTGGTCACGCGAGTGACACGTGTTAACTACTCACCAGGGTTCGGTCGATGTTACATTGTATGGCTCGTCGGAATTTCGCCGGCAAACAGCAAAAGAATGACTCGACAACTGGCGTCAACAGCCTTGGGTCGACTCTCTTTGGATCAGCAGCGCCTAACAATGTATAATACACTGGAAGGCAATTGCAGCGACAAGTATTGGGTCGAAGAAATTATCAATTATGTTACTTATTTACAATGTTCGGTTACCATTTCAGATGTAGCCCATTATCTTCGTTTCAACTTCAACGTACCGCCGCCAGGTGTCTCGGGTGGATAGTATTGTTCCACGTTTTTTAACAATAATCTATTTGCTAACAAATCGTAACAATTTCGAAATATTTACGAAATTAGTTATACATACATATATTATGTGTACTTACAGTGGAAAAAAGACGTGACTATGTAACACCATTCTTGATGTTCATTCAAAAGTAGGCAAGCGTCATACAAATATTCGCGATTGACTGCCTCAAATTGTAGCGCGTGTAGTCTGACACGCAAGTAAGACACCGTGATAAATACCTGTGAGAAGACTAACGATTGTGCCAATGACATTGACAACGATGACTGCGAAGAGGGTGTACCACATGTAGGAAATTTCGTAGACGGCCAAATACCCCGCCCTGCAAACCACAAAAGAATCACCAGTGGTAATCTCGAATACATTGCAATTTAGATGATTTATTATAAATTTTTTTTATAACAGAATAACTCATGATTTATTTTGAAGAGGGGCAAACGTCCCACGTGTTTGTGACAGTTTGTTGAACGCTACATTATAAATTGGTTATTTTGATGACGTCCACACAATGTGGTCCAAACAGCAATAGAACAAAGAGTACGGTATTGGTCTTGCACCGATACCAACATATGAAAATAATACCGATATCACGAATACCTTTCCTCGGGCCTCGATGTTCCATGGGTAGTCGTCGAGTCGTTGAGATACATTGGCGTTACGTAGGTGACGTTACCGATTACACATTCGCTCAGTGAGACTGGCGGTTTGTAGACGTAGGGATTATAGATGAAAGAACCTATTCCCAACCACGAGGTCGCTACGAGACCGGTAAGATAGCCGACGTAAGCTCCCTGATGAGGTGAGAAAACAAAATATGTATTATAATATAAACACCACTTTAGTTATTCGCGAAGTTATGAAACAATGATAACTCGCTGTATTACGCTTAAAATTATGACACACGTTTGTGTTGCCTCAACTTATGAACCAATGTGAACTCGTTAGTGTTAGCCATACTTATGAACCAATGAGAACCCGTTTGTGATACCCTCAACATGTGAACCAATGAACTATATTTTGTTATAAAATTATAAACCAATCAGAACTCATTTAAAAAGCTGCATTCTCATTTCGAATTTTCTTTCGTCTCGCATTAGACTCATTTCGTTAAAAACAAATCTATCTGATGTATACACCGAGTCCAAAACTAGCTCGTTTGTTAAATATGTATTATTCATCTTGTTTTCAGCTTGAGGGTAAATTAACCTGTGGAAGTTATCTGACCTAATTATTCCGATGATCTACACACTGCTGCTCTTTGTGTTATTAAGCCGTCTGCACAAATTACTTAAAACTTTCCAAGCGCTACAGAATTGAACATCGGTGAACCTGATTTACGATGGGTTAAATGATCTGAGAAGCCATGTTTTACATAATGATAATTTCCACTAAATGGAAAGCAATATTGTAGCAACAATGCAAATGGTAATGACAACGGGTCTCGACGTTCTTACCTTCGTGTTGGACCATGGATTGGTCATAGCCAACACAAATAGTCCTAGAATGGGTCCACTTATCATCCCGAAGACTCCAAAAACAGCCTGTTGGAACGAAACGCAAGAAAGATGCAATATTAAACAGGCGAGAACGGTAGACGAAACCAAGAGTGGTAGAAGTAACAGTGATGCCTATAATAATGATAATGATTATTATGACGACGATGATGATAATAATAATAATAACAATAACAATAATTAATATTATAAAATTTTTTTTCGAGGTTTCAAAGACATTTTGGATAATGCTTGTTTTCACACGGTGACGTTCTGAAATGTCTACAAAGACCACATTAATCATAAAGGTATACGAATATTTTTACTGCGACCAACGCCATATTGTTCGACCGGTATTTCAAGCACAGTATAGCATTTCTAATCCACCAGTCGAAAGCTATGTTTTTCCATTCCTCGCATTGACGCATGTATTACATAAACTGTCACGAAGGAACAGTTTGAAGAAGAGCACTGCAAAGAATAGCAGCAAAGAACAGCAGCAGTTGTTTAATGCATCTTATGCCCCTACGAATGTTACGGAATAGTTTTCGGCCTATGACAGCGGCACGCGAAATAAATACACTGTATTTGGAAAACAAGCTTGATTAACATGTATCACCTTGTGTCGTCCACACAGGAAGTAATTTACCTTGATAATCCCGCCGAGGTGTGAAGCCACGTATGTCAGAAGAATCATCAAAGTACCGAAGCCGATGGCTGCAACAAAATATTGGGTAGGGTGCGGCAAAGGAGTCCCGCATGCGAGAAAAGAATCATCTCCGTAAATATCAACGACATTTCAAATGAGTTAGCTGGTGACATCTGGCGAGTGGGTTGTAAATAAGCATACCGGGGTTAATCAATGTCGTAGATCGTACAGAAAATCGTGCCCGATGGGTAGGCTTTTTGATGTTCCCATATTGTTTCCCTGTATCTTAAATTGAGTTTATATTTATATTTTATTTCTGAGAGTGCATCATGAAGATAAAAAACATTTTATTAGACATGCGAAATCGTATTTCAGAACATCCCCGGGAAATAAAACTTCTTTGTCTCCAAAAAACTAAATATTACATTGGGTCGGCTGATAAGTAAACCTAGTAATAAAAAAGGCCTATATATCTGGAAGCTACCATATTTATGCGGATACTACAATTCAACCTGATTATATAGTAGAGTATAACTGCATAATTAGTTCGCCGTGTTCGCGCTATTTTATTATGTAGTACGTAAGAAACTGCATTTTGCAAATAGCATGCTACTTATGCACAAACTTACATACCAATTAATTTAATTCACAATTTTATTATTAGAAAGGCTTCCAATGATAACAACATATTTTTTATCGATATAACATTTGGGATGTGGCCCATATGTATTCACATGTTTACGTTACTATTTAAATACTTTATTTTTAAGTTTTTATTTCTATTAAAA
>BSQZ01000058.1:97123-117123 GCA_033239005.1 Lamellibrachia satsuma
CAATAGTAATGTTCTCAATGTACTTCTCTGTTGCTCCGACACTGACAGCCAAGCTAGCAAACAAGCTTGATACCTTCCAAAACAGGTGTCTACGGAAGATCCTAGGGGTACACCATCACTAATGAAGAACTGCTACGCAAAACGGAAGCAACATCCTTGGCCACAAAGATAAAGAAGAGAAGATGGAGGTGGCTTGGACACGTGTGCCGAATGTCACCCGGCGCACTGCCCAAGTCAGCCTTACGCTGGACGGTAAAAGGTGACGTGGTCGCCAAAAAGAAATATGGACACGAACAGTGGAGAAGGAGATGAAAGAATGCGGCCTGACATGGAACACCATTACCAAATGGGCTGCAGACCGGCAGCAGTGACGCACTCTTGTTGATGCCTTATGTGCCACCGGACACGAAGAGGACTAAGTAAGTAAGTAAGTAATTGTAAGTAGCATTATAATCAAAGGTAATACAGATTACAGTCACTATCTACATAAACATGTAAACTCTGTTTTAACATTTTAAAATGTTGACGAAGGAAATGTAAAGAAACCATTGAAAATCGCTCAAACAAAAACAGTTGTGGATTCGATGGTATTTCTTCTTAATTGTTAAACATACTTGAACCCGCGATTATAAAATCACTAACACTGTTAACAAACCATGTATTAAATACCGGTACATTCCCAGATAAATAAAAAATTGCGAAAGTTATTCCAATGTTTAAAAAAGAAGATCCATCGTTATTTGACAATCATATACTTATCTCTCTTCTTTCATCAATTTCAAAAGTAATTGTGAAAATATTTGTTACTCATTTATATACAGATAACTCTTAACAAATGTGAGATACACACATGACACGTGACTAAAAGAACAATGCGACTATTTAATTAAGACTGGGGTGGATCCTATGACAGCGACACATTTTGTCTTAGTAGAAGCCACCCAACCCATCGGCTTTGATTTTGATATGTTTACGTCTTTAATTATTAAACATAATTCATAGGGGGATGTATGTATTGCGTGTTATATATTTATGAGGTATATATATGTTAATGCATATATATATATATATATATATATATATATATATATATATATATATATATATATATATATATACATTGATATATATATATATATATATATATATACTCATATGTTTGTATATATATATACATATATATATATATATATATATATATATATATATATATAAAATATATATATATATATATATATATATATAAATATATATACTTATATATATATATATATATATATAAATATATATATATATATATATATATATATATATATGTATATGTATATGTATATGTATATATATATATATATATATATATATATATATATATATATATATATATATATATATATATATATATATATATATACATATACATATACATATACATATACATATATATATATATATATATATATATTTATATATATATATGTATACATATATATATATATATATATATATATATATATATATATATATATATATATATATATATATAAATATATATATATATATATATATATATATATACATATATATATGTATATATATATATATATATATATATATATATATATACATATATATATATATATATGTATATATATATATATATACAAACATATGAGTATATATATATATATATATATATATATATATATATACAAACATATGAGTATATGCCTATTTTTCAAGCCAATAACTGAATTGTATTCGGGGTGAAACAATTAAACGTCTTCTTCTTCACCACCACGACATGGTTGTCATATTTGCTTATTTATTTCGTCATGTTTTGATGCTATGATATTAGAAACATTATAATAACAAGGGAAATGAATATAAAACAAAGTCTTGATACTCGTTCATTGTTTTTTTTTTATAAACAACACTATGGCTGTTCATTAGAACTGTATACAGTAAAATATTAATTATATTTGGTGATATTTTGTTGTACGAACACAAGGCAATCATAAGCCAGCTTTCAGGCAATAACAATCATGTTTGCTTACATCTGTGAAGTGCGGAGGCTCGGTGTACACAGAGAACGCTGGACCTGTGCCTGGTTAACGCCGTAGACGGACACCCAGAAGATGCCAGAACCGACGCTCAGGCTCCACACCGTGTATCTAGTCCTCGGATCAGGATCAAAACTGCAACGTACAATTCCATGACGATTCAACTGCGCACCATTGTCATTTAAGACATTGCTGTCATGACGTTATGAGGAGTCATAACCAATATGACTCACTTGCATGTAAGACATTACACACCTATATAAATTGGTAGTAGCGGGAGGTTGGCCTAACAAATAGGTGGGAAGTGGGATTGCTGAGAGGTGCACTCTAACAAAACTGGTAGGAGGGTGGCCTCGCTCTGAAAGAGGTGGGAGATGGGAGCTATGGCAATAAAAACAACTGCAAAAGTAAGAGTAAGACAAAAAACTAAGAATAAAGATAAGAACAGCAAAATAGGTCAACACAGTTGTACACCTCCATAATCAAATCAATCACCTACATGTGCCAAACAGACACAGTGAACAACAATAGTAGGCCAACAGTACGCAATAGAAAAACATGGTCTTCTTGTAAAAGGGGTAAATGCATTTATTAAGATGTCTAACATAAAAAAGGTGTGGGCTTTAACAAGATTTAACAATATTTCCAAGGCAAAGGCCCAGGTGGCAAGTGAACAAGGAAGGCATTGGCTTATCGAGAGTCCAACATTGTCATCTATGTGTAACCCTCCTCCTGCGATATGTGTTAACCTTGTTTTTAATCATATTCACGCTTCTATCAGTTACATAATATGTAGATAATTTGTTCCATTCATTTATTAACCACTGTGAGAACGAGTACTTCATCATATCCAATCTACAATGATCATTTACTAATGTTACCTCATCTCCTCTTAACCTAATTTTTTGTAGGGTTGTTAAACCATAGTTGGACGTTCTTCATAGATAAGGTATCTCAGAAACCTCCACATAGGTTGTATGTTATTTTTCGAATAGTTGTTTTGACAAGTGTTCGTTTGTAAACCGTTGGGAGGTTACGAACTTGCACAATCCTCACAAGTGGCGCTTCAGCTACTTGAAAAATGGGAACATGTTGACATGATGGACACATCACAATATATTATCAACAGGTAAGCATTGTTAAATATAATGTCGTCGACTTACTCCAAGAAGTGGATTCTGTCGCCTTCCTCCATCATCTTCCAAATGTTCCCGAAGCCTCCGTGGTCCAAGGATCCCTTAATGAGGATGGCGAAGAGGCCAACGAACATCACGCCGATCTGGAAGACGTCTGTCCACATAACAGCTTTCATGCCGCCCTGCCAACATATAGACGACGTTGGTCAATAGACGGCGACAATGGCTGCATGTTTATCTGCGTACTCAATAGGTGGCGTGCTAGTTTCTTCTAATTTGTCATTCACATCACTTAGTATAATAAATACCTTGAGTATTCACCATTTATAAAATTTTTTTTACATGGCCAACTTAATAGTTAATTCACGGACGACTTTCATCCTGGAGTGTTAAATAAGCAGAAAAATGCCATAGAAAAGCACGGGCGACTCATACAACGGTGCACATGCAGGTATATATAAACTTTTCTAACCACCTGTTGTGGACTACCGTAATGGCTGCCTAAGACCCATCAAAACATCAGTCATTACATACTGTAGTCTTGGTTTAATATAACAAGTTAAATACACTGTTATATGTTCAAGGGAGGCACCGAGGGACATATGTTGTCTCAATAATTTCAAAGACGATGACCAAGCGAGTATTTATTACGACGAACATTGGACACTTTTTAACGCGGAGTCTACTGAGCGTTCCCTTAGGCTTAGAATCGGATATTGTTACAATCGTTGCACCAGCTTGTGCTCAATACTTGAGAGGGGTGTGCCAGAAGTGCGAGGATGGCCATAACAATTGGTGAGAGGTGGGAGATTGATATAAAAATGTGGCAACTAGGTGGGAGAGGGTAGTGGAGTATCTGGGATCTAGCAAAGGGGAGGCGAGGGGGAAGCTCAGTGCGAAATGTTGCACACGTAAACAGAATTAAGCCAAATGGGTGAATGCTCCACCCAAAATACTGGAAGTGGGATTGGTGGGACGTGGACTATCAACAACAGTGGAAGGTGGGAGGTTGGCTTCTCCCACTTATCCATCGGGAGAAGAGAGGTTGAGACTGCCGCCACACCGCTCAATAAGCTTCATGTATTTAATAGAATATTAAGTTATATTTTAATAATACGTAAACTACATTGGAAACTACGCTTCTACCGCGTAACTATTATCCCGGAGTAGGATGATGCGCAATAATGCTATGGGCATTCAAGATAATGCAAACGAAGAAAAGCCAACTGACCAACGCCGTGTAGAATATGCAGACGACGCCAACGCTGAGGACGGAGAACCACACACTGAGACCCGTCACTGCAAACAAAGACGTAATTAATAATACTGTGATTACATCAGCACATTCTGAATCATGGGTAATTATAATTATAGTATATAGTAGTAAACTAGTTTGTGGATTACGCGATCAGAAATTGCTAAACAAAAGAGCGTTCTTTGGAAACTTGTATCTTGGTAGTTCATACGTGACAGTGTCTGTGGGAACATTTGTGCATGTATGGGGCTCTTTGTAATTGTAATTGTTTGAGGCTTTTTGTAGCTAATAATTATATATTATTAGTATTGTTTTTAATATAATTAATATAATTTTTAATATATTTTTTATTTATATAACTAATATATTAACTTTTTTATTATAATTAATAACACTAGTAAAAATGCCCGTCCCCAGGACGGGATAACGTGGTAGTTCATACGTGACAGTCATGATACCAATGTTTACCAAATAGGTGATCGCTTTTATGAATATGGCTAGAAAACAATGCGTACATCTTCCTTGTGCCAGCGTATAATTCATGTTGCCGTTACCAAGCAACCTAGTCGATGTTATGTTGCAGATGGCGCTACATACACACCAAGGAACCTAGCCGATGTTATGTACAATTGCATGCGTGTTTTCTACTATAGTTAATATAAACCGCCCAGGTGGCGCTATGTACCCTCAAACGGTTAAAGTACCGAAGTGGGATCACACCTCAGTTATACTTCCTGGTGTGTTACACGAATGTAGGGCACAGTAATTTTATATCTGTGTAGTTTTTTAAAAATCATATCATCTGACATAACTGCATTTGACCAGACACATTGGCAACTTTGCTGGTAGAACATGTTGGCAGTGTAACTGTGGATGTTTAGATAATTTCAATTGGCAGAAGGATTGCTGGCAATTTTCTCGCCACAAGGCGTGTGAGCGTGGTAATTTATGCAGATATTGGTAAACATTGACGGCCACGGCACGTTCAGGTATTTTAAAAGAGTTATAAATATTTGATTTTGACTAAACTCAACCAACATGTCAACAAGATGATGACAACGGCAAGTAAAAAGTGTCATAATTTGTAATGGTCTCATTTGCTTATAATCGTGCAAAACGTTAACATAACCTTTAACAGTAGGCTGAACCCAAGTATTTGCGCCTGCGTGGTTTCTGCGATTGTTGGAAGTTAACGTTTTGCGTAGCGAAAATTTGATTTACCATAAAAACCACTAAGAACCCTTTATATATTGTCGAAAAAATCAATGCTCTACGTTTCATTCGTGGGGTTGCAGATTAATCCTTGAATGTTTAGCGCTCGAGGTGCAAGCCGTCTAAGATGAATACGTTAACATACAAACATATTCTAGTTCGATTATAGTTAGATTGCTTTAAGTTATGATGGCGTATGTAAAGCGCGTGAGAGCAATAATTTTTGATTGGGCTCTATAAATAATTTTATTATTATTATTATAACTATTATTAATATTTTGTAGGCGTGTCCGGAGGCCCATGTGGATGTTTCGTATATTAAAATAATTTAGAAATTCTGCAATTATGTTGTGTATAATTACGTACAGTTGTTGGTAACGCACGGTACGAATGCTTCGTGAAACAGAAGTTGTCACTACCATTGGCCTTAACCTACCAAACCTTGACTGGCCAGTGCAACGATTTATTAGCTCTTGTGGTGGTCGCCTTTTCTCCGTTGCAGTACCCGACAAATCGGCTTGTATATAATAAATAAGTAAAGATGTGAAGCTAATAGCCATACGGACAGTGGGAGTCCTACAATGTGCAAAGCCTATGCCAAAGATGGTGTGTGCCGTGGGACCGATATGGGTGCACTGTTTTGTGAGATGTGCCAGCGCTGCCGTAAGACAAAATATCGAACTGTAACCTAGAAATTGAGCGATTGACACCCACCGGAAAATTAGACTGTGACCTAACTGTTGCCGTTTCGAAACAACCCTTCTGTGTTTATGAACTTTTTTGGACCGGACAGTTTTCGATACTGTGTTTGGTATTTGGACACTATATTGATTACTCTTTGAATATATATATATATATATATATATATATATATATATATATATATATATATATGACCCCCTAATTAACTGCGTTTGCAATTCTTGCATTGATGTGCTATCGTGGGCGGTGTCCTCTAACTAACTATCATTATAATTTTGCATTGATGTACTATCGTGGGCGGTGTCCCCTAATTAACTGTCATTACAATTTTTTGCATTGACGTACTATGGTGGGTGGTGACCCCTAAACAACTGTGATTATAATTTTGCATTAATCTACTATCGTGGGCGGTGTCTCGTAACTAACTGTGATTACAATTTTGCATTAATCTACTATCGTGGGCGGCGTCCCCTAACTAACTGTGATTACAATTTTGCATTGATATACTATCGTGGGCGGTGTCCCCTAACTAACTATGATTACAATTTTGCATTGATGTACTATCGTGGGCGTTGTCCCCTAACTAACTGTCATTACAAGTTTGCATTGATATACTATCGTGGGCGGTGTCCCCTAACTAACTATGATTACAATTTTGCATTGATGTACTATCGTGGGCGGTGTCCCCTAACTAACTATGATTACAATTTTGCATTGATGTACTATCGTGGGCGGTGTCCCCTAACTAACTATGATTACAATTTTGCATTGATGTACTATCGTGGGCGGTGTCCCCTAACTAACTATGATTACATTTTTGCATTGATCTACTATCGTGGGCGGTGACCCCATACTTAACTGCGTTGCAATTCTTGCATTGACGTACTATGGTGGGCGGTGACCCCTAACCAACTGTGATTATAATTTTGCATTGATCTACTATCGTGGGCGGTGACGCCATACTTAACTGCGTTGCAATTCTTGCATTGACGTACTATGGTGGGCGGTGACCCCTAACCAACTGTGATTATAATTTTGCATTGATCTACTATCGTGGGCGGTGACGCCATACTTAACTGCGTTGCAATTATTGCATTGACGTACTATGGTGGGCGTTGACCCCTAACCAACTGTGATTATCATTTTGCATTAATCTACTATCGTGGGCGGTGTCCCCTAATTAACCGTGATTATAATTTGATATTTATCTACTATCATGGGTGGTGTCCCCTAACTGTGATTTTAATTTCGCTTTGACCTACATATTTAACTGCATGTGCAATTCTCGCATTGATCTCCTGTCGTGGGCGGTGACCCCTCACCTAACTGTGATCCCATTTCGTGTTGATCTATCGTGGGCGGTGACCCCACAACTAACTGCGATTCCATTTTCCGGTGATCCATAGTGGGCGGTGACCCCTGTAATCCTATTTAGTGTTGCTATTATTAACAGTGACACAACGTCAACTGTGATGACACTTTATTTGCTATCGTGGGGGGTGACCCCAACTTCTGGCACTTTTGTGTCGATGTACTTTCGTTGGCGGTGACCCCCTAATTAACTGTGTTTGCAATTACTGCTTTGATGTACTATCGTGGGTGGTGTCCCCTAACTTACTGTGATTATAATTTTGCGTTGATGTTCTATCGGGGGCGGTGCCCCCTACTTAACTGACTCTGCATTTCTTGCATTGATGTTCTATCGCGGGCGGTGACCCCCTAATTAACTGTGATTACAACATTGCATTGATCTAATATGGTGGGCGGTGTCCCCCTAACTAACTATGCTTTACAATGTTGTGTTGATCTACTACCGTGGGCGGTGACCCCTTAAGTAACTGTGATTCCACTTTGTGGTGATCTATCGTGGGCGGTGACCCCTTAACTAGCTGTGATTCCATTTTGTGGTGATCTATCGTGGGCGATGACCCCCTAATTACTTGGTTACTGTATTGTATTGATGGGTTATTATGGGCGGTGACCCCCGCCCCAATACAATGCTTTTAACGAGTAATGTGGTGGCAGTTTCCAAGCGTTCACTCAGTATTGGCTCTTCCACAATGTGTTGCAGGATGGCTCCATCTAAGAATGTTCGTCGTGGACGACCTCTGCGCCACAGCCCGGTGGCAACAAGGTCGCGAGCGGAGGCTAGCCTTGACGACGAGCCGGCCCACCAGCAGGCCGTTCATCCGGTAGTGGGCGCAGCCGCGGGTCGAAGAGGTACAACGGAGGAGCGCTTGTCGAGTATGGAGCGCCGTCTTGAAGCTTCTGACATGATGTTGCAGGAAGTCCACGCAATGGTACGTGGTCTGCAACAACTGCCTGC
This sequence comes from Lamellibrachia satsuma, assembly GCA_033239005.1. NCBI lineage: Eukaryota > Metazoa > Annelida > Polychaeta > Sabellida > Siboglinidae > Lamellibrachia > Lamellibrachia satsuma. The sequence goes on from BSQZ01000058.1 coordinate 105,815, forward strand.
GACCAATGCCCTACCTGCGCCACCTCCAATAGCGGTCCCTGTGGCAATGGCGGCGTCTGCCGGGGGGGGGAGCCCATCGCTCCGCCCTTGGCTAACCTTTGTCTATGGCCGCAGGGCGGCCATACACCAAGTCGGGTGGCATCATATGCGGCAGGCGCTCCACCAAGCCCCGTTCCAAGACCAACGTCAGCCCCGTGGCCAGAGGCCATTTCTTCAGGTATACATACAGGCAATGAAGTACACACTCCCCCCAGGGCATCCCGAGACCTAGTAGCCTCGTTTGCAACTTCAGCCCTATCCCGTCATTCCCGCGTGTCTGACAAGCTCAAAGCCCAGATTTGGTCCGGGGACTATGTTAGTATTTCTTCATTGTTGCATGACTCCTCACCACAAAGCTATTCTGTGTCAGTTAGGCCAGGCAGTGACGACGAGACCCCCATGTTCTGTGTCGCCCCTAGGGCAAGGAGCAGCACTGTGTCATTTGACCAATGGCTGCAGGGTTTCGAAGTTTACATGTCTGTCTTCCTGCTTCAGCCGCAACACATGGCAGAATCACACAACATGCTCATGTACATCCAGACGGTTCGTTCATTATATGAGAAGGGTGCAGACTGGCGGTCGTATGACGAGGCATTCCGGTCGATTCGTCAGGCTAACAACTGGGGGTGGGAATCGGTTTGCTGGTACCTGTGGATGAATGCATCCGAGAGTCGCCCAGCTGCCACACCCAGTGGGGCCCCCTTTTGTAGCACGGGTAAGGTCAGCTGGAGTAATGCTAAGTGGCCATCCACCAAAACCTGCTTCGCATACGATCGGGGGGAGGTCTGTAACGCAGCCACCTGTCGCTACACACACACGTGTAGACGCTGTGGCGGCCCCCACTCAGCGGTACACTGCTATAGGCAACAAAGCAAACCCAATCCTGCCCGACCGACATCAGCCATCGGCAACCCTGCGGCCCATTCGTCGACTGCCAGTTCGCGACCAGCCGTTTTCAGGAGATAGTATGCCTACCCCAGTCTCTCCCGACGCTCTTACAGATATCCTTGTCGGCTTTTAGGATTATTCCAGTCTCACCACTAGACCGACCACTTCTGGGTTTCCAGTGGAAGGGTAAGGTTTTAATGGATGCTGTCCTTCCGATGGGGGTCTCCAGTGCTTGTGCGATCTTTGAGCTTTCAGTACAAAGGTGGAGTTCAGTTGCTTTTAGGAAGTATATCTGATTTGTTTAACAGGTTAGGTCGTGGTGGGGTGGTCACAGGTTTGTGGGTGACCTTGTGGCGAAATGGCCCCACCTGTTTGTAATTAAATTTGTGTATTGGTGGTGGAATGTCTGTATTCTTTGCATTACATGTTCATGACGACTTTTTGATGCATATATGTTATCGTCATGCTTGTAGGAATGTGGGCTCTGAGAAACTTGCCGGACGGGGCTGTACATGTGTTCAGTTCCTGTCTGGTTTGCTTTGAGGAGCTCACATTCCTGTTAATGTTCTTCCCAAAGTGGCTGCGTGATAAGCAGTCCACTTTGCAATAAAAAACGTCATTTATTTGGCCTGTTTCAATTCACTGCTACATCGGACTCGTGTTGGTTATTGCATAAATGTATATATATATATATATATATATATATATACATATATAAATATATATATATATATATATATATAGAAGAAGGTGACTTACCGATGGTCAGGGCCAGTGCGGGGGTGTAGAGTGCTAAAGCCATGTAGAGCATCTATTGGGGCAGAACAACACAAAATAACAAGTTGACCGAATGGTTGAACGAACGAACAAACGAACGAACGAACGAATGACCGAACGAACGTATAGATTATTGTGTTTTAATATTCAGTGACGGATGTGTGTGTGTGTCTGTGTGTGTGTGTCTGTGTGTGTGTGTTTGTTTGTGTGTGTGTGTGTTTGCGTGTGTGTGTGTGCGCGTGCATGTTTGCATATGCTTGCGTGCGTTTGCGCGTCCATTCCCGAGTAGAGCAGTTATTACATAACACTTACCATGTTTATGATGTACATGATGCTGACAATCAGTCGGATCCCCCGGTCATATCTCATCTCCAGATACTGAAAAGAACCACAGAAAGATTGTGAAAATAATTAGCATTGTAATTTGTATTTGTCAGGAGCAATATGCCCAGAGGGACATGATGCCCGACTGGCAATTTGCCCTTTGTCTGCTCATGATTTATATTAAGATTAATCTGTCCCAGAAGGACGGAATGCCGCCTTATATAAAAACACGCCTTTGTGCCCATTGAATCTAATTAATGTGTCGTATATATATATATATATATATATATATATATATATATATATATATATATATATATATATATATATATATATATATATATAAATATATATATATATATATATGTATATATATATATACTAACATATGTGTATATATATATATATATATATATATATATATATATATATATATATATATATATATATATATATATATATATATATATATATATATATATATATATATATATATATATATATATATATATATATATATATATATATATATATATATATATATATATATATATATATATATATATATACATATATATATATATATATATATATATATATATATATATATATATATATATATATATATATATATATATATGTATATATATATATATATACATATACATATCGTATTTTCTAAAAAACAATATTTTAAAATAGAGCACATTTCTGAATGGTTACGGTAGAACTAGGCATACAAAATCGCACTAACGTTATATTCAAATGTATATACAGAACCATGGTTTAAATGTGGATATATTTTTTGAGAAAAAATAAATTTATTTAGAATATATGTACATATTATATATATATATATATATATATATATATATATATATATATATATATATATATATATATATATATATATATGGCAACTAATTCATATTATGTTATATTGTTACAAGCCTTTTTACTCACATAGTCAACATTTTACAAAAGGATTACTTATACATTTTTCCCAAACTTGACACGAGTGTATTTTTACCGGATTTTTCGCCGTTTGAAACGTTTATTTAAAAACTGTTGGTTATAAATATATAATCTAAATATTCAATACATTTGATAATTATGTAGCACGGGAGGTAACATAACACGACGAATGAGTTTCTCTTGGCCGACCTTAACATGGGCGTGATGCCGGTGCCATTGTCGCTTTTGATTTAGAGATCAAGTTTTTATTTCAACAACAACAACAACAACAATAACAACAACACAACACACAAAAATATCCAAACATAAAATATAAACCACAGTCTTGTTGTTGAAAAGGGCCAAGAAGACGTGTGCCACTTATAACACTGGCCCAAATACCATAACTATAACAAGAAGCAAATAATTACAATATGCAATATGCATAGTTACAACATAACTAAAATATTAGTGTTGATACTAGATAATCTCCGTAGCGTTGTTCAAGATATAACAACATGTAAAGACTAGCATAAACAAAATTGTTTTGTGTAGCTACAATAAATCAATATTTATACATTCAAGCTGTTATGTTACAATCCATTTATGTGTCAGATATGTCATACCAAATTGACAAATGTTTAATAAGTGTGTTATGGTCAATAGTGTCTTAATCAAGCACTGTAAGCACTGTTATATTACATTTGTCCATGTTTAGAGTGGACATCATAAACTGATATTATGTTATATTGTTACAAGCCTTATGAAAGTTAGACTCACACAGTCAATATTTTACAAAAGGAATACTTATACATTTTTCACCAACTTGACAAGAGTAAATTTTCACCGGATTTTTAGCCGTTTGAGACGTTTATTTAACAACTGTTGCTAATAAATATATAATTTAAATATACAACAAATTTGGTAGATATGTAGCTTAGAACAAAATAACACACAGCCCACACACCATACCATCAGCGTGTCCATTATAATAACATAGCTAAACCATTAAACCTAATATAGACCTATTTCTGATCAAAACTATATTTCCGAGGTACGTTAACGTCTCACATTGAGTAAATTTGTATTTCTAATGTGTTACAATCAGCCTACAAAAAATTTCATTCTACAGAGACTACTCTTTTAAAAGTACACAAAGATGTTACTCTAAACATTTAACAAGATTTAAGACTTTAACAAGATTGCCATCCCAAACAACAAGACAAAATTAAATCCATTCCCACCTCTGGTTGGGTCCAAGACATGTTGAGTAAGGAAACAATCCTGTGTTAGAAGTAGAAACTGATGGTCGTCACCTCCAGCACGCTCTAATGATTCCCATTGTATATAGCCATGGTTAAAATCACCCATTATAAACATTCCCCTTTACATCTTCCTCTTGTCCTTTGTCCTTTGTTAGTACAACTATAAACAACTCCTATTGTTAATGTTGAGTTCCTAGTAACTGTGTTATACCAAATTGCTCTCTCACAATCTGTTTCACTTTTCAGTGTTATTTCATTTTTTATTATGTTCTTTAATATATAAAATTATTCCACCTCCCCTTCTTTCTCGTCTATCCTTCCTAAACATTACATAGCCTGTCAGTGCTAACTCTGCATATACTATATCTTTATTTGCCATTGATTCTGTGATGCCTATGAGGATCACTATCTGCTAACACAATCTCTAACTCACTTTTTATTTACTATTCTCCTGGCATTTAAGCATACACATTTAAGTTAATTGTCTGAAATTATTGGTGAACATTTCTTTGGATGTGTATTTGTAGTAGTACTCCTTTGATATTGATATGTCAGTTCCCCCTGCGCATCTTGTTTAAATAATTTACTCTTCCCACAAAATTTAACCACAAGTCTACGACGCCTACTCCCTCCTCCGTACATACCTTCTGTATTTGTGTGTTGATCGCCATCCTCCTACAGTTCCTATATTCCTCACCCCTGCCCATTATTGATAATATCCCCGACAATACAATATGTCCAACTCGTGCCTCTTTAAGTGTCTTGATCAACCTCCTGTACTTACCAACGATGGCTGACGTTCCCTCCTTATCTGCATTGTTCGTTCCGACATGTACGAGAACAGCACCTCCCGTGCCACCACCCATGACTTGTCCTGCCTTCGTTGCTATATCCTCTAGTTCTGCCCCTGGTAGGCATACTTTCCTAATGATAGAATCCCCTATAAATACACGGGCTTTCCTCGCCTTCCCCTGTGATACTACACCAGCAAAGCTTCTTTCCTGTAACGCACAATGCCCCTTTCTCTTCTATCATCAACGTTTACTATCTTACCACCTGGCAATCCCTCTCCACTCACCCGCTAACCTCTCTTTTGTTGCATACTCTGCCTCCTTCATCTTTCTTCTTCTGATCCACAGTCTTCTTCTTTTCTCTGCTCTTGTTATCCTCGACCATCCTGCCACCTGACAATCCCTCTTCACTCACTCGTTTATCTTCCTTTTGTTGCACATTCTTCCTTTTTCCATCTTTCTTCTTCTTACCAGCTTTCTCCCTCATTTTGCCACCGCTCTCCTTGGTCTCAACACCTCTGCTCTCCTTGTCTTTAATACCTCTGCTCTCTTCGTTCTCACCGCCTCTGCTCTCCTCGGTCTGACCACCTCTGCTCTCTTCATTCTCACCACGTCTGCTCTCTTCGTTCTCGCCCTGTCCTGTCATTATCAAAATCATATGTCTTACCTCATTTACTTGCTCCTGCAGACATGTCACTGTGATACACCCTTTACACACAAAATGAAAATTGTTTTGTTTATGCTAGTCTCTACATGTTATTCTTGAACAACACTACGGTGATTATCTAGTATAAACACTAATATTTGTATCATTGATTTGAAATATAAATAGTTAAGTTGTAACCATGCATGTTGCAAACTGTAATTATTTGCTTCTTGTTATATTTATGGTATTTGGGCAAGTGTTATAAGTGACACACGTCTTCTTGCCTTTTTCAACAACATGACTGTGGTTTATATTTTATGTTTGGCTATTTTTGTGTGTTGTGTTATTGTTGTTGTTGTTGATCAAATCAACAACGACACCGGCATCACGCCCATGTTACGGTCGGCCAAGAGAAACTCATTCGTTGTGTCCTGTTTGCCTCCCGTACGCCGTAGTACAGTCCGATGCACACCGAGAAGGCCAACACGAGAACGAAGACGGCCTAGTTCCATCCTGTGAACATCGAGGATCAAGGAAGTTTCGTTTAGTTGTTGATATTCCGTTTCTTAGAGCTGTCGGGTTACTTCGTCTGTGGCGCCTGCCTACGACCGAGCATTTGTTGCCTACACTATATAAACGCGATATTATCACACAACCCGGCGAGTCACTGTGCTTACAAGCCGACATGCTTGACTGGACAGGCGACACTAGTGTGCCTTTCTGAATGGATTTCTCCCAAAGCAACTTTTCTCCTTAGTACATACGTACGGGCGTACGGGCGTACAAACGTAGTTGGCCGGAATCCCAATCATGGTTATGGCCGACAGCGAGCATCGTCAAAGCCAACGACAACACGCCCATGTTACGGCGGGAGTGCTGGCGGGCGGGCGGGCGGGCGGGAGTGCGGGCTGGCAGGCGGGCATACATAGATACATAGCCAGCCGGCCAGCCAGCTAGACAGACGTGCATACAGAGAGACAGGGACGTACGGAAACAGTTTCAAATGACTCACCTCAAAGACGCTGGTTAGCTTGAGGTTGTAGAAGACGGGAAGGAAGAAATATGCAGTGAGGGGGATCATGATGACGTATCCGATCCATATCATCCAGTACTGAGTCCCGAACACGTACATCTCGGCCGGTGTACCGAGCACGGTGATGGCCGACACGAAGGTAGCTAGGAGCGACAGCGACACCGGCAGCACGCCCATGTTACGGTCGGCCATGAGAAACTCCTTCGTCGTGTTCTGTTTGCCTCCCGTGCAGCCGTAGTACAGTCCGATCCACGCCGGGACGGCCAACACGAGAACGAAGACGGCGTAGTCCCATCCAGTGAACATCGTGGATCAAAGAAGCCTCGTGTAGTTGCTATGCGGTCGTTTAGAGTTGTCGGGTTGCTCCGTCAGTGGCGCCTGCCGATGACCCCTCGTTTATTGCCTATTTTGCATAAACGCGATGTTGTAAAACTACCTGAGCAAACAAAGCCAGACAAATCTTGGTGCATCTAAAACGCTCGAGTTGACCTCCCCTTTTGTGATGGTCTCAGCGCCCGCTCTTATCATAGGTCGATATACAAACAGTACTCGTATAACCCGTAATTCAAACTGCATGTATGTTGGGTTCAAGTGACCCGTATATACTAAGAATATCAGTCACGAAACCGTGTAACAACTTCTACGGTACAATGATTTACAAGACGTGACCTCAAGGTACTAACTGGAACTTATCAAATGGCACTATCACCAATGTAATAAATGGCGTCTGTAATGCATACGTTTTGTTGTGGCGGTAGTTAGCGGGTTCGCGTTTGCACGCATGAGTGAACATGTGATGTGCTATAGGGTGGTATTTATCACTGTCACTACTCCTAGGATTGGTCACGCGGCGCCTTTCTGAGGCTACCTTGGGGTAAGTTGCAATATCCAAAACATTTTTCTTTGGTTTTATGAGCTGGGACATATAACAATAAGTGTTAACTTTGTCGTTGTTGTAACGTTGTCTTGTGGTTATATATATATATATATATATATATATATATATATATATATATATATATATATATATATATATATATATATATATATATATATATATATATATATATATATATATATATATATATATATATATATATATATATATGTATGTATATATATATATATATAATTATTTATATATATATATATATAAAACATTGACATAGTATTGTTGCTTTATCCCACCTTATATATATATATATATATATGTATATATATATATATATATATATATATATATTTGGCATGTTTTAAAAAATTTCGTTTGTACTAATAATAGTAGGTAATAAACCATCGATATATATATATATATATATATATATATAATTTATATTATATATATATTATATTATATATATATATATATATATATATATATATATATATATATATATATATATATATATATATATATATATATATATATATATATATATATATATATATATATATATATCATTTCGCCGCCATCATCCACAGGATGTGTCCAGTCGTCAAGGCAGCCCGAAATGTAATCGAGGTAACCACACTCACGTCTCTTGCCCTGTCGCCAGTGTTCGTCTGCTAGCCGAAACCGTGTTCGGAGTGTTCACTCGGGCAGGCTCTCCATGGTGTCACTATCAGTTTGACAGAGGGTTGTCGAGCCATCGGCGCTGAAGGCATTGATGCCACCTGCTGCTGAGACTAGCAGACTAGTGATGTCACTATAGCCAGCGGCGGTCGAGAGCCTCAGCGGCGTGTTGCCAGCGGGCGAACGACTGTCATCAGACCGTCAGTTCGATGATCTGGCGAGTGCTGCACACCCAGTTGTGAGCCGTTGGATCCCGATTACTAAAGTGTCGTAATATCCGGGTTTTTAACAAGATTTAACAAGATTTAACAAGATTGCCATCTCGAACAACAAGTTCCAGATGGCAAGTGGACAAGGAAGCCATTGGCTTATCGAGAGTCCAACAATTTTCTCATCTATGTGTAGCCCGCCCTTATCAGATATCTGTCAATTCTATTTTTAAACATATTCACACTACTAGCATTAACACAATCGTTTGGCAGTTTGTTCCATTCATTTATCACCCTCTGTGAGAATGAGTACTTTCTCATGTCCAATCTACACTGCTCCTTAACTAATGCTGCTTTGTGTCCTCTGGTTCTACTGCCTTCTTTAAGTTTGAAGAACATATTCCTATCAACATCCTCATAACCGTTCACTATTTTAAACACTTCTATTTGGTCTCCTCTTAGTCTCCTGGTCTCTAGTGTTGTCAAACCACATTGTAATAAGCGACTTTCGTAACTAAGGTCTCTTAATTCTGGAATCATCTTAGTTGCTCTTCGTTGTATTCTTTCTAGCTTATCTATGTCTTTTTTACGATATGGCCTCCATGCTTGAATACAATATTCCAAATGTGGTCTAACTATTGCTTTGTACAGGGGTACAATTAGATGTTTCTCCTTATACGTGATAGTTCTCCTAATTAGGCCTAGAATTTGATTTCCTTTCGAAGCAGCAATCCAACATTGCTCTGAAAAAAACACAGGTTTTGCACTGTACTAAAACGGCGTGTTGCCCTACGTATATGTATGTTCATGCCGATGTCATCCAGCGATAGTGCTGCCGCCTGTGGTGAAGTATAACCTTAATAAAATCATTATATCTAAATGAAGTGTAGCTGAATATGACAAAAACAGTAATCAAGCAGAGAATGTGTAATTTTGAAGAAAACAAAAATTATTTACATTTTAGACAATCAGCACTAACCGGTGATGTGCCTGGTCAGTGTACCTGTCGGTGTATTAGACAGTTAACACTGACCGGTTAGGTATATGTTGAGTGTAGGCGTCGGTGTATTAGACAGTTAGCACTAACCGGTGTGGTATATGCTGAGTGTAGGCGTCGGTGTATTAAAGGTAAAGGTATGATCTTATATAGCGCGGTATCCGATCCATAGGACTGCTCAAAGCGCTTTACACTTCACCCCCTGGCAGACCTGTTCATTCCAAGGCTATCTTAACTTCTTTGGGAAGTATTCATTATTAGACAGTTAGCACTAACCGGTGAGGTGTCTGGTGAGAGTAGCTGCCGCTGAAATAGACTAAAAGCAAACAAGGTAATTTATACAATTTAGATAGTTAGCGCTAACCGGTGAGGTGCCTGTGTGTGTGGGGGGGGGGCACTCTGTCTGCGCGAGGCAGAGACCCTGACAGCTGAGGTTTTATCCTTCAGTTTCGATGGTTTGTCATTGGGCCAAATAGGTCGACTAGGTGTGTGGGCCTAGCTCGGCAAGAAAATTGCTCTTCCATCTGGGAAGAAGTTGTCTTTCGGCCTAGGTCGTTTGGCCTTGGGCCGAATAAGTCGACTGGTTGTGTCCGCCTGGCTCGGCTAGATTGTGGGTCTGTCATCTGAGGATGTGTTGTACTTTGGCCTAGGTCGTTTGGCCTTACGCCGATTAGGTCGACTGCATCTCACACAGGGAAATGGAAAGAAAACCTTTGATGTACCCAGTAATTCTAGAGAAAGACACTTTTAAATAAACCCTCAGCATAAAATAATAGAATGACTTTGCTGAGTAATTATCCAGATCCATGTGTATAAAGGAAATTCCATGTACGCGGCATGGTATGCTATCATAATATTGTCATCAAAACCATTACATCAAACCGAACTGACGCATCTATTGTCGAATGAGACGCCTCTGTAAGACGACCAAACATCTGATTCTAGTTGCTTCCAGCACTCAGCAATGTTCTATCATATCAGGCCTCTTTCAACTAGTCAGATTTTGTCAGAACACTATCGCCAAGCCGACCATTACAGGCTGACACTGCCATGGTGCATGTCGTCATAAATGTATATTTGATGTCCTCAATTACGAAACGTGAGTAATATTAACGTGATACACAATCTCTGACCCGACACGACTTGGCATTGTTCCTACTTGTTATCACGTGTCACCATAAATTTTCCGAGACGGACGAGGCGTATGTAAACCACCGTCGCTGTACAATGCATGTTGTACCCTTATCGCGCCAGCCACGAGACCTTATAGTCGGCGTGGTGCTTAGGTCTGACAGAACGTACCGGCGGCGTGCTTCCTTCGCGCTTCTCACGCAATACACTTGTTAAACATCGAGGAATGTCTGCTTTCCACGTCTTCGGTTTCCGGTGGCACCGTCTTGCGCCGTATTCAAGTACAACGCTTACTATAACGCAAATTGAAATCATGAAGGCCGGAACACAAACAGATATTATGTTCTAATGCTCATCGGATAAATAATATAAATAAAAATCACGAGAAAGCGAAGAACATCAACTGGAGAAATGGAAGATTCTGACCCGACCCGCTATTAAGACACAAAGAGTTATATGCTATATTCGACTAGTTCGGTTTTTATGGGGGGCGTAGGACCATAAGCCCATTTCACTTACATTTGTTATATAACGTTTCATTTGTTATATAACATATAATGTTTTCCGCCACTACATATAATGTGTTGCGCCATTACATGGTGTCATATAACGTGTTGCGCCACTACACGGTGTCATGGTTTCACGGGACGCTGTGGCGCAGCGGTCAGAACCTATCTATTTT
>BSQZ01000058.1:122123-184623 GCA_033239005.1 Lamellibrachia satsuma
GTCGACTTCTTTTGGATCAGCAGCACCTAATAGTGTACAGTATGAAATGTCATTGAAATGTGCACATATAAAGACAATAAGATCGACACAAATTCTCAATAGGGTAACTTTCATAAGTAAATTTCAGACGGTGCCTATAATATTTGTTTCAACTTCAACGTCACGAAGCCAGGTGTCTCAAATGGATAGCAATAATATATATATATATATATATATATATATATATATATATATATATATATATATATATATATATATATATATATATATATATATATATATATATATATACTAACAAGTTGTGACAAATTCGAAGTATTTAAGAAATTAACGCTAGAAACTTATACTATGTCTATTTACAGAAGAACAACAGACAAAAACAGTTCCATGACTGTGTGACACCATTATTGGTGTTAATCCCAGAACAGACCATGGTCATATCAGCATTCGCGTATAACTGCCTCAAATTGGATCGCTGAGAAACACATACGACGCCATGATAAATACCTGTGAGAAAGCTAACGATTGTGCCAACGACATTGACAACGACGACTGCGAAGAGGACGTACCACAAGTAGGACATTTCGTAGAATTCCAAATACCCCGCCCTGTAAACCACCAAACAGTCGCCTGTTGGTAATCGCGAATACATTATCATTTAGAATATTCATTATATATTTTTATGTCACAGCAAAGCACGTGGTTAATCGTGACGAGGGGCAAACATCACGCGTTTTTGTGACAGTTTGTTGACCGCTACTTTATCCGGAGGTTAATTTGAAGATGGCCACAGTACGTGGTCAAAACAGCAATGAAAGCAGCAACACTGTATTGGCCTTACGTTGATATCAACATATGAAAATAATACCGATGTCATGTAGAGACACATTATGCAGGCAAACACGCCCGCCCGCCCGCCCGCCCGCCCGCCCGCCCGCCCGCCCGCCCGCCCGCCCGCCCGCCCGCCCGCCCGCCCGCCCGCCCGCCCGCCCGCCCGCCCGCCCGCCCGCCCGCCCGCCCGCCCGCCCGCCCGCCCGCCCGCCCGCCCGCCCGCCCGCCCGCCCGCCCGCCCGCCCGCCCGCCCGCCCGCCCGCCCGCCCGCCCGCCCGCCCGCCCGCCCGCCCGCCCGCCCGCCCGCCCGCCCGCCCGCCCGCCCGCCCGCCCGCCCGCCCGCCGCCCGCCCGCCCGCCCGCCCCGCCCGCCCGCCCGCCCGCCCGCCCGCCCGCCCGCCCGCCCGCCCGCCCGCCCGCCCGCCCGCCCGCCCGCCCGCCCGCCCGCCCGCCCGCCCGCCCGCCCGCCCGCCCGCCCGCCCGCCCGCCCGCCCGCCCGCCCGCCCGCCCGCCCGCCCGCCCGCCCGCCCGCCCGCCCGCCCGCCCGCCCGCCCGCCCGCCCGCCCGCCCGCCCGCCCGCCCGTAGGGTTTATAGATGAAAGCTCCTATTCCCACCCACGAGGTCGCTACGAGACCGATGAGATAACCGACGTAAGCTCCCTGACGCGGTGAGAAAGCAGTATGTGTATTTAACAAGATTTAACAAGAGTTGCCATCCAAGCCAAAGGCCCAGATGGCAAGTGGACAAGGAAGCCATTGGCTTATCAACAGTCCAACAATGTTCATCTACTTATAACCCGCCCTCCTGAGATATGTGTCTACCTTGTTTTTAAACATATTCACGCTGCTAGCAGTTACACAATCTGTAGACAATTTGTTCCATTCATTTATTGTCCTCTGTGAGAACGAGTGCTTCCTGATGTCCAATCTACATTGATCCTTTACTAATTTTACCTCATATCCTCTAGTTCTGATATCCTTCTTGAGCGAAAAAAACATATTTCTATCAATATTTTCATACCCATTCAATATCTTTAAATTTTCAATCTGATCTCCTCTTAACCTCCTTGTCTCTAGAGTTGTTAAACCACACTCTTTCAGGCGTTCTTCATAACTAAGGTCTCTCAGTTCTGGAATCATTTTAGTTGCTCTCCTTTGTATGCGTTCAAGCGTATCTATTTCCTTCTTACGATATGGTCTCCATGCTTGTATAGAGTATTCTAAATGAGGTCTAACTATTGCTTTATTAAGAGGTATAATTAACTTTTTCCCTTGTATGTTATGTTTCTTCTAATCAATCCAAGAATTTGATTACCTTTTGAAGCTGCAATACCACACTGTTCTGAAACTTTCATATCAGCGCTTATTGTAACTCCTACGTCATTTTGTTTTACAGTAGTACCCAGAACAGTATCTCCCATTTTATAGTTTACATTCAAGTTCCCATATCCTGTATGTAGGCATTTACATTTCCCAAAATTTAACAACATCTGCCATTTCTCAGACCATTTCACTAATCTGTCTAGATCGTTTTGTAAATGTTGTTTATCACCATCAGTATTAACTTTTCTAAACAGTTTTGTGTCGTCCGCAAATTTCAGTACGTTACTTGTTATACAGTCGTCCAAGTCATTGATATATATTAAGAATAATATAGGTCCTAATATTGATCCTTGAGGTACCCCACTCAAAACCGATTTCCAAGTTGAAACTTCTCCATCTACTACAACTCGTTGTCTTCTGTCAGTCAGCCATTGTTCTATCCAGTCAGTTATGCTATCCCCGATACCATGGGCTTTTAATTTAAGTAGTAATCTTTGATGTGGCACTTTGTCAAAAACTTTCTGAAAATCTAAGAAGATAATATCTACTGGCGATCCCACGTCTATCCACTTAGTGATTTCTTCCAAAAAAACATAATATATTTGTTAAGCATGACCTCGCTTTAAGGAATCCATGTTGAGATGAATTTAATAATTTATGCTTAAAGAGGAAGTCCACCATATGGTCTTTAATTAACCTTTCTAATAATTTACAAATCACTGACGTTAAGCTCACTGGTCTGTAATTCTTTGACTTATTATATTATTCTCTGACTTATTGTATTATAAACACTGGTTTAGTCATTCGCCAAGTTTTCATAACTCGTTGTGTTACGTTTAAAATTATGACACACGTTTGTGTTACTCTCAACTCATGAACAAATGAGAACTTGTTTATGTGACCATTCAAGTTTTAAATCAGTGAACATTATTTTTGTTACGCTTCAAATTAACCAATCATAAGTTATTTTAAAAGCTGCAATCTCAATTAGATTTTTCGCTCTTCTCGTATCAGACTCATTTCGCTAAAACAAAAAACCCTATCTGATATAAACTCCGAGTCCAATGCTAGCTCGTTTATTCAAAATATATTATGTAGTATTTGGTTCAGCTGGAGGCTACATTAGCTTTTGCAAGTTATCTGATCTAACGATCAAAATCACTTATTTCGATGATCTAAACAAATAATTAAACGCTTTATGTTATTAAACAAACTGCACATATAATTTAATATTGTTAAACGGTACTGATTTTAATATCTGTGAAACTGGTTTTTGACGGGCTAAATGAACTGAAAAGACATGTTGATCATAATTAAATGGAAAGCAATGTTGTAGCAACGATGTAAATGGCAATGGTAGCTGGTCTCGACATTTTACCTTCGCATTGGACCATGGATTGGTCATTGCCAACACAAAGAGGCCTAGAATGGGTCCACCAATCATCCCGGACACTGCAAACGCTGCCTGTTGGAACGACATACAAGAAAGATAACGCAAGAGCAGGCGAGAGAGGGAGAGTTAAATGTAACAGTGATGCCAGTAATACAGATGTTTATTATGATGATGATGATGACGACGACGAAGACGACGACGATGATGATGGTGATGATAATGACAATAATAAGATAATAAGTACAACAGCACTAGCATCATACTTTAAAATGTGATTGTTTCTATATTTTGTACATTGTTTTTATGCTCGTATCTTTCGAGTTTTAAAAATACTATGTAGGTAATGCTGGTGTTCATACGGAGACCACCTTAAACAAAGACCACGTTCATTACAAAGGAGTATTTTCACTGCGAACAACGCCATATTGTTGGACCAGTATTTCAAAGAGAGTACAACCTTTCTAGTCCATCAGTTTAGTGACATTTTGTTCCGTTAGTCGCATTGACACATGTATTACATTCTCTTTCACGAAGGAACAATTTGAAGAAATCAGAACTGCAAAATAATAACAGCAACAGTTGTTGATGCACCCTATACCTCTACGAGTGTTACGAAATTGTCTTATGACAAAGTTACGCGAAATAAATACATTGTATTTCGAAAACAAGCTTTATTAACCTGTATCACCAAGTGTCGTGAACACAGGAAGTACTGTACCTGGAGAACCCCGCCGAGATGTGAAGCCACGTATGTCAGCAGAATCATCAAAACACCGAAGCCGACGGCTGCAACAAAATATAGGGTAGGGTGGGACAAAAAACCCTTAAGGGGAAATCGTACGCGGGAAAGAATCGTTTCTGAAAATATAGTATGCTTGCTATGCATGATATTATTCATTATCTCAGGTACATTATGTGTTTTGAAATTGATGTACGTAGTCTATGAAAAAAGGTGTAGTAATTTTAACAGAGGTTCCTGTGTTGCGGGTAACAAAATTACAAGCGGGACAAGAACCCCCCCATAGGCGTATGCAATATATTATTTATGTTCTTTTTTTCTTTTCATATATCTCCCACAACAAATACATTAATTGTATACCACTACTGTAATCGCATTAGTCATTAAATAATTTATTTTTAAATATGTATTCCTATCAAGGCATTCTAATTTAAATGTGTACAACTTAATAAACGATTATTCAATTACAAGTGAATAATTGACAAGTTTGCAAATGAAAAACAATTCTTACGAATGTTTACACGAAGAACTTATTTTATTGTAGCCTACGACACGCAGGCTGATGGTATGTTTTTTAGACTTGTGCTTTACCTATTCCCTTCGACACGTCGGCCGCTGTAGAATCTTTCATATTGGGAAGGCAGAAAGGTCGAACCATGTCCTGTAGAGCGACGGCAGCAAGAGCGTTCAGACCCGACGATATTGAACTGTAAATGATTCGAACGTATTCAATTGTAAGTGACCTGGACGCATTGAACTCTAAGTGACCCGAATATACTGAGCTGTAATTGACCCGAACGTATTGAAATGTAAGTGACCCTAACGTATTGAAATGAAAGTGACTCAAAACTATTGAACTGTAAGTGATTCGAATGTAAGGGACCCGAACATATTGAACTGTAAGTGTCCCGAACGCATTGAACTCTCGGTGACCTGAACATATTGAAGTTTAACTAAAACAATCACATTAAACTGAAAGTGAACCGAAAATATTGAATTGTAAATGACCCGGACTTATTCAATTGCAAGTGATCTGAACGTAAATGAACTGTAAGTGACTCAAATGTACTGAATTGCAAGTGATCTAAACGCATTGAACTGTAAAGGTCCTGAATCTGTTGTAATTGTACTGTAAGTGACACGAACGTATTGAATTATATGTGACCCGAACACATTGAATTGTAAGTGACCCGTACATAATGAATTGTGTGTATGTGACCTGCATATATATTGAATTGTAAGTGATGCGAACATATTGAATTGTTGCTGATCCGAATACATTGAACTATAAGTGACACATACACAAACGCACACTTACAAACACACACACACATGCGCGCGCGCAAACACACACACACATACACACACATACACACACAGACACACACACACACACACACACAAACACACACACCTGAGAGCTCCACTGAAGACGGAAGCCGTGAAGAGTCCGGGAAGGCAAGGGTAGTCCAAGTGCTCTATGACGTACAGCGGCAGTAGCTGAAAACACAACACTTCGGATCAATGAATCTACATCTTTGTCTTTACGTATGTACTACTTGATTGAATTTTTAAATAATCATTTATTTTGTAATCGTTACTCTAGTAACAGAAGGAGTCAATGCCACAAAAGTCATTAAGTCAATGCATACAACGGCACAGCCCATCAGTGTCTTTACCTGGTCCTTCTTGATAGGATTTGGGCGTGTAAGCGGGTCACAGTCGCGGTACTGGGCGTACACAACAAACCCACACATACTGCAGATAGTGAGTAGCGCCGTCAATCCGGGCAAGTTCAACCACAATGCACTGCGAGAACACGAAGTCTTTCACCTTAAGACATTTCGATATTTTATCGAAAATTTACATGCTTTGTGGCAACGAATTAAGTGTGCGTATGCGTGTGCGTGTGTTTGACAACTGTGTGAAAATAAATATTCATAATACTAAAGGTCACATGATATGTATACACTGTCTCACAACGCCATGTTTGTCACATTTGCTTATTTCTTTCGTCATGTTTTTTGTGCTATGATTTTAGTGTATGTTTGTTGTGTTCATATTGGCGTCGATATTCTTGGGACTGTTGTTATCACTACATATTGATGGTGCTATTACTGCCATTTTTCGCTGTTGGTATATCAGCAGCAGCCGCAGTAACAACAAGTATAATAACAATAGTAATGAATATAAAAAAGTAGTCTGGATTCTCGCTAGTTATTTTTGTAAAAATAACAGTATATTATTGATGTTTGATGACTTTGTGTTGAACGAACACATGGCTATAATAAGCATGCGGCGAGATACTAACTACGTTGACTTACATGTGTGCCGTGCGGATGTTCGGTGTAGACAAACAACGATGCACCTGCGCCTGGTTTACGCCGTAGAGGGAGACCCCATATAGGCCAGCACCGATGCTTAAGCTCCACACCGTGTGCCTGCTCCTCGGATCAGGATCAAAGCTGCAACATACATTTCCATGACGTTTCACCTGAGGACCATTGTCGTTCAAGACACCACACACCCCTACGAATAGGCTGATAGGGAGGTTGGCCTAACAAGTAGGTGGGAGGTGGAATTGTTTGGAGGTGGACACTCATAAAACTGGTAGGAAGTTGGCCTCCTCAGAAAGAGATAGGGATGGGAGCTACTGCTCAAAAACATCTGCAAAAGAATACAAATAAGAAAACGATTAAGAATAAATATAAGACAATGACTAAGAATAAAGATAAGAACAACAATATAGATCAATACACAAAGATAGCAAAACAGCATGGGCCACTCGTAAAAAGGGACATATATGAACATCCCTCAACATGTCAATAACAAAACAGATGTGAGTTTGCGACCTTGCAAACCCTCACATACGACACTTCAGCTGCCAGATCTAGTCCAGTTTTCTGCACAACAATCAAATTATGGTTGTTGGACGAAATCATTGCAATACCCATTTCACAAAAGTGTAAAGTTGACATTTACAGTTTACCCGAATCTGTATTTGAAAAATGGGAACGCGTTTATAAGATGGACACATCACAATATCTTATCAACAAGTAAACCTTTTAATTTAGTGTCGTCGACTTACTCCAAGAAGTGGATTCTGTCGCCTTCCTCCATCATCTTCCAAATGTTCCCGAAGCCTCCGTGGTCCGAAGATCCCTTAATGAGGATGGCGAAGAGGCCAATGAACATGATGACGATCTGGAAGACGTCTGTCCACATAACAGCCTTCATGCCGCCCTGCCAACATATAGACGACGTTGGTCAATAGACGGCGGCACTGGCTCTATGTTTATCTGCGTACTCAATAGGTGGCGTGCCAGTTTCTTCTAATTTGTCATTCACATAACTTATTATAATTTTTGACATGATTATTCACTACGTATTAACCTGTTTGATTTAGATGGCCAACTAAATAGTTAATTTAGGGACGACACGGCACTTACGAGTGCTAAATACCCTCAGGAGACAATAATATATAATATAATAAATAATAAATAAGCCATCAAAGCATAGAAAAGCACGGGCGACTCATTAAAAGGTGCAAATGCCGGCATCTGTCATCTAACCATCTGTTGTTGACTCACGTAGTGGCTGTCTAAGACCCATCAAAACATTAGTAGTAGTATGTGTGAATTCTGACACATAAAAAATTGAGGGGCAATCTGCTTCTTTCTGATTGGTCGAAATTTGAAATTCTGATTGGTCGAGAGCAAATTCAACACCAGGGGCGCTACAGTTCAATTGTATCGACGGTTCTGATTGATCGAGAGCCGTCACGTGACATGTGACGCCACATCTCATTTGCATAAATTAGCATAAATTTGCATAAATTAGCATAAATTCACCTTGTTGTGGTGAAACCGTCGCCAGAGAGCGCAACGTGTCATCCCCTATTATCGCCCCTGAGGCACTGTTTTTGCGGTAATATTGTTATCAGTGGCGCTACGGGTCAATTGTGTCGAAGGCTCTCATGGCTCGAGAGCAGTCACGTGACTGATGATGTCACAGTTCCTTATTTGGATATCACGTGACCTCTCTATGGAGGCCGCCATCTTGTTTTGCTGCCATATTGTTTTGCGCTGTTACGATTACCAGACGGCGCTGCGGGGCGAGGTCGAAGTTCAAAAGTCACCGACCTTTTGCAGTGATACAATTGTCAGTTAGGGTTGGGGTTAGTAACCCTAATTCTGTCGTCTGTAGTGAAACCTAATACGAACCCTGTAGGGTTAGTAACCCTAACGAAAGAAAAAAAAATACCGACCTTTTGTACTTAATCAATTGCCAGTTGGGGTTAGGGTTAGTAACCCTAATTATGTCGTCTGTAGTGAACCCTAATACGAACCCTGTAGGGTTAGTAACCCTTATGAAAGGTCAAATATCACCGACCTTTTGTACTGATACAATTAATAGTTAGGGTTAGGGTTAGTAACCCTAATTCTGTCTTCTTCGGTTTACTACTGACGATTATGACACGCTTTTCGAGGCGTGTCTGGGTAAAGAACCGGTTTCATGTAGTTTTTTATTCTTTTCTGGAACTTTTGAACGATGTCGTGGAATTTTCCACGCTGATGAAAAGAAACACTATCCAACATTTTCACCCCGCTAGCAGACTGAAACTTAGCGGTCGAATGTTCTTGCATGCAGCGGGAAAAACGTAGCCGTGCATGTAAGCTATATGACGCATATCGCATCATTGCATTATATAGAACTTTTCGACGTATGTCGTTTCGCGTCGACACCTACATATCGCCTATAATGATACGAGTCTCCAAAAACACAGCGAGGTCAAAGGTCAAAAGGTCAAGGTCAACAAAACAAACACCGCCTCTTTCTGGAACGTTCGAATGAAGTCATAGAATTTTCCATAAACACCGCGAAGATAAAAGGTCAATACAGTTTTCCAGCGAAATGTGTCAAGACACGTCGGTTTGAACCGGTTTTAACCAGATTTCCTGCGAAATGTGTCCAGACACATCGATCCGGTATGTAACATGGGCTTGTGCGCTTCCACTCGTCTTGTCTTTTTGACATTGGTTAGCCACTGTTTCGCATTTCACCGAAATGTGAAATGTGAAATTTTTTAAATGTGAAACTATCTACCGGAAAAACCCAGAAAAAGTGCATCGTCAGCAAACTTTCAGGGTAAACTGTAGGAGGTATGTGCCAATTGTAGGAATTATGGGTAAACCGTAGGAGTTATGGGTAACCTGTAGGAATTATGGGTAAACTGTAGGAGTTATGGGTAACCTGTACGAATTATGGGTAAACTGTAGTAGTTATGGGTAAACTGTAGGAGGTATGGGTAAACTGTTACGCTGCTGGTAGACTTTGGCTTGTTCACATCCAAACGTCTTGTCTTTTTTGACACTGGTCAGTCGCTGTTGGTGGACTTTGACTTGTATGCTCCCACTCGTCTTGTCTTTTTCGATACTGGTTAGTCGCTGTTGGTGAACTTTGGCTTGTGCGTTTCCACTCGTCTTGTCTTTTTTACATTGGTCAGTTGCTGCTAGTGGACTTTGGCTTGTGCGTTTCCACTCGTCTTGTCTTTTTCACATTGGTCAGTTGCTGCTAGTGGACTTTGGCTTGTGCGCTCCCACTCGTCTTGTCTTTTTTTGACATTGGCCAGGCGCTGTTGGCGGACTTTGGCTTGTGCGCTTCCACCCGTCTTATGTTTTTCACACTGGTCAGTCGCAGTCGGTGGACTTTGGCTTGTGCACTTCCATTCGTCTTGTCTTTTTGACACTGGTCAATCGCTGTTGGTGGACTTTGACTTGTGCGCTCCCACTCGTCCTGTACTTTTGACACTGGTCAGTCACTGATGGTGGACTTTGGCTTGTGCGCTTCCACTCGTTTTATCTTTTTTGACATTGGTTTTTGTAGTTTCAAGGACCTTCAACTTTTTGTATTGTAGGTCAAAAGACCTACAACTTTTTGTATTGTAGGTCCAAAGACCTGCTACTTTATGTAATGTAGGTCCAAAGACCTGCTGCTTTATGTATTGTAGGTCCATAGACCTGCTACTTTATGTATTGTAGGTCCAAGGACCTAAATTTATTGTACTGCAGGTCCAAAGACCTGCTACTTTATGTCATACAAAGCTTGAAGAAAACAAGACTCTATCACACACAATTTGAAGAAAACAAGATATTGTCATTCAAAACTTTAAAATAAGACATTGTTGGTGACAACTTGTAGAAAACAAGACACTGCTGGTGACAATTTGAAGAAAACAAGACACTGTTGGTGACAACTTGAAGAAAACAAGACACAGTTGGTGACAACTTGAAGAAAACAAGACATTGTTGGTGACAACTTGAAGAAAACAAGATATTGTCATACACAACTTGAAAAAACAAGACTCTGTTGGTGGAAACATGAAGAAAATAAGACACTGTTTGTGATAACTTAAAGAAAACAAGACACTGTTGGTGACAACTTGAAGAAAACAAGACACTTTTGTTGAAAACTTGAAGAAAACAAGACATTGTCATACACAACTTGAAGAAAACAAGACACAGTTGGTGACAACTTGATGAAAACAAGACACTTTTAATGACAAATTGAAGAAAACAAGACGCTGGTTGTGACAACTTGAAGAAAACAAGACACTGTTGGTGACAACTTGAAGAAAACAAGACACTGTCACACAACATTTGAAGAAAATAAGACATTGTCATACACAACTTGAAGGAAACAAGACATTTTTAGTGACAACTTGAAGAAAACAAGACATTGTTGGT
Source organism: Lamellibrachia satsuma (assembly GCA_033239005.1). NCBI lineage: Eukaryota > Metazoa > Annelida > Polychaeta > Sabellida > Siboglinidae > Lamellibrachia > Lamellibrachia satsuma. Next base: position 133,155 of record BSQZ01000058.1, read on the forward strand.
GACAACTTGAAAAAAACAAGACACTGTTGGTGACAACTTGAAGAAAACAAGACTTTATCATACACAACTTGAAGAAAACAAGACACTGTTAGTGACAACTTGATGAAAACAAGACACTATTAATGACAACTTGAAGAAAACAAGACAATGTCGGTGACAACTTGAAAAAAACAAGACACTGTCACAAAAAAATTGAAGAAAACAAGACACTGTTGGTGACAAATTGAAGAAAATAAGACATTGTTGGTGACAACTTGAAGAAAACAAGACATTGTCATACACAACTTGAAGAAAACAAGACACTGTTGGTGAAAACTTAAAGAAAACAAGACTTTGTCATACACAACTTGAAGAAAACAAGACACTGTTAGTGACAACTTGATGAAAACAAGACACTGTTAATGACAACTTGAAGAAAAGAAGACACTGTTGGTGACAACTTGAAAAAAAACAAGACAATGTCACAAAAAATGTGAAGAAAACAAGACACTGTTGGTGACAACTTGAAGAAAACAAGACACTGTCGGTGACAACTTCAAGAAAACAAGACATTGTTGGTGACAACTTGAAGAAAACAAGACACTGTTGGTGACAACTTGAAGAAAACAACATATTGTCATACACAACTTGAAAAAACAAGACTCTGTTGGTGGCAACTTGAAGAAAATTAGACACTGTTTGTGATAACTTAAAGAAAACAAGACGCTGTTGGTGACAACTTGAAGAAAACAAGACACTTTAACACAAAATTTGAAGAAAACAAAACATTGTCATACACAACTTGAAGAAAACAAAACATTGTTGGTGACAACTTGAAGAAAACAAGACACTTTTGGTGAAAACTTGAAGAAAACAAGACATTGTCATACACAACTTGAAGAAAACAAGACACAGTTGGTGACAACTTGATGAAAACAAGACACTTTTCATGACAAATTGAAGGAAACAAAGACGCTGGTTGTGAGAACTTGAAGAAAACAAGACACTGTTGGTGACAACTTGAAGAAAACAAGACACTGTCACACAACATTTGAAGAAAATAAGACATTGTCATACACAACTTGAAGGAAACAAGATATTGTTAGTGACAACTTGAAGAAAACAAGATATTGTAGGTGACAACTTGAAAAAAACAAGACATTGTCATACACAAATTGAAGAAAACAAGACACTGTTGGTGACAACTTGAAGAAAACAAGACTTTATCATACACAACTTGAAGAAAACAAGACACTGTTAATGACAACTTGATGAAAACAAGACACTGTTAATGACAACTTGAAGAAAACAAAACAATGTCGGTGACAACTTGAAAAAAACAAGACACTGTTGGTGACAACTTGAAGAAAACAAGACACTGTTGGTGACAACTTGAAGAAAACAAGACACTGTTGGTGACAAATTGAAGAAAACAAGACATTGTTGGTGATAACTTGAAGAAAACAAGACATTGTCATACACAACATGAAGAAAACAAGACACTGTTGGTGAAAACTTAAAGAAAACAAGACTTTGTCATACACAACTTGAAGAAAACAAGACACTGTTGGTGAAAACTTAAAGAAAACAAGACTTTGTCATACACAACTTGAAGAAAACAAGACACTGTTAGTGACAACTTGATGAAAACAAGACACTGTTAATGACAACTTGAAGAAAAGAAGACATTGTTGGTGACAACTTGAAAAAAACAAGACAATGTCACAAAAAATGTGAAGAAAACAAGACACTGTTGGTGACAACTTGAAGAAAACAAGACACTGTTGGTGACAACTTGAAGAAAACAAGACACTGTCGGTGACAACTTCAAGAAAACAAGACATTGTTGGTGACAACTTGAAGAAAACAAGACACTGTTGTTGACAACTTGAGCAAAGCAAGATATTGTCATACACAACTTGTAAAAACCAGACTCTGTTGTTGGCAACATAAAGAAAACAAAGACACTGTTGGTGATAACTTAAAGATAACAAGACATTTTAAAACAAAATTTGAAAAAAACAATACATTGTTGGTGACAACTTGAACAAAACAAGACACTGTTGGTGACAACTTGAAAAAAAAACAAGAAACTGTCGCTCAAAATTTGAAGAAAACAAGAGATTGTCATACACAACTTGAAGAAAACAAGGTACTGTTGGTGACAAATTGAAGAAAACAAAACACTTTTTGTGACAACTTGAAGAAAACAAGATACAGTTGGTAAAAACTTGAAGAAAACAAGACACTGTCACACAACATTTGAAGAAAATAAGACATTGTCATTCACAACTTGAAGAAAACAAGACATTGTTAGTGACAACTTGAAGAAAACAAAACATTGTTGGTGACAACTTGAAGAAAGCAAGACATTATCATACACAACTTGAAGAAAACAAGACAGTGTTGGTGACAACTTGAAGAAAACAAGACTTTGTCATCCACAACTTGAAGAAAACAAGACACTGTTAGTGACAACTTGATGAAAACAAGACACTGTTAATGACAACTTGAAGAAAACAAGACACTGTTGGTGACAACTAGATAAAAACAAGACACTGTCACACAAAGTCCACCAACAGCGGCTGACCAATGTCAAATAAAGACAAGACGAGTGGAAGCGCACAAGCCAAAGTCCACCAACAGCGACTGACCAGTGTCAAAAAGACAAGACGAGTGGGAGCACACAATCCAAAGTCCACCAACAACGACTGACCAATGTCAAAAAAGACAAGACGAGTGGGAGCGCACAACCCAAACTCCGCCAACAGCGACTGACCAGTGTCAAAAAACACAAGACGAATGGGAGCACGCAAGTCAAAGTCTGCCAACAGCACCTGACCAATGTCAAAAAAGACAACACATGACAATGTCTTGTTTTCTTCAAGTTGTGTATGACAATGTCTTGTTTTCTTCAAAGTTGGTGTGACAGTGTCTTGTTTTCTTCAAGTTGTTTCCAACAGTGTCTTGTTTTCTTTAAGTTGTCACCAACAGTGTCTTGTTTTCTTCCAGTTGTCACCAACAGTGTCTTGTTTTCTTTAAGTTGCCACCAACAGAGTCTTGTTTTCTTCAAGTTGTGTATGAAAATGTCTTGTTTTCTTCAAGTTGTCAACAACAGTGTCTTGTTTTCTTCAAGTTGTTACGAACAGTGTCTTGTTTTCTTCAAGTTGTCACCAACAGTGTCTTGTTTTCTTTATTTTGACTCCAAAAATTTCTTGTTTTCTTCAAGTTGTGTTTGACAATGTCTTGTTTTCTTCAAATATTGTGTTACAGTGTCTTGTTTTCTTTAAGTTGTCACCAACAAAGTCTTGTTTTCTTCAAGTTGTGTATGATAATGTCTTGTTTTCTTCAAGTTGTCACCAACAGTGTCTTCTTTTCTTCAAGTTGTCACCAACAGTGTCTTCTTTTCTTCAAGTTGTGTATGACAATATCTTGTTTTCTTCAAGTTTTGTATGACAATGTCTTGTTTTCTTCAAGTTACCACGAACAGTGTCTTGTTTTCCTCAAGTTGTCATAAACAGTATCTTGTTTTCTTCAAGTTTTGTATTAAAATGTCTTATTTTCTTCAAATGTTGTGTGACAGTGTCTTGTTTTCTTCAAGTTGTCACCAACAGTGTCTTGTTTTCTTCAAGTTGTCATTAATAGTGTCTTGTTTTCATCAAGTTGTCACCAACATTGTCTTGTTTTTTTCAAGTTGTGTATGACAATGTCTTGTTTTCTTCAAAGTTGGTGTGATAGTGTCTTGTTTTCTTCAAGTTATTTCCAACAGTGTCTTGTTTTCTTTAAGTTGTCACCAACAGTGACTTGTTTTCTTCAAGTTGCCACCAACAGAGTCTTGTTTTCTTCGAGTTGTGTATGACAATGTCTTGTTTTCTTCAAGTTATTTCCAACAGTGTCTTGTTTTCTTTAAGTTGTCACCAACAGTGTCTTGTTTTCTTCAAGTTGTCACCAACAGTGTCTTGGTTTCTTCATGTTGTCACCAACAATGTCTTGTTTTCTTCAAGTTTTGTATGACAATGTCTTGTTTTATTCAAAGTTGGTGTGACAATGTCTTGTTTTCTTCAAGTTGTTCCCAACAGTGTCTTGTTTTCTTTAAGTTGTCACCAACAGTGTCTTGTTTTCTTCAAGTTGTCACCAACAGTGTCTTGTTTTCTTCAAGTTGTCACCAACAGTGTCTTGTTTTCTTCAAGTTGTTACCACCAGTATCTTGTTTTCTTCAAGTTTTTACCAACAGTGTCTTGTTTTCTTCAAGTTGTCACCAACTGTGTCTTGTTTTCTTCAAGTTGTCACCAACAGTGTCTTGTTTTCTTCAAGTTTTGTAAGACAATATATGTTGTTTTCGTCAAATTTTGTATGACAATGTCTTGTTTTTTGGACCTACAATACATAAAGTTGTATGTCCTTGGACCTACAATACATAAATTAGCAAGTCTTTGGATCTACACTACATAAAGTTGTAGGTCCTTGGACCTACAATACATAAAGTTGTAGGTCCTTTAACCTAAAAAACCTAAAGTAGCAGGTATTTGGACCTGCAGTACATCAAGTTGTAGGTCCTTGGACCTACAATACATACAGTTTTAGGTATTTGGACCTACAATATATAAAGTTGTAGGTCCTTGGATCTACAATACATAAAGTAGCAGGTATTTGGACCTTTAATACATAAAGTAGTAGGTCTTTGGACCTACAATACATAAAGTAGCAGGTCTTTGGACCTACATTACATAAAGTAGCAGATCTTTGGACCTACAATACATAAAGTTGTAGGTCTTTTGACCTAAAATGCAAAAAGTTGTAGGTCGTTGAACCTACAAAAACCAATGTCAATAAAGACAAAACGAGTGGAAGCGCACAAGACAAAGTCCACCAACAGTGACTGACCAGTGTGAAAAAGACAAGACGAGTTGGAGCGCACACGTCAAAGTCCACCGACTGCGACTGACCAGTGTCAAAAACACAAGACGAATGGAAGCGCACAAGCCAAAGTCCGCCAACAGCGACGGACCTATGTCAAAAAAGACAAGACGAGTGGAAACGCACAAGCCAAAGTCCACCAACAGCGACTGACCAATGTCAAAAAATAACAAGACGAGTGGGAGCGCACAAGCCAAAATCCACCAACAGCAGCTGACCAGTGTAAAAAGACAAAACGAGTGGAAACGCACAAGCCAAAGTCCACTAGCAGCGACTGCCCAATGTGAAAAAGACAAGACGAGTGGGAGCGCTCAAGCCAAAGTTCACCAACAGCGACTGACCAGTATCAAAAAGACAAGACGAGTGGGAGCGCACAAGTCAAAGTCCGCCAACAGCGCTTGACCAATGTCAAAAAAGACAAGACGGGTGAGAGCGCACAAGTCAACGTTCGCCAACAGCGCTTGACCAATTTCAAAAAAGACAAGACGAGTGGGAGCGCACAAACCAAAGTCCGCTAACAGCGACTGACCAGTGTCAAAAAAGACAAGACGGGTGGAAGTGCACAAGCCAAAGTCCACCAACAGCGTTACAGTTTACCCATACCTCCTACAATTTACCCACAACTCCTACAGTTTACCCATAATTCCTACAGGTTACCCATAACTCCTACAGTTTATCCATAATTCCTACAGGTTACCCATAACTCCTACAGTTTACCCATCATTCCTACAATTGACCCATACCTCCTACAGTTTACCCTGAAAGTTTGCTGACGATGCAATTTGTCTGGGTTTTTCCCGTAGATAGTTTCACATTTAAAAATTTTCACATTTCACATTTCGGTGAAATGCCAAACAGTGGCTGACCAATGTCAAAAAGACAAGACGAATGGAAGCGCACAAGCCCATGTTACATACCGGATCGATGCGTATGGACACATTTTGCGGGAAATCTGGTTCAAACCGGTTCAAACCGACGTGTCTTGACATATTTCGCGGGAAAACTGAGTTGTCCTTGACCTTTTGACATTTTAACTTCGCAGTGTTTACGGAAAATTCCATAACTTCATTCGAACGCTCCAGAAAGCGGCGGTCTTTGTTTTGTTGACCTTGACCTTTTGACATTTTGACCTCGCTGTGTTCTTGCAGACTCGTATCATTATATGCGATATGTAGATGTCGACGCGAAACGACATACGTCGAAAAGTTCTCTATATAATGCAATGATGCGACATGCGTTGTGTAGCTTACATGCACGGCTACGTTTTTTCCCGCAGCATGCACGAACATTCGACCGCTGGGTTTCAGTCTGCTAGCAGGGTGAAAATGTGGGATAGTGTTTCTTCTCGTGAGCGTGAGGGTTCACTACAGACGATAGAATTAGGGTTACTAACCCTAACCCCAACTGGCAATTGAATAAGTACAAAAGGTCGGTAATCTTTGATCTTTCATTAGGGTTACTAACCCTACAGGGTTCGAATTAGGGTTCACTACATACGACAGAATTAGGGTTACTAACCGTAACCCTAACTGACAATTGTATCACTGCAAAAGGTCGTTGACTTTTGACCTTCGACCTTGCCCCGCAGCGCCGTCTGGTAATCGTGTCAGCGCAAAACAACATGGCAGCAAAACAAGATGGCGGCCTCCATAGAGAAGTCACGTGATATGCAAATGAGGAACTGTGACGTAATCAGTCACGTGACTGCTCTCGACTCATGAGAGCCGTCGACACAATTGACACGTAGAGCCCCTGCTGACAATATTACCGCAAAACAGTGCCTCAGGGGCGATGACAGGGATGACACGTTGCGCTCTCTGGCGACGGTTTCACCACAAAAGGGTGTATTGTATGCTAAGTTATGCAAATGTATGCTAATTTATGCAAATGAGCTGTGACGTCATATGTCAGGTGAAGGCTCTCGACCAATCAGAACCGTCGATACAATTGCCATGTAGCGCCCCCTGGTGGTGAAACTGCTCTCGACCAATCAGAAAGTGCCCCTCATTTGAGCGATAATAGGGGATTATACGATGGCTCCCCTGTCATCAAGAAGCGCACGACCAATCAGAACGCTCCATTTCAAATTTCGACCAATCAGAATGAAGCAGATTGCCCCTCAATTTGTTATGTGTCAGAAATTCACACGTACTACTTTTAGTCATGACATACTGTTATATTCTTAGTGTAATATAACGAGTTAAATACACTGTTATATGTTCAAACGAGACAGCGAGGGGAACTGTGTTGTCTCAATAATTTCAAAGACAATGACCAAGCGAGTATTTATTACGATGAGCATTGGACACATTATTAAGCGGAATCTACTGAGCGTTCCCTTAGACTTAGATTCGGACATTGCTACAATCGTTGCACCAGTCTGTGTGCCTTACTTGGGAGGGGTGGGTCAGCAAGTGGGAGGTGGGAGTTTGGCCCTAAACATTGGTGAGATTGACCTAACAAATGGTGAGAACCAGGTGGGTAGTGTGGTACCTGGGATCACGCACACGGGAGGCCAAGGGATGGGGGCAAGCTCAGTCTTAGTGAAGGTGCAACATGTTACATACGAAAGAGAATCACACATTAAAGTCAACTGGGAGCATTAGTCAAAGCTTCTCAAAATACGCCGCTGTAGGAGGGATTGGTGTGAAGTGGAATCTAAAAAAATTGTGGAAGGTGATAGGTTGACCCCCAGGATAACTGGGAGAAGGGAGGTTGAGACCCTTGCCTCACCCTCTCACTAAGCTTCACGCATTTATTACAATATTGAGGTCACATTTTAATACTACGTAAATTACATTGGCAACTACCCTTCTACCGCGTCACTATTAACCCGGAGTAGGGTGATGCGCAATAATGCATTGGACATTTAAAATCATGCAAACGAAGAAAAACCAACTGACCAACGCCGTGTAGAACAGGCAGACAATGCCAACGCTGAGGACGGAGACCCACACACTGAGACCGTCACTGAAAGCAAAGACGCAACTAATAATACTGTCATTACATCAGCACATTTTGAATTATGGGTAATCATAATTATAACAGTAAACTAGAATGTGGACTACGTATTTATGCTATAAAATAGTTAGAGGCTGTGTCTGTCTCTGTGGTACCTCATGTCTCCGCCAGTTTCGCATGTATGGGGCTCCATACTCCAGAGGGTGCAGATGTTACGAATGTGTACGTTTCACATATATCACGTAACTGACAACAACAGGAGTTCGTATTTAGGAACAAATGTTGATATCGCTATTCGTGTTTGCTACTAATGTTCCGTGTTACGCGATCAACGTCAAACGTCCGCATGAGTTCCTTTGTACGGTACGAACACTTCGTGAAAAGGGCAGTGGCACACATTATTTTGGGACATGAAGTTGTCATTGGTACTACCCTACCAAAGCTTGACTGGGTAGTGCAGTGTGTCATAAGCTCTCGCAATGGCTGCCTTTACGCGCGCGCGCACACACACACACACACACACACACACACACACACACACACACACACACACACACACACACACACACACACACACACACACACACACACACACACACACACACACACACACACACACACACACACACACACACACACACACACACACACACACACACACACACACACACACACACACACACACACACACACACACACACACACACACACACACACACACACACACACACACACACACACACACACACACACACACACACACACACACACACACACACACATTTGTCATTAGGAAGACGAAAAAAGGTGACTTACCGATCGTGAGGGCGAGGGCAGGAGTGTAGAGTGCAAGAGCCATGTACATAAGCTATTGGGGTAGAAAAGCACAAATTAACAAGCTGACCGAGCGACTGACGAATTAACGAACGAAAGAGCGAGCGAGCGAGCGAACGAACGAACGAAATAATACTTAATTCAATACAGTATTGTGTTCTAACTTTAAACGACGGATGTTTGTGCGTGCGTGCGTTTGTGGACTCCCAAGTAGAACAGTTATTACGTAGCACTTACCATGTTTATGATGTACATGATGCTGACAATCAGGCGGATCCCCCGGTCATATCTCATCTCCAATACTGCAACGAACCACATAAAGCTGTGGAAACTAGGATCATTGTAATGTGTAGTTGTCAGAAGCTGGAAGTCCAGAGGAACATGATGTCGGTCTGGCAAGTTGCCCTTTGGCTATTTATTATTTGTGTTCAGAGTAATCTGTCTCTCTGCAGAACCTCTTCATTTGTAACGTGCTATGTGCAAGAAATGTCTATTTTTTACCGAGGAATTATAATTGTAATCTGCTAATATATACTCCACACACCTAGTTATTGCCCACGTTTCCCTCATATAGCAACATAGACCACAAACAGCACGCCGGGGCTCTTGTTCATTCAGACGTACACATGTGAACCTGGCTATTGTTAGTCGATGCAGTAACTGTAGCGAAGCTAAATAAGTCCCAGAGGGACGGGATCCTACATTATATAAAACACACCTTTTGCCCATTTGGATATATGTTAGGTGTCGCATATATATATATATATATATATATATATATATATATATATATATATATATATATATATATATATATATATATATATATATATATATATATACATATATATTTATATACGTATATATATATATATATATATATATATATATATACATATATATATATACATATATAAATATATATGTATATATATATATATATATATATATATATATATATATATATATATATATATATATATATATATACATATATATATATATATATATATATATATATATATATTTACCACGCGGCGGGCGGGCAGGCGGGCGGGCGGGCGGGCGGGCGGGCGGGCGGGCGGGCGGGCGGGCGGGCGGGCGGGCGGGCGGGCGGGCGGGCGGGCGGGCGGGCGGGCGGGCGGGCGGGCGGGCGGGCGGGCGGGCGGGCGGGCGGGCGGGCGGGCGGGCGGGCGGGCGGGCGGGCGGGCGGGCGGGCGGGCGGGCGGGCGGGCGGGCGGGCGGGCGGGCGGGCGGGCGGGCGGGCGGGCGGGCGGGCGGGCGGGCGGGCGGGCGGGCGGGCGGGCGGGCGGGCGGGCGGGCGGGCGGGCGGGCGGGCGGGCGGGCGGGCGGGCGGGCGGGCGGGCGGGCGGGCGGGCGGGCGGGCGGGCGGGCGGGCGGGCGGGCGGGCGGGCGGGCGGGCGGGCGGGCGGGCGGGCGGGCGGGCGGGCGGGCGGGCGGGCGGGCGGGCGGGCGGGCGGGCGGGCGGGCGGGCGGGCGGGCGGGCGGGCGGGCGGGCGGGCGGGCGGGCGGGCGGGCGGGCGGGCGGGCGGGCGGGCGGGCGGGCGGGCGGGCGGGCGGGCGGGCGGGCGGGCGGGCGGGCGGGCGGGCGGGCGGGCGGGCGGGCGGGCGGGCGGGCGGGCGGGCGGGCGGGCGGGCGGGCGGGCGGGCGGGCGGGCGGGCGGGCGGGCGGGCGGGCGGGCGGGCGGTGTCCAATGACTCACCTCGAAGAAACTGGTTAACTTGAGGTTGTAGAAGACAGGCAGAAAGAAGTATGCAACCAGGGGGATCATGATGACGTAGCCGATCCACACCATCCAGAACTGAGTCCCGAACACGTACATTTCGGCCGGAGTCCCGAGCACGGTGATGGCCGACATGGCGGTAGCGAGCAGCGACAGTGACACGGGCAGCACGCCCATGTTACGGTCGGCCATGAGAAACTCTTTCGTCGTGTTCTGTTTGCCTCCCGTGCAGCCGTAGTACACTCCGATACACACCGAGATGACCAACACGAGAACGAATACGACGTAATCCCATACCGTGAACATCGTGGATGAAGAAAACCTCGCCCAGTTGTTGATATGCCGCTGTTTAGGGTCGACGTTTTACTTCGTCTGTGGCACCTGCCTATGACCGCACAAGTGTTCACTTCACTACAAAAACTCGATGTTGTCACACTACAGACATTCACACAACCATGGGAGTCATACTGCGTAGAAACCGCACTAAACTTAAATGGCGCTGCCATGCTTGGCTGGACAGGTGACATCAATGTACCTTCCTGAGCGTGTTTCTCAAAAAGCCTTGTGTTTTTTATTTATTATTGATGATTTTTCCAGCCAATATGACAATGGCGTGAACAAAACTTAGCAAGGTGAAGGTCGACAATTCAGGGACTTATTTTCGATAGAGTACACGGCTGTGCAATTACGACTTGTACGGTGTCTCTAACATTATTTACTATTCACGGTACTCACTGGCACGTTGCATAGGACATGTAAAACTACACTATCGTCAACGAAATCAATGGCTACTCTGATGGAGACGTTTTTATGGCATTGGTTAGCGTGTTAGTGTTTGCAATCATGAATGAAAATGTCGTTGTTTGAAGAATTTGTTTGGGACTCTATGATACATATACATACATATAAATATATCGACAGGAAATAGATAAGAATATCTTGTTGGTGTTCGAACCTTGAACAGTTTCTTGTACTACGGTTGATTCATCCACCTGTATAAATGTTATCTTAGCAATTGTCAATCTGTGCAGTAATTGTAGCGAGACTGACTGATTCCCAGGGGGACGGAATCCCGCGTTGCATAAGAGCACACCTATCTGACCTTTGACATTAATGTATCGTATAAATATGGAACTGCGGTCTGGTAATTTGTCATTTGACTGTTGCGTTGCATAGTTTGGGATCAGATTACGTGGTATCAGACAGACCGGCGTTGTTGGAATGTAAAATGAATACAGAGCTCGGTGACGTGGTTAACTGAGTAATCGGTTGAAGTTCGTCGTACCCAATTCGAGCAGAGTTTCTCCTGTGTTGTTCCATTCAATCATACCAATTATATTATTGCATTCCATATATCAGATTTACTTATGTTACTCGACTGCACAATGATGATACCTGGGGTGGAATAAACAGCGGTATCGATTCAATTGTGCTGCGTAGTTCAACAACCCCGTAAGTCCATATTTGTAATAAGTGAGGAAAAACGCATTAAATGAATAGTCAATTCCACAATTACGCAGTTAGGTAATTAGTCAAAAATGCTCAGACAGTTTTTTCCCCGACTCCAGTTTTCCAAGGTCATCTTCCATGTAGAATCGTCGTATGTTATGCTAATTAGTTCAATGAAGCAGTATGTAATTAGTGAGAAAAAATGTATTACTCAAACTATGGGTTTTGTCGGTCTGGGTCGGTTGCCGGTGTGCTTACAGTAATTCATGCTTAGGTCGAATCGAGCGGCCGCTTTAACTTTCCTAGTTCGCCCAACATATTCATGCCAAACCTGGCAAAGCGAGTTATATAACTATGCACAGCCTGGCACATGAACTAGGACTTGAGCTGTGCAGTGCTTTACTCGGCTTTCACGTACTCATATGGTGCTATTCAAGCAGCACACACTCAGAATTCGGCAAGAAAAGGCGTATCAATGCCTTACATGGCAGCAGAGGGCATGAATGGAATAGCTGGGAGAATAACCCGAACTCAGCAACATCCCTTCAGAAGCATGTGAAACTTTCATATGTACAGTCTACTCAAAAACGGACAAAAGGATAAAGAAACAAAAATCTCCCCCTACCACCGACAGCTTACAGCAACATACCACGAAGCGAGGAAATAACCAGGCCTGTGTATTGAAGAACTAACTGGACATAGGGTGATGAATGTGCATTAACTAGTCATAGGCGAGTGAACAGTTGCAGTTTTCTTTCTGAAATATATTTAAACATAGAATAGACAGATATATGATAAGGGCGGGCTACACATCGATGATAAAATTGTTGGACTGTCGATAAGCCAATGGATTCCTTGTCCACTTGCCTTCTTGTTAAATCTTGTTAAATATATCGTACATAGCACGACATCAGATCATGCTAGCTTATTCTTGATGATCAACGTTAACTGTAACATATATTATATACTCTATGACAAACAACATGTGCGTGCGTCATGGTGTGCGTGCACACGCACGCAGTAAGCACCATCACTGTCCTGAAGACTTCGGCCACGGAACGAAGAGACATTTCGAGTAAAGCCTAAACATGTCAGTCATTACGGGAAATGACTGATTACGCAGATTGACACCTCTGAAAGTAAAATACCCACACATAAAAATGGAATAAACCGTTTCAGGACTGAGAGAGCCGGTGTTCTCAATCTCAAAAAAGAACCTTCCCAATTTAGCTGTGATCAGTTGTTTAGGGAACATAACATCGAACATTACGCAAGCATCACGGACACATACTGCATCAAACATGCATAAATCAGTTGCTACCAAAGGAAGATTAATAAGAACACAGTTGAGTGAATGTGGCATAAATTTTTAGGGGTCGAGTGTACCATTTATAACTCATACGTACACCACGGACATTTTAGAGAAGAACATAACATGCATACTATATGCACAAATGCACAAGGACAGTGCTGTCATCTAGTGACGATTACTGTAAGCTGTATGTTGACTGGGCGGCATGAAGGCCGTACTATCGACGGATATCTTCCACATTTTTGTCATGTTCGTTGGCCTCTTCGCCATCCTCATTAAGGGATCTTTGGATCACGGAGGCTTCGGGACGTTTTGGAAGATGATGGAAGAAGGCGATAGAATCCACTTCTGGAAGTGAATCGATAATAATGTACACTTTAACATGTGTTGTTGTGTTGTGTTTATAATACAGTTGTATCTTAGATAAAATGCAGAAATATATAGATTACAGAAAGAGAGAGAGAGAGAGAGAGAGAGAGAGAGAGAGAGAGAGAGAGAGAGAGAGAGAGCGAGAAGGGGGGAAAGAGAGGGATGGACGGAGGGAATGAGAAACAGAGCGAGCGAGAGAGACGTACAGTCAGAAAGACCGAAAGACATATATACATACATACATATATACATACATACATACATACACACACATACATACATACACACAGCCAAACAGACAGACATACAACAATTCAAACACATATAAAATTAATAAACAAACAGGCAGACACAAAACAGTGTTTGTATGTTCTGGTTGCATTCACTCTTCACTCTGTCGATATTCCAAAATAACTTCGACTAACTATTTTTAATGACACGACAATTGATGTTTTCGCAGTATGTCTCGCACGGTTGACGTTTCACTTTATTCGTACGTTTGTATTTAATCCATTCATAATCTAGCCAGATTTAATGTGTTTGTAATCCAAAGCAAGAAAACACTGACAGCAAGTGGATAAGGAAAACATTGTTTTATCAAGAATGCAACGATTATTCATTCATGTATAACCCGCCCTTCTAAGATATTTGTCAATTTTGTTTGTTTTTAAATAATCAAGCATGCTGTAAATCAATATATAATTTTTACTCGGTTAGAAAGAATACTTTATGACATTTAATGTACACAATTCTTTAATTAATGTTACTTCGTATCCTTTAGTTTTGATATCTTCCTTATTAAATGAATATTTTCATGCCCATTCAATATCTTAAACACTTCAATTTAATATCCTCGTAATATCTTTGTAGTATTGTCGCACCAAATTATTTTAACAAGATTTGCTATCCAAGCTAAAGGCCCAAGTAGACAAGGAAGCCATTGGCTTATCTAAAGGCCGAAAATGTTAATCTACGTGTAAACCGCCCTCTTGATATATGTGTCAACCTTGTTTTTAACATATTCACGCTGCTAGGAGTGATACAATCCGTAGATAATTTGTTCTATTCATTAATTGTACCCTTGAGAACGAGTGCTTTACTCATTTTACCTGATGTCCTGTATTTCTGCTATATCTCTTGAATGAGAAAAACATATTTCTATCAATATTTTTGTACCCATTTAATATTAAAAAAAAATTCAATCTGATCTCCTCTTAACCTACTTGTCTCTAGAGTTGTTAAACCACATTCTTTCAGGCGTTCTTCATAACAAAGGTCTCTCAGTTTTGAAATAATTTTAGTTGCCCTCCTCTGTATGCGTATCCTTCTTACAATGTGGTCTCCACGCGTGTGTACAATATTCTAAATGAGGTCTAACTACTGCTTTATATAGAGGTATAATTAACTTTTTTCCTTGTATGTAATGTTTCTTCTAATCAACCCAAGAGTTTGATTACCCTTTGAAGTTGCAATACTACACTGCTCTGAAACATTTATATCAACGCTTATTGTAACTCCTAAGTCTTCTAAGTTCTTTTACTGTAGTACCCAGAACAGTATCTCCCATTTTATAGTTTACATCCAAGTTCCAATGTCCTGTATGTAGGCAAGTAATTGATATATATATATATATATATATATATATATATATATATATATATATATATATATATATATATATATATATATATATATATATATATATATATATACGCTTACAGCGTCAACCAAGCCCAGGTCCAACGGGCCCTCTGCACGCCGAGCCTCCGTACTGGGCAGATGTAAGTAACACCGACCGACCACCGCTACGTTGTCATACTTGAGGTCGTCAATAATTCAGACCATGTGACAACGCCTCGCGTTACAGCTAGCAATAATATTGCTTACGCAGTTACTGCTAATATTGCAGCTAATAGTGTTGTTGCTGCAAATACTGTTGCTGAAACTACTGTTGTTATTGCAATTGTTGCTAGTGGTGCTGCTTATGCATGTATTACTGATGCTGCTAGTGATGCTGCTGCTACTATCTATGCTTCTAGTGGTGTTTATTCTGTTGCTACTAATGTTGCTGCTGGTGATGATGTTACTGTCGCTATTAATATTGATAGTAGTGGTAATGTTTCTGTTCCTACGCTTGCTTCTAATGCTACTCATAATGGTTATGCTACTATTGCTACTAATGTTGCTATTGTTTTAACTAATATATAGCACGGCTATTTACGCCTGGTGCTGCTACGTATTTGTTGTTTCTTGCACCACATTTTCCGCCAGGGCTATTAAAAAAAGGAAAAGGTTGAAAGCAAATTTGTTTTCAACATACTCTGCTTTCCGAAAGTTATAATCGTGATATATTTTACAGTGTATCGTGGGTGAACTTACCCGGATTGACGGCGTTACTCACCGTCTGCTGTCTGTGTGGATTCGTCGTGCATGCCCAGTACCGCGACTGTGACCTGCTTACAGGTCCAACTCATACCAAGACGGACTAGGTAATTATATATTTAAATGTACTGTATTTCAGTTGTTTTTTTGCTTTGTGTGGCATTAATGTCCTAAAATGTTTCACTCTGTTGTCAAAAGGACACACAACATTAGAATGACATTGTTTGGTGATTTATTAAATGATGCATTTGTGAAATGTTGTGAGGGAAGCAGAGTTGTTTAGCATGACCCCATTGTTGTTTTGCACAAACGGACCCACCAAGACTCGCTACTTTGAGCTTTGATGACAATCACCAGTCTCACGCGATTCCGGTAATACTGAGACTTGGTGCCTTGTAGACGGATCAGTTGTTCATGTGAAACTATTTATCTATTTATCTGAAGCCATGAACAACATGGTATTGGTTCACGTTGTTCATAGCTGTTATGTTATATATTTAGAAGTCCACAGAATAACTATTTCGGTGATATTATTTTCAGATGAATTGAGCTTCCATATCTAAGGAATAACAAATAAAATTACCTTTTCATTTAGAATGAAAACCCGTCCGGAACATAGCCCCAGCCAGCAGGTGGTAGCGACAGGAGGAGGCACTGACAGCCAGTAGATGGCAAATTTAAACACAGTTACAAACGAGAGGTTCGAAACGAAAGGCAAATGTTGCCTTCTTGTCTATAGGCAATATTTGGCATGAATACGGAGACGTAAATAGATAAGCATGAAACCGGTTCGGTTTAGAACACAACGTGCTCTTAAGGTGGCCGATTACCCTAAAATGAAAGTAATGAAACTTAAAATTTTGAAAAGGTTGTTTGAAACCCGTTATATCACAAAACCCATAAATGCAACTACAAGTTTGGGTACCGTGCACATATAAAACATATCTGACATCGTAACAGCTACGTCACCGGCAAAATTAGCAAATTACCGTACTCAGATCGTAATCAGTCATAACACGAGATTGATTTATTATTCAAATATAAAACTTGTATGAATATTACAATTCACAATTAAAACACATATTTATTTGGACAATATTCAATATTTGACCCACAAGAAATAATGTAGCTTCAGAAAACTTGGCATAAATATTAACTTTCTATTTATCTCTACATACTTAGAAAAAATCAAAATATAGGGTTTGCGATTTTAAAATATTACGAGTTCATAAATTGTCTAAAAAGAATTTACAACACACTTTGTTCATCAAAAGATGCACCTTGTACATTAAATTATGCATTTACTGTTCTCATTAATGTTATTTTACAAAAACATGTGATAGTTGTGTTTATTTTTGACACATGGAATAGAGACAGTATACATTTTGTATTGATTTCAGATTTCAACTGCGATGCGCAGACCGATGTGTACATAACTTGATTCCAAGGTAGTTGGCCACATTAAGAGATTCAAGTTCGTTATTGGTGACAGGTTCTGTGTTTGAACAGTGGGTAGTGGGTGTATATATCGTAGGCCGCGATACCTAGTTTACCGGAAGTGTTGTGTTTTCAGCTGTTGCCGCTGTACGTCATAGAACACTTGGACTACCCTTGCGTCCCCGGACTCTTCACGGTTTCCGTCTTCAGTGGAGCTCTCAGGTGTGTGAGCGCGTGTGTGTGATAGGGCGTGCTTGCGTTCGTGCATGCGTGTATGGCTGTGTGGGGTCACCCGAAGAAATGTGTGTGCTTTATAGAATAAACACGTTATGAGTTCGGCGTATAAATTAATACAATTGCCCATATTAATAAAAGACGAAATCCAAAAATGCGCTATTAAAATATGGATACGAATTGACATTGTTCGGTTAAAAATATCAATGATTATTCAAAGCCAGTGTGGCGTCTTGCAGCTCGATATCATCGGGTCTGAGTGCCCTCTATGCCGTCGTTTTGCAAGACATGGTTCGGGCGTTCCACAAGATCAACGATTCGACAGCCACCAAAATTTCCAAGGGAATAGGTAGTTTTTGGTCTACGTATTACCATATCTGCTGTTTAAATTTTTTATGTGATCTCACCACATATTGATGGCACTTTGCAAGAACATGTTTTCTTCCAGCCGTTGGCTTTGGTGCGTTGATGATTCTGCTGACGTACGTGGTTTCACATCTCGGTGGTGTTCTCCAGTTATGGAAACATGGCACTAGAACTTTACCTAATGGTACTTGTTCGGAAAGGCGTTTTGGTGTACAAATAAAACATTTAAAAACACACACGCATGAACACACGCATGCACACACACACACTCACACTAATCGACTTTATTGTTTTTGTACAAGTACTGATATTGACACTATTTTAACTCTAATCTTCACTATAATCATGACTAAGTCCTTGCCGGTGTGGCTTTCATTTTTACTTTTGCGTCTGATGTCTGTTGGTTCTTGCAATGACACATTCATCTGCAACTACTACTGCGCCACTCGATCCCATTTTCCAAATATGATGAATTCGGCCTGTTTGGGTTGATTGGTGGACCGACGCAAGGTCTCTTTGTCTTGGCAATGACCAATCCATGGTCCAACACCAAGGTACGTCATACAGTTTAACTCCACAGTGTTGGAAAGCTGGTTTAAATGTGTGCGCATCAACAGTGTTCGTCCACCAAAGTACGTTGTGCTCCTTCTTTTCTACCTCCTTCCTTAAGTTTGTAAGAAAGTATTACTATTAATCTCCAGTAACAGTTCAATAAAA
Source organism: Lamellibrachia satsuma (assembly GCA_033239005.1). Taxonomy (NCBI): domain Eukaryota; kingdom Metazoa; phylum Annelida; class Polychaeta; order Sabellida; family Siboglinidae; genus Lamellibrachia; species Lamellibrachia satsuma. The sequence continues at coordinate 151,857 of BSQZ01000058.1, forward strand.
CAAAATTAGATTTGGTCTCATCTTAGTCACTCGGTCACGTTTTTTATAATTAATGTATTTCAGTTAGCTAATATGATTAATCGTCTATCTTTCTAGCCGTGTCTTTTTACGGTACAGCCTCCACACGTGTGTGCAATATTCTTAATGAGGTTTAAGTATTTGTGTTTACGGAGGTATAATTAGGTTTTTATTGTTAGTTGTAATGTTTGAACATGGAAATTCTGCAATTCTGCGCTCGAGATGCAAAGATTCTAGGAGGACCAGAACAAAACGCACACACACACACACAAACACACACACACACACACACGCACGCACGCACACACACACACACACACACACACACACACACACACACACACACACACACACACACACACACACACACACACACACACACACACACACACACACACACACACACACACACACACACACACACACACGTTATCTCGATAATATTAAGAATACTGCATCATTTTAAACGACGTGTTGTGGTTTGTCCGCCCGTTCCACTTAGGAAGCCTACACTGGGTTCATCGTCGGCCTTATAGCTACAACATGGCTAGGAATAGGAGGATTCATCTACAGACCTTCCCTTTACAAGCCGCCGGTATCAGTGGCTGGGTGCCCCGGCGATAACACCACTAACGTGACGACAATGTATCTCAACTACTCGACGACTACCGCTGCGACATTGAGGCCGGAAGCAAAGTTAGTGAAATTGTGTCTGGTTTCGTGCGAGCGTGAGTGCGTCGGTCGATGAATGAGTGTGTGTGTATGTATGTGTGTGTGTGTGTGTGTGTGTGTGTGTGTGTGTGTGTGTGTGTGTGTGTGTGTGTGAGTGTGTGTGTGTGTGTGTGTGTGTGTGTGTGTGTGTGTGTGTGTGTGTGTGTGTGTGTGTGTGTGTGTGTGTGTGTGTGTGTGTGTGTGTGTGTGTGTGTGTGTGTGTGTGTGTGTGTGTGTGTGTGTGTGTGTGTGTGTGTGTTTGTGTGTGTGTGTGTGTATGTATGTGTGTATGTGTGTGTATGAGTGTGTGTGTATGTGTGTGTGTGTGTGTGTGTGTGTGTGTGTGTGTGTGTGTGTGTGTGTGTGTGTGTGTGTGTGTGTGTGTGTGTGTGTGTGTGTGTGTGTGTGTGTGTGTGTGTGTGTGTGTGTGTGTGTGTGTGTGTGTGTGTGTGTGTGTGTGTGTGTGTGTGTGTGTGTGTGTGTGTGTGTGTGTGTGTGTGTGTGTGTGTGTGTGTGTGTACTTTCGTGTGTGCGTACATATATATGTGTACCCGTGGATTAGTGTGAAATTACGGAAAGGATTGTGAACGTCAACCTCCATTAAAAATGTTTACATTGTACGGTACATGGATAACCGTGTAAACATGACACGAACAACCGAGATGACACTGAATATAATGTAAGTTTGTAGAAAAAAATAGTTAATTCTTCAGCTATTCAGAAGTAACAAGTTATTTCGATGTTGGCGCAATAATCATGTACCTTTTAACATTTAGACATTAAAACGTATTGCAAGGTTTGATTTAAGTAAATTTAGTGTTCAAATTAACAGGCATTACAACCGTCGTTGCTTCGCTTACAATAGGTTTAATGCGGAGAAATTAGTTATATACTTGTGATTTATTGTAAGCTGCTATGTAGTCGCACTGTTGGCACAATTCGACAAATGTGGCTGAAACACGACAAGGTATTGACGACATTTGTCCATTGTAAAGTTTGGAGAGGTCTTGATGTAAGAAATGTCGGCTGATTGCAGACCCGGATACTTAGGTTTCTACGAGATCTCGTATTTGTGGTACAGCACGTTTGTCGTCTTCGTCGTGAACCTGGTTGGTACAATCGTCAGCCTTCTTACTGGTACATAATACGGCACTCTGGTTGGACTCCAGAAATTCCTTTAATTACGTTCTTAAGTACACATGCACATGGTGAGTGTTGACGTGTGGTAGCTAGACGTTTTATGTTATTAGGAAACGTTAGACTTTTGTGGGGATGTGGTGCAAAGCTCGGATAACCGTTACGGTCTCACTAGGAATTTGCTGATGAGTAATTCGATATACACTTGATATTCGAGGCAGATGTTAACGTCACAAATAAATACATTAACACTCAAAACTTTAAACTATGAAATACAAAAAATGCAGGATACGCAGCTACTTATTGATAACTGAATGCGTGCAGTGAGGTTGGTTTCAATGTGCATTTCAATCTATTTTTGTTTTCGGCGAAATTTATCGACATATTTTTACTCATAGCATAGCGAATTAAGCATATAAATAGTTCTTATGTTAGCATATGTTTTCTACATAAACCTCGATAGCGCACGGCTTAAATGTTTGCTGTCAGATAGTATGGAATAATGATAACAATTTGATCAGTACTAATTACACTTAATTGTAAGTAAATATAACCTGGATAGCCTTTGTCGATTGCTGGCCAGCTGTCGGTTAATGGCATATGAGTTTGGAAGTTCTACTGCGCAAATGATGAGTACAGAAACTAAATTAACACAAAGTTGGAGGAGGGAGTGTTTAAAAATCCAGCTTAGCACAGTACTGACATTTTTTTAAGATGGGTGTCGTTTCATGCATTATGTGGCCATTATTATACGAAGTGTCACTGTTAATATTGATTGGCTTAAAACGAAATAAATTATCAGAAAAAAAAAGAAGGAAACACAGGAGATCTAAGAAAATTTACAAAGAAGATTTCGTTCAGTTCTGTTTGCCGGGGACATTTAGAAAGGCCACGAAATGCAATGTGGGCCGGACACAGGCGAGGAACCTCGTCACTTTGCCTCAACAAAGTAGGCCAAGCTTATTGACCCATCAGTTTGTTATGTGATTGCGCAAAATATAATTAATGAATGAAATGATATCCCAAAGCCAAAGGGGCCATGTACCAATGCCACCTCGCTAAAGACGCAACTATTTTGCGTAATCAGAATGGGAACAAACGTAGTTGTACTTATTGAAACCCACAACATCACAATATTGCTATGCTACGACGACATTGTTGATTGTTTTCAAACGACACAACATATGGCGCCAATGTAATTGTCAACTGACCACGTTAAATGTGGCAGCGAGATGTAAGACGACGCGTCCGTGCGTGCATCTATGCGTGCGCACGTTTGTGTTTGTTTGTTTGTGTGCGTGTGTGTGTGTGTGTGCGTGCGTGCGTGCGTGCGCGCATGCTTGAGAGAGCCAAGGTAATGACACAATATTACATGATATGTGATATATGCTACTAGGTGCTCCCGTAACTAATTCGTTAATATTTCAAGAATACGACAGCAACAGCAGGACAATTTCTCTGAACTGTCATACCACACTACAGGACATCGGGCCAAAGTTGACGCTGCAGCACCTGCTGCTTACGACTGTCACACTGCTGCTTGATAGGATGCAGACTCACTCTGATTAATAAACTTACTGCTTGATGTAGTTGTGCTAAATGTATATTAGATTAGGGATATTATTATCCGTTGGGCGGCGTTGGTTATCAATTAAATCCAGACTGTTTAGCAATTATTGTATGTGTGCTTAATTTATTAATGAATTAATGTTAATGAACGAGTAAATGAATGCATTATTTAATTATTTAATTAACTCCTTCTAATGGTAGATAAGGTTGTATTTCTCCAGAGAGTAGCTGATCAATATAGCAGCAAGGAAAAACACAAAAGACAAACCATTGTTAACGACGTGTATAATTACATTAAATCTGTAATAGCTATATAAATGTTACATATTTATGTAAGTGCATGTTGCTAAAATTCACTTAGTGCGGTATGTTGTAAAACGCTCATTCTCTACATCCTGGCCAAAATACTATTGTTTTGAAGAATAATTGGATATTTGTATTTCATTGCATGCATGATTTCTAATTGTATTATGTAACAGTGTGATGACAAAACACAGTTGAGTGTTAGAAGCCCCATATCCCATAATACTAATAAAAATAATATGTACATCATGGCAGAAATAAAGCACCATGTGTTCCACGCGTTATGATTAAATAGTCACTTTGCATTGGATAATATTAATATCCTAGTATTTTTCGAAAGTTGTAATGAAACTGAATTATAATGAAGTCATCAGTTGTAGAAGCTAGACATAAATAAACATTAGCAAAATTTCGGTAGCATTTACTTTTGTTATTTGTTGGTTAGACCTATTTATTGATAAAAGCATTACATTCAAGCCGACGATGTAAGGAATATTAATAATGCGTAAAAAAAATGCGTGCCTTATTCTAGTGAATTAACAAGAGCTGTGTGACGAAACGGCTGCGTCCCCTAGCGAGTATGCCCTTCAGAAGCAGACACCTGTGTCGTCCCCTAGCGAATATGCCCAACCAGAAGTAGACATATTTGTCTTCCCTAAGTCCTAAACCTGAGTGTCACTAGAGAATGTATCGTCTATGGGGCACTTTTTGTAAGTCGAGGACTCGGACATTGGGTCAACGTCGCCGTCATCCTGAAACGACAAAGGAAATAATTACGTATGCTCAGATACTACACAATTTGCACTGGACTTCTGTTGATGAACACAAGTCATCATTATATATCATCTGCAATGATGCATTGATATCATGTGTTATATGTCCTATGATCGGTAGTGTAAGAAAGACACATCTATCTATAAACAACCATTGTCGCTGTCTGACTACGGCCATTTTCTTGTCTCATACTTCACAGATACGTTAGCATAAACTCATCAGATAAGAGTAATTTTTTATTACTGCGTTTAAAAAATCGAGGCAATTTCACACGTCAGTTATCTATAAATAAATGTCCAACAAAAGCGTAAGTCGACATTATTTTAATGCGTTATTTTTGGTGTCACAAGACACTATTCATTAAATCAACACTATAACAAAATGCTGTTTATCTTAGTTTGTTAGCCGCTCGACTCTTTTAGAGCAGTACTATTATTCACAAGGGTTTGAGTTGTTTATGTCTTACATTGCTTATTTTGTAACAACAGTAGGTGTGCGTGCATCCTTGCTTGCTTGCTTGCTTGCTTGCTTGCTTGCGTGCGTGCGTGCGTGCGTGCGTGTCGATTAATACTATCAGTTGCGCCCTCTGGCATCCATGACACGAAATGTGGCCAAAATTGGTCACGCGAGTGACACGTGTTAACTACTCACCAGGGTTCGGTCGATGTTGCATTGTATGGCTCGTCGGAATTTCGCCGGCAAACAGCAGAAGAATGACTCAACAACTGGCGTCAACAGCCTTGTGTCGACTGTCTTTGGATCAGCAGCGCCTAACAATGTATAATACACTGGAAGACAATTGCAGCGACAAGTATTGGGTCGAAGAAATTATCAATTATGTTACTTATTTACAGTGTCCGGTTACTACTTCAGATGTAGCCGATTATCTTCGTTTCAACTTCAACGTAACGCCGCCAGGTGTCTCGAGTGGATAGTATTGCTCCACGTTTTTAAACTCTATGTGCTAACAAGTCCTAACAATTTCGAAATATTTACGAAATTAATTATAGAGACATATATTATGTGTATTTACAGTGGAAAAACGATGTGACTATGTAACACCATTCTTGATGTTCATTCAAAAGTAGGCAAGCGTCAGACAAGTATTCGCGAATGACTGCCCCAAATTGTAGCCCAAATTGTAGGTAGTCTGACGCGCAAATAAGACACCGTGATAATTACCTGTGAGAAGACTAACAATTGTGCCAACGACATTGACAACAATGACTGCGAAGAGGGAATACCACACGTAGGAAATTTCGTAGAAGCCCAAATACCCCGCTCTGCAAACCATAAAACAATCATCTGTGGTAATCTCGAATACATTGCCATTTAGATGATTTATTATAATTTTTTTTGTATAGCATAATAACTCGTGATTTATATTGAAGGGGGGCAAACGTCCCACGTGTTTGTGACAGTTTGTTGACCGCTACATTATCAACTGGTTATTTTGATGATGTCCACACAATGTGGTCCAAACAGCAATAGAACAAAGAGTACGGTATTGCCCTAGCACCGATATCAACATATGAAAATAATACCGATGTCACGAATACCTTTCCTCGGGTCTCGATGTTCCAGGGGTAGTCGTCGAGTCGTTGAGATACATTGGCGTTACGTAGGTGACGTTATCGATTGGACATTCGCTCAGTGAGACTGGCGGCTTGTAGACGTAGGGATTATAGATGAAAGCACCTATTGCCAGCCACGAGGTCGCTACGAGACCGGAGAGAAAGCCGCCGTAAGCTCCCTGATGCCGTGAGAAAACAAAATGTGTATTATAACATAGACACCATTTTAGCCATTCGCGAAGTTACGAAACAATGATAACTCGCTGTGTTACACTTAAAATTATGACACACGTTTGTGTTGCCCTCAACTTATGAACCAATGTGAACTCGTTTGTGTTAGCCACTACTTATGAACCAATGAGAACCCGTTTGTGATACCCTCAACATGTGAACCAATGGTTTATGTGACCATTCAAGTGTTGAACCAATTAACTATATTTTGTTGTAAAATTATCAACCAATCAGAAGTCATTTAAAAAGCTGCATTCTCATTTCGAATTTTCTCTCGTCTCGTATTAGACTCATTTCGCTAAAAACAAATATATCTGATGTAGACTCCGAGTCCAAAACTAGCTCGTTTTTTAAGTATGTATTATTCAACTTTTTTCAGCTTGAGGCTAAATTAACCTGAGGAAGTTATCTGACCTAACGAGCGAAATAAATTATTTCGCTGATCTACACACTGCTGCTCTTTGTGTTATTAAGCCGTCTGCACACATTACTTAAACTTTTCAAACGCTATAGAATTGAACATCGGTGAACCTGTTTTACGATGGGTTAAATGATCTGAGAAGCCATGTTTTACATAATGATAAATTCCACTAAATGGAAAGCAATATTGTAGCAACAATGTAAATGGTAATGATACCGGGTCTCGACGTTCTTACCTTCGTGTTGGACCATGGATTGGTCATAGCCAACACAAATAGTCCGAGAATGGGTCCACTTATCATCCCGAAGACTCCAAAAACAGCCTGTTGGAACGAAACGCAAGAAAGATGCAATAATAAACAGGCGAGAACGGTCGTCGAATCCAAGAGTAAACGTGATACATATAATAATTATTATGACGATGATGATGATAATAATAATAATAACAATAACAATAATTAATATTATAACATTTTTTTCGAGGTTTCAAAAACATTTTGGGTAATGCTGGTTTTCACACGGTGACGTTCTTAAATGTCTACACAGACCACATTCATCACATACGTTTATAAATATTTCTACTGCGACCAACGCCATATTGTTGGACCGGTATTTCAAGCAGAGTGTAGCATTTCTAATCCACCAGTCTAGAGCTATGTTGTTCCATTCCTCGCATTGACACGTGTATTACATACACTGTCACGAAGGAACAGTTTGAAGAAATCATCACTGCAAAGAACAGCAGCAGTTGTTTAATGCATCTTATTCCCCTACGCCTTTTACGGATTAGTTTTCGGCCTATGACAGTATCACGTGAAATAAATACACTGTATTTGGAAAACAAGCTTTATTAACCTGTATCACCGTGTGTCGTGCACACAGGAAGTACTTTACCTGGATAACCCCGCCGAGATGTGAAGCTACGTATGTCAGCAGAATCATCAAAGCACCGAAGCCGATGGCTGCAACAAAATATTGGTGGGTAGGGTGCGGCAAAGAAGTCCCCGTTAAGGGGAAATCGCATGCGAGAAAAGAATCATCTCCGTAAATATCAATAATGATATGATCACATATTGTTTCCCTGTATCTTAAATTGAGTTTATATTCATATTTTATTTCTGAGAGTGCATCATGAAGATAACAATCATATTATTAGACATGCGTAATCGTATTTCAGAACATCCCCAGGAGAACAACGTCCTTGTTTCCAAAAAACAAAATATTATATTGGGTCGGCTTATAAGTAAACATAGTAATAAAAAAGGCCTGTATATCTGGAAGCTACCATATTTATGCGGATACTGCAATTCAACCTGATTATATGGTGGATTATAACTGCATAATTAGATCGCCATGTTCGCGCTATTTTATTATGTAGTACGTAAGTAACTGTATTTTGCAAATAGTATGCTACTTGTGCACACACTTACATACTAATAAATTTAATTCACAATTTTATTATTAGAAAGGCTTCAAATGATAATAACATATTTTTTGCTTATTTCTATTAAAACATAATAATTTTAATACATACAATTTAGGAAGCGATTATTCAGCTACTAAGTGAATACTTGAAAAGTTTATCATGATAAACAGTTCTTACAAATATTTTTAGTTTTTACGAAGAACTTGTTTTATTGTAGTCTACGGCACGCAGATTGATGGCATGTCAACCAATGAATGTTTTTAACCTGAGTCTTACCTATTCCCTTAGACATGTTGGTCGCTGTCGATTCTTTCATCCTGGGGAGGCAGTAAGGTCGAACCATGTCCTGTAGAGCGACGGCAGCAAGAGCGTTCAAACCCGACGATATTGAACTGTAAGCGACCCGAACGTATTCAATTGTAAGTTACAGGAACACATTGAACTCTAAGTGACTCGAACACATTGAATTAAAAGTGAACCGAACATATTGAACCGTAGGTGAACTAAACATATTGAATTGTAAATTACAGGAACATATTGAAATGAAAGTGACCAGAAAATATAGGACTGTAAATACCTGTTCACAAGTACACAAACACTCAAGCACCACCAACCCACTCACAAACTCACACGCACGCACGAACGCACGCACGCACACACACACTCTCCCTCTTTCTCTATCACACACACACACATGCACGCACGCACACACACACACACGCACGCACACAAACACACCCCCACACACACAAACACACACACACACGCACGCACGCACGCACAAACACAAAAACACGCGGTATCAAGTTATGCGTGAAATGACTTTGTTATACTATCTGGAGATACAATAGGCACTTGATTCGCGCACATATCCACGTTCAGCATTGGTTGTGCTCATATGGACGCTTCCACACATACGCACGCGCAAGCGCACGCACAAGCACACGCGCACGCACGCAAACCTGAGAGCTCCACTGAAGACGGAAGCCGTGAAGAGTCCGGGAACGCAAGGGTAGTCCAAGTGCTCTATGATGTACAGCGGCAACAGCTGAAAACACAACACTTCACTGATTTTTTAACAACAATTTTGTTTTTAAACATTATTCAAGTAACAGAAGGAGTCATTGCATACTGCGATACAACTCATCGATGTGTTTACCTGGTCCTTCTTGATAGGATTAGGGCGTGTAAGCGGGTCACAGTTGCGGTACTGGGCGTACACAACAAACCCACACATACTGCAGATAGTGAGTAGCGCCGTCAATCCGGGTAAGTTCAACCATAATGCACTGCGAGAAAACGAAATCGTTCATTTTAAGACATTTGAATTTGATCGAAACGTCACATGCTTTGTGGCACTAAATGAAGTGTATGTATCATGCATAGATGACACAAATTCAGCATAACGAATACATGGAGTGTTACATCCAGAGTTATGCGGGATGATAATCGTCAACTTCAGAGACATTCCAAACAAAAGAGAATATGCTACGCATTGTATGTATGTGTATGTGTGTGTGTGTGTGTGTGTGTGTGTGTGTGTGTGTGTGTGTGTGTGTGTGTGTGTGTGTGTGTGTGTGTGTGTGTGTGTGTGTGTGTGCGTGCGTGCGTGCGTGCGTGCGTGCGTGCGTGCGTGCGTGCGTGCGTGCGTGCGTGCGTGCGTGCGTGCGTGCGTGCGTGCGTGCGCGCGCGCGCGCGTCTGTCTGACAATTATTTGACAAATATTCATAATATTTTCGAGATACGCGTACCTCAATTTATATATTATACTTAAGGTTTTGTAAAAAGAACTTAGCATTAGCTATTTCATCTTTAGTGTTATAAAAATTATGTTTGTAAGAGACTTGGAAAGCAAAAAGTGATGATTTATCCCAGTTTGACTTAAATGGCTACGACCTATTAGCACAGGGTAAAACCTGTAGTAGCGACAAAGGAGGGTTAATTATATATGTTGCAAATAACTATAGATCCGAAGTAAAAATGACTCTGAAGTACGAACTTTGGAAAGGTTTAATAATTGAAATAAATGTAGGTATCCTGTCAAAAAACAACAATCGGTAATATACACAGACCTCCTTGAACATTTTTATGCTCACTGATATTGCTTTAAATCACAATATCTTCTCAAATATACTAAAATACACGTATCAAAATACGACGCAATGCAAAAGGTTAAGAATGAAACAAAAATGAAACGCTACATACAACAAATTAAATAGGCAACAGAGTGCAGATATAAATTTAAATTATGAGATAATATATCAAGAAATTATGCGAGCAGAAAACAAGCATATGCCAAGTAAACTGGTGAAATTAAATAAATACAAACATAAAAAGACAACGTAGATTATTCAAGATTTGTTCAGATCAATTCGACATCGAGACAAACTGTGTAAACAATTAAAATTGACAAACCCAAATCACAAAATTAAGACACTTCTACAATTAACCTCAAAACGTATAGCACAATATTAAAAAAAATAGAATCCGTGCAGCTGAGCATGTGTAAATGGAACAGATTTAATCAATTTAGATATGACATAAGAAATTCTTTGAAAATTATAATTGAAATTATATCAAAGAATAACAACAGTAACATTGCCTGTATTTTTTATAAGAAAGTGGCAAAACAATTACAGACAAAAAATATTGCAATCAAATTTAATAATACTTCACAAATATAGGTTAGACTATTGCAAGAATAAGAACTCCACATGGAAACGCTCTTTGAGAATCTCCTGCCGGTCCCAAGCCCGAAAATGTAAGGAGGGTTGTGTGTGGGGCCAGCGACCCCACCCCACCGAAAACTGAAACAAGAGAGAAAACTGCAACGGGCGATAGGAGACACCATACTTTGATCAGGCAGAGAGGACAACCAGTTCCGACAGGGAGTAGCCCTGATCATCCAGAAGGAGAACGGCAACACTCTTCTTGAAAGGAAACCAATAAATGAACGACTTCTTTATGCTACATTTAACTCCAGATTTATTAAACTTTCAGTGGTAACCTGTTACGCACCTACAGAGGAAGCTGAAAAAGAGGAAAAATACAACTTCTACGGCAGTCTTCAATCAACTTTGGAAGACATCCCCAAACATGACGTACCAGTTGTTCTTGGGGAATTCAAAGCACGAGTTGGGAGCGACAACACTGACAGGGAAAGAATCATGGGCAAACACGGAACAGGTACAATGACTGATAACGGCAGCATATTGTGTGACATATGTGGGGAGAATGACCTAGTGATTGGAGGGACATTCTTCAAACATAAGACAATAAATAAGCTGACAGTGATATCCACAAACGGCAGAACTGAGAGTCAAATAGATTACATCCTTGTAAATGAAAAATGGAGACGCTCTTTTACAAGACAAAACAAGGATACTAGCTGATGTTGGCAGCGACCACAAACTATTGATAGGAAAACGAGCATTGAAACTGAGAACGGCAAAGACAGGAGAGAAGAAGAAACAACGTTTTGATACTGCCAAGCTACATAACCCAGAAACCAAACAACAGTTCACAATTGCTCTGAAGAACAAATGTGGTATTCTGCAGGAACAAACACGACAACTATACAAAGTTTCAACATGGCCACGGAGGAAGCAGGGAAAGCAGTGCTAGGCTAAATAAGAGCAAAGAACGAGCCGTGGATTTCCACATCAAGTTGGGACAAATTAGGCCAAAGGAAGGGATTAAAGAAAAGGCTGCTCACGACAAAGTCCCCAAGACTCAAAGAACGACTTGAAGAGAATATTCACAAAACGAAGAAGAAGTATAACGGAGTACCAGAGCAGACAAACGCATTTACATTGAAAACCTGGCAGAAGACGCAGAAGCAGCACCCAGAAGAAAGGATATGAATTCACACTACCAAATAACCAAGAAGAAGAAATTAGGTATAGACCAGATTATCCCACTGAAAGACGAAGATGGAAAGATCATCACAGTCGAGAAAGAGAAGATAAAGAGATGGAAGGAGCATTTCCAACAGGTTTTCAATTGTGCAGATCCACCAACATTGCAAACATCCAGGAGGCAGCAGATAACCAAGAAATCGACCTCGACCAAACCACAGAAGCAGAAATCAGAGAAGCCATTAAAGCCCAGAAGAATGAACAAGCACCAGGATGCGACAGCGTCTGCGCAGAAATGCTGAACACAGACGATCATGAGACACCCAGAATCCTATGCCAGATCTTCAAGAGAATATGGGATGAAGAAGACACACCAGATAAAATCAGCAACGCTGTTAATAAACCGAGTATCAACTACCGGTATATTCATAGACCAACTTAAAATTGCGAAAGTTATTCCAATGTTTAAAAATGGCAATTCATCATCATTTGAAAATCACATGCCTATCTCTCTTGTTCCATCTATTCCAAAAGTAATTGAGAACATATTTTTTACTCAATTATATACAGATAACTCATAACAATTGTGAGAAACACACATGACACGTGATTAATAGAGCAATGAAACTATTTAATTAAAACTGGAGTGGCTCCTACGACAGCGACAAATGTGGCCTTAGTGGGAGCCACCCACGATATCCGCATTAATTTTGATATGCTTACGTCTTTAATTACTAATTTAATTATTAAGCAAAATTCATAGGCGGATGTTTGTACGTATGTATATATGCATGTCTGTATGCATGTATTAATATTTTATATGTTGATGAGGTATATGTATGTAAATATATATATATATATATATATATATATATATATATATATATATATATATATATATATATATATAATATATATATATATATATATATATATATATATATATATATATATATATATATATATAACACAACATATTATTATATATATATATATATATATATATATATATATGTATATACATATATATATATATATATATATATATATATATATATATATATATATATATATATATATATATATATATATATATATATGTATATATATATATATATATATATATATATATATATATGTATATATATATATATATATATATATATATACATATATATATATATATATATATATATATATATATATATATATATACATATATACACACAAAAACATATGAGTATATGCCTACTTTTCAAACCAAATCCTGAAAACTGAATTATTGTATTCGAGGTGAAACAATTAAATGTCTTCTTTTTCACCATCACGCCATATTTACTTATTTATTTCGCCATGTTTTGATGCTGGGATATTAGACACAATCAGTATAATTACAAAGGTAATGAATATAAAAAATCTTGATTCTCGATAGTTGTTTTTATCAACATAATTATCGTCGTTCACTTGAACTGTATACAGTAACACATTAATTATATTTGGTGACATTGTGTTATACGAACACATGGCAATAATAACCCAGCTTCTAGACACTAACAACCATGTTTGCTTACATCTGTGAAGTGCGCAGGCTCGGTGTACACAGAGAACGTTGGACCTGTGCCTGGTTCACGCCATAGATGGACACCCAGTGGAAGGTAGCACCGACGCTCAGGCTCCACACCGTGTACCTAGTCCTCGGATCAGGATCAAAGCTGCAACGTACAATTCCATGATGTTTCAACTGTGCACCATTGTCATTTAAGACATTGCTGTCATGACGTTATGAGGTGTCATAACCAATATGACATACATGTATGACATTATACACCTTTATAAATGGGTTGGAAGTGGAGGTTGGCCTAGCAAAATAGGTGGGAGGTGGGATTGTAGGATGCTGGCCTATTCTGAAAGAGGTGGGAGACGGGAGCTATGACAATAGAAACAACTGCAAAAGTAAGAGTAAGACAAAAAACTAAGAATCAAAATAAGAAAAACAAAATAGGTCAAAATAGTTGTACACCTCCAAAGTCAAATCAATCACTTACATGTGTCAAATAAACACAAAGTACAATAATAGTAGGCCAACAATATGCAGTAGAAAAACATGGTCGACTTGTAAAAGGGGTAAATGCACTCAGTTATCAACATGTCTAATGAAAAAAAGGTGTGGGCTTTAACAAGATTTAACAATATTTGCAAGGCAAAGGCCTGGGTGGCAAGGGAACAAGGAAGGCATTGGCTTATCGAGAGTCCAACATTGTTATATATGTGTAACCCTCCTCCTGCGATATGTGTTCACCTTGTTTTTAATCATAGTTACCCTGATAGAGCAGTTATACAATATGTAGATAATTTGTTCCATTCATTTATTGACCTCTGTGAGAACGTGTACTTCGTGATATCCAATCTACACTGATCATTTACTAATGTTTCCTGATCTCCTCTTAACCTATTTTTTGAAGGATTGTTAAATCATATTCTATTGGACGTTTTTCATATATAAGATATCTCAGAAACCTCCATTTAGCTTGTATGTTATTTTTTAATAGCTTTTTTTGACAAGTGTTCGTTTGTAGACCGTTGGGAGGTTGCGAACTTGCACAATCCTCACGAATGACGCTTCAGCTACTTGAAAAATGGGAACGTGTTTACATAATATACGCATCACAATATCTTATCAAGAGGTAAGCCATTTTAAATATAATGTCGTCGACTTACTCCAAGAAGTGGATTCTGTCGCCTTCCTCCATCATCTTCCAAATGTTCCCGAAGCCTCCGTGGTCCAAGGATCCCTTAATAAGGATGGCAAAGAGGCCAATGAACATGATGACGATCTGGAAGACGTCTGTCCACATAACAGCCTTCATGCCGCCCTGCCAACATAGTGACGACGTTGGTCAATAGACGGCGGCACTGGCTCCATGTTTATCTGCGTACTCAATAGGTGGCGTGCCAGTTTCTTCTAATTTGCCATTCACATAACTTATTATAATTCATAACATGATTATTCACCGTTTATTACCATATTTCTTTGTGATGGCCAACTAAATAGTTAATTCACGGACGAATTGCACCCTCGAGTGTTAAATAAGCACAGGAGACTATAATAAATAGGTCAGCAAAATGTCATAGAAAAGCACGGGCGACTCATACAACGGTGCATATGCAGGTATATATCAACATTTCTAACCAACTATTGTGGAGTCACGTAGTGGCTGTCTAAGACCCATCAAAATATAAGTCATGAAAGACTGTTTATTTTTGGTGTAATATAACAAGTTAAATACACTGTTATATGTTCAAGGGAGACTGCGAGGGGACATATGTTGTCTCAATAATTTCAAAGACAATGACCAAGCGAGTATTTATTACGATGAGTATTGGACACATTATTAAGCGGAATCCACTAAGCGGTCCCTTAGGCTTAGATTCCGACGTTGCTACAGTCACCCATTCGTTTTCCTTGTAATCATGTAGTGGTGCGAAATATTTCACACGAAAACAAAATTAAGTCAAATGGAGGCATGGGTCAATGCTCCCCCAAAATACTGGAGATGGGATTGGTGGGACGTGAACTCATAAAAATGGTGGAAGGTGTGAGGTTGGTTTCTCCCACTTATCCATTGGGAGAAGGGAGGTTGAGACTATCGCCACACCGCTCAATAAGCTACATGTATTTAATACAATATTAAGTCACATTTTAATAATACGTAAACAACACTGGGAACTACGCTTCTACCGCGTCACTATTAACCCGGAGTAGGATGATGCGCAATAATGCTCTGGACATTCAAGATAATGCAAACGAAGAAAAGTCAACTGACCAACGCCGTGTAGAATATACAGACGACGCCAACGCTGAGGACGGAGACCCACACACTGAGACCCGTCACTGCAAACAATGACGTAATTAATAATATAGTGATTACATCAGCACATTCTGAATCATGGGTAAATATAATTATAGTAGTAAACTAGTTTGTGGATTACGCGGTCAGAAATTGCTAAACAAAGAGGGGTCGTTGGAAACTTGTAAAAATGTATCTGTGCTATGAAGAAGATTGTGGCTGTGTCAGTGGGAACAGTTGCGCATGTACGGGCTTTTTGTAATTGTAATAGTTTGGGGGTTTTTGTAGCTAATAATTATTTATTATTGGTATTGTTTTTAATACAATTAATATAATTTTTAATATATTTATTATTTATATAATTCGTATATTTATTGTATTATTATAATTAATAATACTAGTAAAAATGACCGTCCCCAGGACGGGATAACGTGGTAGTTCATACGTGACAGTCATGAAACCATTGTTTACCAAATAGGTTATCGCTTTTATGAATATGGCTAGAAAACAATGCCTACATCTTCCTTGTATCAGCGTCTAATTCATGTTGCCGTTACCAAGCAACCTAGTCGGTGTTATGTGGCAGATGGCGCTACATACACACCATGGAACCTAGGCGATGTTATGTACAATTGTACGCGTGTTTTCTACTATGGTTAATATAAACCGTCCAGATGGCGCTACGTACCCTCAGATGTTTTATGTACCGAAGTGGGATCACGCCTCATTTACACTTCCTGGTGTGTTACGAATAAACGGCACAGTAATTTTATATATGTTTAATTAAAAACAAAATTATATCATCTGACATAACTGCATTTGAGCAGACACATTTGCAAGTTTGCTGGTAGAACATATTGGCAGTGTAACCGTGGATTCTTAGATAATTTCAATAGGCGGAAGGATTTTTGGCAATTTTTTTTCGCCACAAGGCATATATGCGTAGTAATTTATGCAGATATTGGTAAACATTGACGGGCATGGCACGTTCAGGCAATTTAAGAGAGTTAGAAATATGTGATTTTGACTAAACTCAACCAGCATGTAAATGAGATGATGACAACGGCAGGTAAGAAGTATCAAAATTGTTTGTGGTCTCATTTTCTTATAATCGTGCAAAACGTTAACAAGGTCATCAATGGGAAACGTAACAGTAGGCTGAACCCAAAAAGGAACCCTAGCAACATAAATGCGGTAGCCATCTAATAGCCACGGAGAAGTGTTTTTTTTAATCAAAAATGTACTGATAAAAATGTGTGTATGTCACCAAACAATGAGTGTGTTGTGTGGACACGCTGCACAAAAAGAAGAATTGTTAAATATGGAGCTATTAATTGCCGACTCAGATGCGGCTAGAGTCGTGTAGTGACAGTATATTGGCTCAGTTACATGCTCCAGCATAGCCATAGAATTACACGAATACATCAAAATGGCTGCTAACTTGCCTCGTGTTGCGTGCGTTGGACTTAGAACATTTTCTATGTCAGGCTAGTTAATATTATTTAATAAATTTGATTAATTCCATCTAGTCAACAAAAGCATTACTTGTTAAGCGCCGCTATTGTATAAACTTTGTAAACGTCTCCTTTAGGAGGTATCTTGTAAGTGATCTACTATATATAAAAAAATCAAGTAAATGTGTATTTTAATGTTGTGCTATTATGTTTGATGTGCATCAGCTGACATGTTAAGCTATTTGATGGTTAATAAGATATTTAGTTTTCGATAAACAGCTTTTTTGTCTGCTAAAATTGCCCGAAAGAGTTTATGGTATGATAAAACCATAAAATAAGCACATTTTTGCATAGGAAATCATAGTTAATTTTCATAAATGTCTATACACCACGTCTCAATATCCATATCATGTTGTGTGCAGTTCTTTGTAAGTGAGCGGACACATGGAGTTGAAGGTATGCACGGCTAACCGTAGCTAACCCCATCTCTAGCTAACCCCATCCCTAGCTAAACCCATCTCTAGCTAACCCCATCCCTAGCTAACCCCATCTCTAGCTAATCCCTTCCCTAGCTAACCCTAACTACGAAGTGGTTTACAAAAGATATAACCATTCCCAAAGGCACATGTTGATAGGAAAAGTGAATAGTTTGCTTGGAAAAGGCAGACGGCAGTAACGATCACGAATAGTATGGTACAGACCGGATGCCAAAATGGAAACAGTAGGCGGAACCCAAGCGTTCGCGCCCGCGCGCGTGTGGTGTCTGTGTTTGTTGGAAGTTAACGTTTTACGTAATATAAACCGCCAACTATCGCCGCGCGCATGTGGTTTCTACGATTGTTGGAAGTTAACGTTTTTCGTAGCGGACATTTGATTGACCATAAAACCACTAAGAACCCTACATATATTGTCGAAAAAAAGGTTCTACGTTGCATTAGAGAGGTTGTAGATTAATCCTTGAAAGTTTAGCGCCGTTAATTACAGTTAGATTGCTTTAAGTTATGATGCATGTATGTAAAGTGCGTGAGAGCAATCATTATTGATTGGGCGCTAGAAATCATGCTATTATTATTATTATTATTATTATTACCGTTATTAATATTTTGTAGGCGTGTCAAGAGGCCCATGGGGATGTAATAATAGCCATACGGACAGTGGAAGTCCTACTTTGTGCCGGTGTTTATCGAGCGTTGTCATGTATGCCGAAGTTGGTGTGTGCGACGGGGCCGATATGGGAGTACTGTGTTGTGAGATGTGCCAGCGCTGCCGTAAGACAATATATCAAACTATTACCTAGAAATTTAGAGATTGACACCCACCGGAAAATTAGACTGTCACCCAATTGTTGCCGCTTCGAAAAAAACCTTCTGTGTTTATGAATATACATATATATATATATATATATATATATATATATATATATATATATATATATATATATACATATATATATATATATATATATATATATATATATATATATATATATATATATATATATATATATATATATATATATATATATATATATATATATATATATATATATATATATATATATATATATATATATATATACAAAACAGATTACTTACCGATGGTCAGGGCCAATGCGGGGATGTAGAGCGCTAAAGCCATGTAGAGCATCTATTGGGGCAGAACAGCACAAAATAACAAGTTGACCGAACGATTGAAGAAAGAACGAACGAAAGAATGAACGAACGAACAACCGAACGAACGTATAGACTATTGTGTTTTAACCGTGTGTGTGTGTGTGTGTGTGTGTGTGTGTGTGTGTGTGTGTGTGTGTGTGTGTGTGTGTGTGTGTGTGTGTGTGTGTGTGTGTGTGTGTGTGTGTGTGTGTGTGTGTGTGTGTGTGTGTGTGTGTGTGTGTGTGTGTGTGTGTGTGTGTGTGTGTGTGTGTGTGTGTGTGTGTGTGTGTTTGTGTGTGTTGTGTGTGTGTGTGTGTGCGTGCGTGCGTGCGTGCTTGCGTGCGTGTGCGCGCGTTCATTCCAGAGTAGAGCAGTTATTACGTACCACTTACCATATTTATGACGTACATGATGCTTACAATCATTCGGATCCCCCGGTCATATCTCATCTCCAGATACTGAAAAGAACCACAGAAAAACTATATATATATATATATATATATATATATATATATATATATATATATATATATATATATATATATATATATATATATATATATATATATATATATATATATATATATATATATATATATATATATATATATATATATATATACATTTATATATATATATATATATATACATTTGTATATATATATACATTTATATATATATATATATATATATAAATTTTAGTTTTATTTGATATTTGACTTGGAAAAATACATAATTTTAATGCATTTTTCACTATGACCTACTCGTCAGACGAGGTTTCTTCAATATATAGATCAATCAACAGGTTATAGTTTGGGTTAGTTTTATATATAACAATGTAGAACGTTGTATATATTATATAATAAACAAAGCAAACGAACTAGTTTACTTCGCTGATTTTGTGTGCCAATTATAAGAAACTCTTTATTTTCATTTAACTTTAGTTTGCTGTCGGTTATCAAGTGGAATATATCATGGAGACAATACCGGAGCAATTTGTATCCGGGGTAGCCAAGAAAATGTAAATCTGTGTATCATCTACATATAGGTGATGATCCAAGTTGTGAGTTTGAATAACTGTACTGAGTGGTGTAAAAAGTAATGGTCTAAAAACAGAACCCTGAGGAACACCACATGAATTAGGTAGTTCCTTTGAAAAGCAGTTAGCTATCTTCACTCACCGACAGCTTCCTCTAGTTGTTGATAAGCGGTTTCTTAGAAATGTCGTGTTATTTAGTGTGTGGTTCCTGCCTATGACCGCGCACGTATTGACTACGCGACATAAACGCTATGTTATCACAAAACCCGGCGAGTCACTGAGAATACAAACCGCATGAAACTCAATTCGCGCCGTCATGCTAGACTGGACAGGTGACACCAGACAGGCGGGCGGGCGGGCGGGCGGGCGGGCGGGCGGGCGGGCGGGCGGGCGGGCGGGCGGGCGGGCGGGCGGGCGGGCGGGCGGGCGGGCGGGCGGGCGGGCGGGCGGGCGGGCGGGCGGGCGGGCGGGCGGGCGGGCGGGCGGGCGGGCGGGCGGGCGGGCGGGCGGGCGGGCGGGCGGGCGGGCGGGCGGGCGGGCGGGCGGGCGGGCGGGCGGGCGGGCGGGCGGGCGGGCGGGCGGGCGGGCGGGCGGGCGGGCGGGCGGGCGGGCGGGCGGGCGGGCGGGCGGGCGGGCGGGCGGGCGGGCGGGCGGGCGGGCGGGCGGGCGGGCGGGCGGGCGGGCGGGCGGGCGGGCGGGCGGGCGGGCGGGCATACAGAGATTCATAGCCACCCAGCCAGACAGACGTCCACACAGAGAGACAGAAAGACAGGGACGTACAGAAACCTCTTCAAATGACTCACCTCAAAGACGCTTGTCAGTTTGAGGTTGTAGAAGACGGGAAGGAAGAAATATGCAGCGAGGGGGATCATGATGACGTATCCGATCCATATCATCCAGTACTGAGTTCCGAACACGTACATCTCGGCCGGAGTCCCGAGCACGGTGATTGCCGACATGAAGGTAGCTAGCAGCGACAGCGACACCGGCAGCACGCCCATGTTACGATCGGCCATGAGAAACTCCTTCGTCGTGTTCTGTTTGCCTCCCGTGCAGCCGTAGTACAGTCCGATGCACGCCGGGACGGCCAACACGAGAACGAAGATGGCGTAGTCCCATCCCGTGAACATCTGGGATCAAGGAAGCCTCGTCTAGTTTTTGTGCGGACGTTTAGAGTTGTCGGGTTGCTTCGTCAGTGGCACCCTTGTTGCACAAACGCGATGTTGTAGAACTACGTAGGCACACAAAGCCCGGCATATCACACCGTGCATCTAAAACGCACAAGTTGACCTCCCCTTTTGTGGTGGTCTCAGGACCCGCTCTTATCATAATACTTGTATAACAGGTGAAATTTAAATCAAACTGGGTTCCAGTGACCCGTATATACTATGAATTTCAGTCACGAAACCTTGCGCACGACTTGCGTTTGGGGCGGTGCAGTGCTGACCAAACAATCGTCTCACATTTATCGTCATCTGCATTCTATTCATTATTGGGTATGTTTTCCCCGACAATATAATAATGATATTATATTTTTTTTATTTGTCGAATTCATAAAATAAATAAAATTTTAATATATTGTACCCAAAATTGAACCGATGGTTGACGCCATGATTACTATCGAGATGAAAGTCGACAACTCGGGCAACCTTTTTTCGATCGAGTTCACGACTGATAAATTACGACTTGTGTGGTACAATTATTTACAAGACGTGAACTCAAGGTACTAACTGGAACGCAGGATAAGAACATATAAAATGGCATTATCACCAATGCTTTTTTTTGGCGGTAGTTAACGTGTTCGCGTTTGCACACATGAGTGAACATGAACTTACAGGGTGGTGTTTATCACGTCGAACTCTCGATCGAAAGGACAGATATAAGAAACCTCTTGTTGGTGTAGACAGATTTCCAGATTGACCGAACGCCGCGTTATATAAGAACACACATTTATGACCTGTGATGCTAAAGTGTCGCATACATATTGAACCTTTAGATCAATGCGATCAATTTGATTTTAATCGGGTCATACCACCTTCATGAATGCCACGACTCGTTGGATTGTTTTAATTTAGGGATTTTATATGGGTACTTGAATATATATATATATATATATATATATATATATATATATATATATATATATATATATATATATATATATATGTGTGTGTGTGTGTGTGTGTGTGTGTGTGTGTGTGTGTGTGTGTGTGTGTGTGTGTGTGTGTGTGTGTGTGTGTGTGTGTGTGTGTGTGTGTGTGTGTGTGTGTGTGTGTGTGTGTGTGTGTGTGTGTGTGTGCGCGTGTGCCTGTGCGTGTGCGTGCGTGCGTGAGTGCGTGCGTGCGTGCGTGCGTGCGTGCGTGCGTGCGTGTGTGTGTGTGTGTGTGTGTGTATGTGTGTGTGTGTGTGCCACATATAAATTTACTAACGTATCCAGTAAAGAAGACAGCTAAGGCATTTTCGCATATAACGATGGTTTATTGCCTATTGTATATTATTAACTGTCAATGATCGTCTGTTCCTGACTCCTGGCATTGAACATGTATATAGTGGCGATATATTTGTATTTGATTTTGTTACATTCGTATTGGTTCAAATCGCAACTTGACTTTTCCATTAGAAATAGAAGCCTTAAACATTTCAATTTACCCACAGGTTCTCTTTGACGACGGTCTGCTTCAAGGTCGTTGAGATCTTCCTTAGAATTAGATTCTAAACCAATTTCTATAAAAGTAAATTCTTGCCTGTAAACGGTATTGCTTTAAGTGTAAGTTTAACTTCAGCACACCGTTTGGTGTGTTAGATAACCTCTATGGGTACACGAATTACTGTACAACAATGGACTACAACACAAGAACTGGAATGTGCGTGAGTATCTGTATTAGACTCATGTCATAGTCAACGTTACACAACAAGTCGGCAGTAGCAGCACCGTGCAAGTCTTGGTGTCTGGGTGGCCAAAACAGTATCGCCCCCAGGCGTCTAACTCGTAGTCGTATCTCCTTGGGTGGCGTACACAACTGTACAAATAGGGTTATTAGTATAATACAGCATGTATGCAATTAGAAGTATATTATATATATATATATATATATATATATATATATATATATATATATATATATATATATATATATATATATATATATATATATATATATATATATATATATATGCGAATCACATATTTACCTTCTGACTCTAAAGTAATTACGGTATAAAGTTAGTAAACAGAATAATCTACAAAATAAAATGATGACAATAATTACTGTTCTGCATCCGCAGCCTATACTCCCTCCTTATGTATGTTGCAGTACACAGTAAAACGTACTTTGAATTTGTGCCTAGCATGCAAAATATTAGAGGCCAATATATATATATATATATATATATATATATATATATTATATTCATGCTATAAATATCCCGCACAGTATTTGCTAGGGTGGGTTGTCCTGAACAATTCTATGGTGGTTCATCAGAGCGCTACTTCTTCTCTATTTACTCATACACACATACATATGATGCATTGCAAAGTGTGTAAACATTGCAGCATACAATCGTATAACAACATCACATCAAGGAAGTTGCAGATTATGTGGAGATTAATCTCGTTAGTGTGCAGATGTAAACAAGTTCGTGTTTCTGGTCAAATAAAATATAACCATACTGACCAATGTCCCACATCAACAAATCGTTTAACCATCATCCACAGGTTTTGTCCAGTCGTCAAGGCAACCCGAATCTCATGCGAGGTCACCACACTCACGTCTCTTGCCCTGTCGCCAGTGTTCGTCTGCTAGCCGAAACCGTGGTCGGAGTGTTCACTCGGGCAGGCTCTCCATTGTGTCGCTATCAGTTTGACAGAGAGTTGTCGAACCATCGGCGCTGAAGGCATTGATGTCACCTGAGCCAGCGGCGGTCGAGAACCTCAGCGGCGTGTTGCCACCGGGTGGACGACTGTCGTCAGACCGTCAGTTCGGTGATCTCGCGAGTGCTGCACAACCAGTGGAGAGCCGTTCGATCCCGATTACTAAAGAGTCGTAATATCCGGGTTCTGCACTGTACTAAAACGGCGCGTTGCCCTCCGCATATGTACGTTTGTACCGATGTCATCCAGCTATAGTGCTGCCGCCTATGAAGAAGTATAATCTGAACAAAATAATTATATCGAAATCTGGCTTAAATGAAGATGAAAAAAACAGTAATCAAATAAAGAATGTGCAATTTAAAAAAACTAAATATTTACAGTTTAGACAATTAGCACTAACGGGTGACGTGCTGGTGAGTGTAGCTGTCGGTGTATTAGACAGTTATCAATAACCGGTGAGGTGTCTAGTGAGTGTAGCCGTCGGTGTATTAGACAGATAGCACTAACCCGTGAGGTGTCTGGTGAGTGTAGCCGTCGGTGTATTAGACAGTTTGGACTAACCTGTGAGTTGTCTGGTGAGTGTAGCTGTCGGTGTATTAGACAGGGAGCACTAGCCGTTGAGGTATCTGGCGAGTGTAGCCGTCGGTTTATTAGACAGATAGCACTAACAGGTGAGGTGTCTGATGAGTGTAGCTGTCATTGTATCAGACAGTTAGCTATAACCGGTGATGGGACTTGTGAGTATAGCCGTCGGTGTATTAGACAGTTAGCTCTAACCGGTGAGGTGTCTGGCGAATGTAACTCTCGGTGTATTAGACAGTTAGGACTAACCGGTGAGGTATCTGGCGAAAGTAGATGTCGATGTATTAGACAGTTAGCACTAACCGATGAGGTGTCTGGTGAGTTTAGCTGTCGCTGTATTAGACAGTTAGCACTAACCGGTGAGGTGCCTGGTCAGTGTAGGTGTCGTTGTGCTAAACAGTATTAAACAGTGAGATGCTTGGTGGGTGTATATGCCGTTGTGCTAAAGAGCATTAAACGGTGAGGTGTCTTGTTAGTGTAGCTTTCGGTGTACTAAACAGCATTTAACTGTGAGGTGTCTGAAGTGTGTACATGTCGGTGTTCTAAACAGCATTAAACTGTGAGGTGCCTGGTGAATGTAATTGTCGGTGAACTAGTTAGCATTAAATGGTGAGGTGCCTCGTGAGTATAACTGCTGGTATACTAGACAGGTAGCTCAAACAGGTGATATGTACTAGACAGCAATAAATGGTGATTTGTCCGGTGATTGTAACTGCCCCTTCAAGGCCTAGCCTCATGCAGTTGGTGCACTACGCCCGGTGCAGTGTCTATGCGTTGATGGTGGCAATACCCAGTATAATCTAGTGTTTATTGGTGACGCGCAATGATGTTATAGAACTGCATATTCCCGTGAGGAACTAGTCACACAACACGTTGCGCAGCCACGAGCAAAGCATTTATTATAGGCAATGCCAATCACACAACCATGATTATAGTATCCATGCGACAGTTCTCTGTAGTACTGGAGCACTCAGTTTCACTTTTCCTCCTGTAATGTCACTGAGATATTTAGTGTGTGTGAAAAGAGCATGAACTATGTAATTGCACTGAGGTATCTCAAGCAGATCACATTATACAGTCGTGCAATATAAGGGGATGTTTATCGGCATTGAAGAACTTGCTTGCGCGTGTGTGTGTACTTGTGTGTGTGTGTGTGTGTGTGTGTGTGTGTGTGTGTGTGTGTGTGTGTGTGTGTGTGTGTGTGTGTGTGTGTGTGTGTGTGTGTGTGTGTGTGTGTGTGTGTGTGTGTGTGTGTGTGTGTGTGTGTGTGTGTGTGTGTGTGTGTGTGTGTGTGTGTGTGTGTGTGTGTGTGTGTGTGTGTGTGTGTGTGTGTGTGTGTGTGTGTGTGTGTGTGTGTGTGTGTGTGTGTGTGTGTGTGTGTGTGTGTGTGTGCTGTAATCATTGTGCGGCGAATTCAAAGGGTTTAGTGCAATCTTTCACTTTTCACGTGCCAATATGAGCTATTAATGTTGGGCGATTTCGCAATTGGGGAAATTCCAGCTGTTATGCGGAGATTAAAGAATAGCATGTCTTCTGGTGAATATGACACGACAATAGACATCCTGAGATTCATCGGTCCCTGATCGTTCTTTCAGCTGGGCGAGGTCATTAACCCAGAGCGGTGAGACTAAACAAAACAGTTTATACAACATACAATTAATAACTTATCAAATCTTGTACCAAACCCTTATAAACCAAGGTACACATGGTACACTCGAATTTGAATAGCCGCTTAGAGTCTGTGTTTGTTTCCCGTCAATTGGGCTCTTATCTCTGTTCAATTTCAGAGGTACAGTCGTGAGTGTGACACCGCCTCAAATTAATGTAGATATATCTATTTTACGTTGTATTTTCTTGTATTATTTTTTCGTATGTACGCTTATTTTCTTGTTTGCCATCATACGCAGTGTTTACTTTTATGTATGCATGTTTGTTTGCCGTTGTCGATGACAATCTGTGAATGAATATGCTCAAACATAGTTGAATAAATGTGGATACTTCCATAGTCAATAACATGCGTCTCGATGTTAAAGTTCCCTCTTATTTTTTCTTTCCAGGCCCCACATTGTTAATGAGACACTGGCTGTACTATTGCACTCGGCCTTTCGTTTGATGGCAAATATACGCTGACGTATTCATTTTTCCACTGAGCTTAGGAAACGCTACATTATTAATCAATAACAAATGTAGCTGTGGACTCGCACTATAGGCTACGATCGCCAGCCGTGGATTACCGCTTACGTATGCTGTCATCACGCCTAACCCCGCTACACCAGGGTCAGCTGTCATAACGTCTAGCCCCTCTACTTCAGGGTCTGCTGAACATGATTTCTATGTGTTGCAATCACCGAGTTGTTTGAAGCGGAAACTGGATATATAATTACTGGGTGTAATATGCGTAAGAAGGAAAACATCGACGAAAGTCAAAAGATGAGACGGCTGCGGCACAAAGTGAGCTGTATATAAAATTTACCAATTATTTGAACAATTACAACCTTAGCATACTGTTTTGCGCTGCACGCTTACTTACACTGCGATAGCTTGCTGGTGACCTGTCTCAGCTCGCTCGGCCTTGCGTGGCTGAGTTCGGCGTGTAGTCGGTACGTGTTTGCCCACTGCTACCCAGGGGACCCGGACGTTTCCGTGCGAGAACACCATATTTCCTAGCAAAAGTTGAAAACTCTAAAACGAATGTGCAACGTTAATGCGCGCGCTTAGCAAAAACCTGGGTTAACATGGCGGGGGTAAAACATTAACGATTCGTTACAATGTTGCCTTCTCTGCTATGGGATGGTGACCATCTAAAAAAGGCTTCAAAAGTTACTAATTTTTTCACCCTACATTGTACAGGCACGCATAGCTAAATGTTTGGCTTTCAGGCTGAAAAGTGCTTTTGAGTCACCGAAGCAGAAGCACCTATTAAGGTGCAGTATAACAACTTGATCACCCGGCATATTGCTACAGCGCTTAACTAGACTGGTCTAGGCAAGTTAATTAATCATCTGATGTATGCAGCGCATCCTATTGGCTAGTGGTGTGCACGGAACAAAAAATTGCGGGAAGAAAGCTGGAGCAGGTGTTTTTTATTTTTTGTTCAAGTCACTTTGCTTCATTGAGCCAATCGATCACCAGCTATGAATTTTTACTGACTGTGAGAGAATTTGTTTTTTCGCCATACCTCTCAATATATCGGTTAAAATGTGTGGCTATGCAAATTCTGGTTGATGCATTGCTATATTATGTAGTGACATGCCTTATTACTCAATATTATATCAAGAGTGGTTGAGTATCACATCTAGGGAGTTATCTACCCCGAAATGTTGTTTGGAATGAAATGAAAAATTGTGCAGGGATTATTATTATATTACTATTACCTGCTTTTCTTTGTGTTCAATGGAAACATAGTCTGACTGGTACTATGAATGTGTAGTCTCTACTAATGGATATTTTTCATTGTGCTAAAATGCTCAATCTTTATATAACAGCTAGACAGCTACATGGTTTTTTGGTAAGATTTTTTTGCAAAAATGTGTTTGCATGATTGTTAAGGTTAATGGGGATTATTCACCCCCCCCCGCTTGTAAATATTGAAGGGTGGGGATCACTACCACCTCCCGCTTTTGTGTACCTTGAATTGTAAATAGTATCGCTGGTACTATGCTGGGGCAAGTTGTATTTGTGAATCTGTTTCCCTTGTATTTCATATGCTGGTACCTTGTTGAGCAGCAACAAAGGTTTTTTTTGGTCAATTTAATCTTGCAAACCAGTCTTGACTGTTCGCTAATGTTATTTATGCTAATTAGAGACATGGACCAGCTTGAGTCTGTACATTCATTGTTATTGTACTTCATGGCTGTGGACAATGCTATAGGCGCAGAATGTTCAAATCAATGTGCACAGTGGCTATGTTTTACCTGTCATAGTCAATGAAAATGAATTGGATAGATTGCCCATGTTTCAACCTACATGGTAGTTGTGATTCTCACACAAACATAGAAGGGGCTGCATAGGCACCAACAATACAGTTTGCCCATGACATACACTCAAAAGTATTGCGAGCAAAGGAATAAGCCTTCGCAGGCTAAAATGTCTGTCATAAAATGTAAAATATTTAGATCTTCTGGGTAAGTGTTCCTTGTTGATCTGTTGTGGCCATCCAACATTCTCTTCATGACAATCTTTGGCCCACCAGTAAACGTTGCATCAAGCAAGTCTGCACAGTTATCTGACACACGAAGCTCATCAACAACAGTGTAGACGTGGCTCACTTTGCGCCGCAGTCGTCTCGTCTTTTGACTTTCGTCCATTTTTTCTTCTTACGCATATTACACCCAGTAATTGTATATCCAGTTTCCGCTTCAAACAACAGGGTAATTGCAGGGTGATTGCGACACATAGAAATCGTGTTCAGCAGACCCAGGCGTAGCGGGGTCAGACGCTATGACAGCTTACCCTGGTGTAGCGGGGTCAGGCGTTATAACAGCATAACCTGGCGAGAGAGACATACATTCCAGACGGATAACACACACACGCACGCACGCACGCACGCACGCACGCACAACACTTAAGCGGTAATCCACGGCTGGCGATCGTAGCCTATAGGAGTGAGTCCACATACAGACACACACACACACACACACACACACACACACACACACACACACACACACACACACACACACACACACACACACACACACACACACACACACACACACACACACACACACACACACACACACACACACACACACACACACACACACACACACACACACACACACACACATCATCATCATTACTACACCAACTCATGTCACAGATCACGTATGTGAGTCATGCCCGTCCTGGGTGGGGGGTTTCCGGGGGTTCGAGCGAACCCCCCATTTAATATAATTATGTTTAACGGTAACATTTTCAGAAATCGTCACATAATCCTCGGCTGATTGTATATCCTTGACGCCCCTTTTTCAAAACCATGAGGACGGTGAGTATGCATGTGTCTGTGTATGTTTGTGTGTGTGTGCGTGCGTGCGTGCGCGGTTGTGCGTGCGTGTGTGCGGGCGTGCATGCCTGCTGGCATGCGTGCTTGCGCATTTGTGTGCTTGCGTGTGGCCAACCGGCTGACGTGTAGAGAGGGACCTGTAAACCAGCCAGTTAGTCAGCGGACACAAAGTAGGCCAACGACCTGACTAATAAAAAAGAGTCCAGCATTCACTTGTGTCGCCGTGTCAAGTTACTGTCGAACAAATCTGCCAAAACAACACCCGAAGAAGGTATTAACAAATCTAAAATGTTAGCCGTATTCGTAGGAGTCAGCGAGCCTCTACCGTGACGAGGGATGGTGGGTGTCGGGCGTTATTGTGCCATATATTCATATAATTTATACAATGTCATGACTGAGTCACGACTGAAACATCGAGAGGGACCTGTAAACCAACCAACAAAACAGAATCAGTAAGCGTAATCGTAAACAAGGACGCGCAAAAGTCAGTATCAGAACGAAGGACAACCGAACATTTATGGTGGGAATGCAATTTGGAGTAGATATGTCTTGAGTTTTTTTCGGAAAATAGCAATAGTTTCGGATGTTTTCAAAGCGATAGGGAGTTCATTCCAGACCCTAGGCGCAGCGACAGAGAAAGCACGTTTACCCAAGTTAAGTTTTGTTTTAGGTAAAATAAGTTGTTGTGAAACTGATGATCTTAGCTGCCTAGGGATATTTGAGAGATGCAAGAGACTAGCCAAGTAGAATGGTTGTTGTGTAGATAGAGCACGATATGCAAGAGTAGACAGCTTAAAATTAATTCGATAAGAAACTGGAAGCCAGTGTAACTGTTTAAGTAGTGGTAGTGACGGTGAAAACCTTTAGCTTACTTGATTCCATCCACGACAAGATATCAGTAAGACAATCACTAAAAGTCGAAAGAGATTCTTGTACATTTGATTGTGAAAGTGATATGTAAACCTGTGTGTCATCAGCATAAAGGTGATGACTGAGATTACGATTAGCAATAACTTGGCTGAGCGATGTAGTATATAAGCTGAACAGAACAGGGCCAAGGACGGATCCTTGTGGCACTCCAAATGGTAGATGTTGTGGGCTAGATAATGTGCCAGATATGTTAATACTTTGATATATGTCTGATAAAAATGATTTGAACCACCGAAGAGCTGGGCCAGAAATTCCAAAATATCTATGGAGGCGTTGTAAAAGGATTGAATGATCAATTGTATCGAAAGCAGCTGAGAGATCAAGTAAAGTGAGTGCTGTGACTTTGCCATTGTCCATGTTATCAACTATATCATTGTGTATCTTGAGAAGAGCTGTTTCAGTAGAATGGAATCGTTTATATGCAGACTGTAGATCATTTGATAAGTGATGGTTGTAAATATGTTCATGAAGGCGATTAGCAACTACTTTTTCCAATATTTTTGACAGAAAACTGAGATTAGAGATAGGACGATAATTCCTTAGGTCATCTTTGCACAAAGTTTGTTTTTTAATAAGAGGATTTACAAGAGCTTGTTTGAAATCCTGTGGAACAACTCCACTCTGCATTGAAAGGTTTATGATAGTAGTAATGGGAAAGATGAGTTGATCGATACAGCTTTTTAGTAGAAGTGTTGGAAATGGGTCAAGATCACACGATTTGTTAGGATATTTTTTAATAATGATGAGAACTTCATTAGTAGTTGCAGGTGTGAAACTCTGTAGTGTTTTTTTCAGAAAGTGGCGGTTCAGGGAAATCATAGTCATTATTATTAATGACAAAATTTGATCGAATACGAGCAATCTTATCTGTAAAGTATTTTGAAAAAGAACTACACAATGTATCCAATGAAGAATGTTCAGGCAGTGCTTTTAATTTCTGCCGATGTAGAATTGTGTTAACAGATTTCCACATCTGCCGAGGGTTTTCAGAATTTGTTGTGATAAAATGTGTATAGTAATCAGACTTTGCTTTTGACATCATATGATTGCATATATGTAGCTGTTTAGTATAACGGGATCGATCAATTGGAGAACGAGTTCGTCGCCAAATTCTTTCAAGATATCGACGGCGACGTTTTGCTACAATTATATCATTAGACATCCATGGTGATGGAGGGCGAACTTGTACACTTTTGGTTTGTTTCGGAGCATGTTTATCCAGAAGTTTACTTAATGTTTCATTGTACTGATTAACAAGCTCGCATAGTGTAGATTTAGGTTTGATCAAAAGATCAGAATTTGCTAGATCCTCATGAAGGGTATTCATGTTAATTTTATTTATTGGTCGAAATGTGATAATTTTTTTCTAGATCTTGAACCAACTTGCAACCACAAATCGATAATGACACAATGGTGATCTGATAAACCATCAGTAAGGAATATTGCTTTAATGTTAGTGCAAGTAGATCTAGTAATAAATAGGTCGACCCAATGACCATGAACATGTGTAGGAAATTAAACGTGTTGATGTAATGCATATGTTTGAAGGACATCCATGAATGATCTAGTATTTGGACATGGTAGATCAAGGTGGATATTAAAATCTCCAAACATGTAAATGTCTTCTTGGAATTGTAAGGTGGTTTCAAGGAAATCTGGAAATTCATCAAAGAAAGTATTTGTGCTTGCAGGAGAACGGTAGATGCATATAAAATTAGCAGATAATGATGAATGTTTTATAAAAATACAAATTACCTCAAAGCTTTGGTATTGAGGTGTATGAATAATACCATTACTTACTTACTTAATCCTCTTCGTGCAGAAGTGAGCATAAGGCCGACATTAGAGCAGGCCACTGCAGTCTATCTCTTGATGGTTTCTCGAGCTTCCCCCAGGTCAGGTTATATTCTTTCATTTCTCTCTTCACAATTCTTCTCCAAGTTTCTCTCACCTGTTTTCCATCTGCTGTCCATCTGAGAGCAGTTCGGACTATTGTTGTCTGAGGCATTCCCAAGGCGTGGCCAACCCACTGCCATCTGCGTCGTTTTATCTCCAATGTGATGGACTGGGTTGATGTTCTTCTATGGAGTTCTACATTTGAGCCAGAACATCTTGAGAATTTTGCGAAGACATCTGTTTTGAAAGACTTCAAATGTGTGGTTGATAATCTTTGTCATTTTCCAGGATTCTGATCCACAAAGGAGGATTCTAAGAATATTGCTCTTGAAAAGGTGTATTTTCGTTTTTTGTTTAATTTTCCCGGATTTGTATACAAGCCGTATCTTCGCACCTTCCCTACATTACAATATATTTAACGATTTATGTACCGATCTTTTTATGTAGTATATCGATCTCTATATAAAACA
>BSQZ01000058.1:187123-189623 GCA_033239005.1 Lamellibrachia satsuma
CTAACACTTTTAGTATATATATATTTATATATATATATATATATATATATATATATATATATATATATATATATACTAGCAATTTGTGACAACTTCGAAGTATTTATGAAATTAACGTAGAAACATATACTATGTATATTTACAAAAGAACAACATACAAAAACAGTTCCATGACTGTGTAACACCATTATTGATGTTAGTCCAAGAACAGACCAGGGTCATATCAGCATTCGCGTATAACTGCCTCACATTGTATCACGTAAAGTTTGAGAAGCAAATACGATGCCTTGGTAAATACCTGTGAGAAAGCTAACGATTGTGCCAACGACATTGACAACGACGACTGCGAAGAGGACGTACCACAAGTAGGACATTTCGTAGAATTCCAAATACCCCGCCCTGTAAACCACCAAACAGTCACTTGTTGGTAATCGCATTTAGAGTATTCATTATATATTTTTATGTAACAGAATAGCACGTGGTTAATCGTGACGAGGGATAAACATCACGTGTTTCTGTGACAGTTTGTTGACCGCTACTATATCCGGTGGTTAATTTGAAGAAGTCCACAGTATGTGATCAAAACAGCAATAAAAGCAACAACACTGTACTGGCCTTGTGTCGGTACCGCCCGCCCGCCCGCCCGCCCGCCCGCCCCGCCCGCCCGCCCGCCCGCCCGCCCGCCCGCCCGCCCGCCCGCCCGCCCGCCCGCCCGCCCGCCCGCCCGCCCGCCCGCCCGCCCGCCCGCCCGCCCGCCCGCCCGCCCGCCCGCCCGCCCGCCCGCCCGCCCGCCCGCCCGCCCGCCCGCCCGCCCGCCCGCCCGCCCGCCCCCCGCCCGCCCGCCCGCCCGCCCGCCCGCCCGCCCGCCCCGCCCGCCGCCCGCCCGCCCGCCCGCCCGCCCGCCCGCCCGCCCGCCCGCCCGCCCGCCCGCCCGCCCGCCCGCCCGCCCGCCCGCCCGCCCGCCCGCCCGCCCGCCCGCCCGCCCGCCCGCCCGCCCGCCCGCCCGCCCGCCCGCCCGCCCGCCCGCCCGCCCGCCCGCCCGCCCGCCCGCCCGCCCGCCCGCCCGCCCGCCCGCCCGCCCGCCCGCCCGCCCGCCCGCCCGCCCGCCCGCCCGCCCGCCCGCCCGCCCGCCCGCCCGCCCGCCCGCCCGCCCGCCCGCCCGCCCGCCCGAATACCTTTCCTCGGGCCTCGATGTTGCAGGGGTAGTCGTAGAGTCGTTGAGATACATTGGCGTTACGTAGGTGATGTTATCGACGGGACACTTGCTCAGTGAGACTGGCGGCTTGTAGACGTAGGGCTTATAGATGAACGCTCCTATTGCCACCCACGAGGTCACTACGAGACCGGTGAGAAAGCCGACGTAAGCTCCCTGATGCGGCGAGAGAACATAATATATATTATAAAAACTGCTTTAATCATTCGCCAATTTTTTATAATTCGTTTTGTTACGTTTAAAATTATTACACACGTTTGTGTTACCCTCAACTTATGAACCAATGAGAATTTGTTTATGTGACCATTCAAGCTATAAATCAGTGAACATTATTTTCGTTACACTTCAAATTAACCAATCAGAAGTTATTTTAAAAGCTGCAATCTCAATTCCATTTTCGCTCTTCTCGAATTAGACTCATTTTGCTAAAAAAATATATAAACCGAGAAGACATGTTTTACAGGATGATGATCTTAATTAAATGGAAAGCAATGTTGTAGCAACGATGTAAATGGCAATGGTAGCGGGTCTCGACATTTTACCTTCGCATTGGACCATGGATTGGTCATTGCCAACACAAAGAGGCCTAGAGTGGGTCCAGCAATCATCCCGAACACTCCAAACGCTGCCTGTTGGAACGACATACAAGAAAGATAACGCAAGAGCAGGCGAGAGAGGGAGAGTTAGAGGTAACAGTGCTGCCTGTAATAAAGATGTTTATGATGATGCACGACGACGGCGATGA
Organism: Lamellibrachia satsuma; assembly: GCA_033239005.1. Taxonomy (NCBI): domain Eukaryota; kingdom Metazoa; phylum Annelida; class Polychaeta; order Sabellida; family Siboglinidae; genus Lamellibrachia; species Lamellibrachia satsuma. The sequence continues at coordinate 189,082 of BSQZ01000058.1, forward strand.
TGATGATGATGATGATGTTGAAGACGATGACGAAGATGATGATGATGATGATGTTGGTGATGATAATAATGATAAGTACAGCCGCAGCAGCAGAATCATACTTTAAAATGTGATTGTATGTTTTGTACATTGTTTTTATAATCGTACCTTTCGAGTTTTCAAAAGACTATGTAGGTAATGATGATGATGATGGTGATGATGACGATGACGACGACGACGATGATGATGGTGATGATGATAATAATGATAAGTACAACAGCAGCAGCATCATACTTTAAAATGTGATTGTTTGTATATTTTGTACATTGTTTTTATACTCGTATTTTTCGAGTTTTCAAAAGACTATGTAGGTAATGCTGGTTTTCACACGGCGACGACCTTCAACAAAGACCACGTTCATTACAAAGGAGTATTTTAACTGCGACCAACGCCATATTGTTGGACCAGTATTTCAAAGAGAGTACAACATTTCTAGTCGGTCAATCTAGTGACATGTTGTTCCGTTACTAGCATTGACACATGTATTACATACGATTTGAAGA
>BSQZ01000058.1:194623-432123 GCA_033239005.1 Lamellibrachia satsuma
GTCATGACATACTGTTATAATATTAGTGTAATATAAAAAAGTTAAATACACTGTTATATGTTCAAAGAGACAGCGAGGGAAACTGTGTTGTCTCAATAATTTCAAAGACAATGACCAAGCGAATAATTATTACGATGAGCATTGGACACATTATTAAGCGGAATCTACTGAGCGTTCCCTTAGACTTAGATTCGGACATTGCTACAATCGTTGCACCAGTCTGTGTGCCTTACTTGGGAGGGGTGGGTCAGCAAGTGGGAGGTGGGAGTTTGGCCCTAAACATTGGTGAGATTGACCTAACAAATGGTGGGAACTAGGTGGGTAGTGTGGTACCTGGGATCACGCACACGGGAGGCCAAGGGATCGGTGCAAGCTCAGTCTTAGTGAAGGTGCAACATGTTACATACGAAAGAGAGTCACACATTAAAGTCAACTGGGGGCATTAGTCAAAGCTTCTCAAAATACGCCGCTGGAGGTGGGATTGTTGTGAAGTGGAATCTCAAAAATTGTGGTACGTGATAGGTTGGCCCCCAGGATAAATGGGAGAAGGGAGGTTGAGACCCTCGCCACACCCACCCACAAAGCTTCACGTATTTATTACAATATTGAGTTCACATTTTAATACTACGTAAATTACATTGGCAACTACGCTTCTACCGCGTCACTATTAACCCGGAGTAGGGTGATGCGCAATAATGCATTGGACATTTAAAATCATGCAAACGAAGAAAAGCCAACTGACCAACGCCGTGTAGAACATGCAGACGACGCCAACGCTGAGGACGGAGAACCACACACTGAGATCCGTCACTGCAAGCAAAGACGCAACTAATAATATTGTCATTACATCAGCACATTTTGAATTATGGGTAATTATAATTATAACAGTAAACTAGTAAGTGGACTACGTATTTATGCTATAAAATAGTGTGTGGCTGTGTCTGTCTCTGTGGTACCTCATCTCTCCGCCAGTTTAGCACGTATGGCACTCCATACTCCAGGGGGGCAGATGTTACGAATGTGTACGTTTCACATATATCACGTAACTGACAACAATAGGAGTTCGTATTTAGGAACGAATGTTGATATCGCTATTCGTGTTTTCTACGATTGTTCCGGGTTACGCGATCAACGTCAAACGTCCGCATGAGTTCCTTTGTACGGTACGAACACTTCGTGAAAAGGGCAGTGGCACATATTATTTTGGGACATGAAGTTGTCATTTATATTACCCTACCAAAACTTGACTGGGTAGTGCAATGAGTCATAAGCTCTCGCACTAGCTGCCTTTTCTTCCGTGCAGCGCCGGGCAACTCGGCTAGTGGATAATAACGAAGTGAAGATGTAAAGCCGGTCTTTTATTGATACTGTGCTTGGTATGTACACACACACACACACGCACGCACGCACGCACGCACGCACGCACGCACGCACGCACGCACGCACACACACACACACACACACACACACACACACACACACACACACACACACACACACACACACACACACATTGGTCATTAGGTAGACGAAGAAAAAAGGTGACTTACCGATCGTCAGGGCGAGGGCAGGGGTGTAGAGTGCAAGAGCCATGTACAGAAGCTATTGGGGTAGAAAAGCACAAATTAACAAGCTGACCGAGCGACTGACGAATTAACGAACGAAAGAGCGATCGAGCGAACGAACGAACGAAAGAATACTTAATTCAATGCATTATTGTGTTCTAACTTTAAACGACGGATGTTTGTGCGTGCGTGCGTGCGTGCGTGCGTGTGCGTTTGTGGACTCCCGAGTAGAACAGTTATTACATAGCACTTACCATGTTTATGATGTACATGATGCTGACAATCAGTCGGATCCCCCGGTCATATCTCATCTCCAGATACTGCAACGAACCACATAAAGCTGTGGAAACTATGAGCATTGTAATGTGTAGTTGTCAGAACCTGGAAGTCCAGAGGAACATGATGTCGGACTGGCAAGCTGCCCTTTGGCTATTCATTATTTGTGTTCAGATTAATCTGTCTCCGTTTAAATGTATAATTAGAAAATGGAACGTTCAAACAATATTCATTCATCGTTTTACAATTTGTCATAAGAAGCACAAATGATGACATCTTCATACAACATTTCTGTCTTTTACAGTAGTCAACAACTGGATATAATTTTCTCATCTTTTCCAGTAATTTTCTTTGTTGCTCTGTCCTTTGTTGCTCTGCTCTCTGCAGAACCTCTTTATTTGTAACGTGTTGTGTGCAAGAAATGTCTGTTTTTTACCGAGGAATTATAATTATAATCTGCTAATCTATCATCCACACACCTAGTTATTGTCCAAGTTTCCCTCATATAGCAACATAGACCACACACAGCACGCCGGGGCTCTTGTTCATTCAGACGTACACATGTGAACCTGGCTATTGTTAGTCGGTGCATTAACTGTAGCGAAGCTAAATAAGTCTCAGAGGGACGGGATCCTACGTTATATAAAAACACACCTTTTTGCCCATTTGGGTCTATGTTAAGGTGTCGCATATATATATATTAGGGTGGTTTTTTTGTGGGCGTGCGTGCGTGCGTGTGGGCGGGCGGGCGTGCGTGCGTGCGTGCGTGCGTGCGTGCGTGCGGGCGGGCGGGCGGTGTCCAATGACTCACCTCGAACATACTGGTTAACTTGAGGTTGTAGAAGACAGGCAGAAAGAAGTATGCAGCGAGGGGAATCATAATGACGTAGCCGATCCACACCATCCAGTACTGAGTCCCGAACACGTACATCTCGGCCGGAGTCCCGAGCACGGCGATGGCCGACATGAAGGTAGCTAGCAGCGACAGCGACACCGGCAGCACGCCCATGTGACGGTCGGCCATGAGAAACTCCTTCGTCGTGTTCTGTTTGCCTCCCGTGCAGCCGTAGTACAGTCCGATTCCGGCCGAAACGACCAACATCAGAAGGAAGACAATGTAGTCCAACCCCGTGAACATCGTGGATCAATGATCAAGGATTGATACTCGCAATTTAGTTATCGTTCTTTCGCGGCAGTCGCAACGCTCTAACTTTCACCCGTGACATTGCATCGACACGACACCCACGACCCTTCGTCATTGGTAGACGCTCACACAGTTGAACTTTGGCTTGGTGTAACATATGTGCCATATCAAAATTGGTTTATTTTTTGCCTTTTTGTAATGTAGACAAACCCCCAGAGGGTATGTATATTGGGTTGCTGGCATCAAATCTGAAGTAAAAACTCATTCATTACATTTAGTTTGTATGGTAGTAGAAAACTGGGGTTATATATTCTGTTCCCCCTCCTCAACTATAGGTCTTATCTGGAATAGGCCATGTATGCAAAAGGATGCATTTCATGCAATGTGTTGGCAGTGTGAATTGACTGTAAAGCATTATGCTGCATTATAATATTAACATATCTCAGTAATAGTACTACATGAACAATGAAATGGGATGTTTAATAATATAATAGAAAAACAATATATAAATAATAGTAGTTTACTAAATAATAGTAGTATAATTGTACTGATTTATGTTCAAATGAAATGAACGGGTCAGCACCTCTTACGAAGGAGAGCAAAATTTCATCTAATGTCATTTTGGATTTACCTTCATATTTTTTCTCCGAATATACTTTGTGATATTCGCATTTGATTAAGTATGTATAAGGCACTGTCATTTGCAGTTTTTAACATTGTAGTGTTCTATATATAATTATGTGAATATGTTAAAATAGACATCTTGTTATTTGGTATGAGAACACATACCATGAGCAGAACATAAACCAATGATATCAACGTAATATTCTCGTTCTTCAGGTAAGATAATAATAATTGTGAAAACCATTGATGATGAATATAGTAAAGATTAATAATACTAATAGAAAGCAGGAGTTTGGTTGCTCTCGATGTATCACCAAATAGATAATTTGGTGATGTATTAAAGAGGCTTTTTTAAAGAGTTGTTTGAGTAATAAATATAATAAAAAAAATTAATATAGTAACATTTTACAGGTTACGCCACCCCGCGTCACCACCCCTCGTAAGAGTAGACGCTCGCTGACTCCTGCGTGTCGGGCTAAAATCAACGTGTTATAAATCGCTTCTTCACCTGTTTTTTTGCAGATTTATACGATAGTGACTTGACAAGGCGGCACAAGTGAATTATGGACTCTTTTTATTGTCGGGTTGTTGGCCTTTGAGTACTACTGACTAGCTGGCTGGTTTACTGGTACACGTCAGCCATGCTTGCCGATTGGCCACACGCACCCACGTACATATGTGGCTGCTAGCATAACTGCCAGTATTCCGCGCGCAGGTCCACACGTATGTACGCAAATTTAACAAGATTGAACAAGTTTGCCATCCTAAACAACAAGTTCCACATGGCAAGTGGACAAGGAAGCCATTGGCTTATCGAGAGTCCAAAAATGTTATTATCTATGTGTAGCCCGCCCTTATCATATATCTGTCAATTCTATTTTTAAATATATTCACACTACTAGCATTAACACAATCATTTGGCAGTTTGTTCCATTCATTTATCATCCTCTGTGGGAAAGAGTACTTTTTCATGTCCAACCTACACTGTTCCTTAACTAAGCTGTTTTGTATCCTTTGGTTCTACTGCCTTCTTTAAGTTTGAAGAACATATTCCTATCAACATCCACATAACCGTTCACTATTTTAAACACTTCTATTTGGTTTCCTCTTAGTCTCCTGGTCTCTAGTGTTGTAGTCTCCTGGTCTCTAGTGTTGTCAAACCACATTATAATAAGCGATTTTCGTAACTAAGCTCTCTCAATTCTGGAATCATTTTAGTTGCTCTTCGTTGTCCTTCTTACGATACGGCCTCCATGCTTGTATACAATATTCCAAATGTGGTCTATTGCTTTGTACAGGGGTACAATTAGCTGTTTCTCCTTATACGTGATAGTTCTCCTAATTAACCCTAGAATTTTATTTCCTTTCGAAGCAACAATCCCACATTGCTCTGAAATGTTCATGTCAGCACTAAATGTTACACCTAAGTCCTTTTCTTGTGTGGTTCTACCTAGTACAGCATCCCCCATTTTATATTCTTCGTCCATGTTCCCATGTCCTATGTGTATGCATTTACACTTCCCAAAAATGACTAAAATTTGCCATTTTTCTGACCATTTAACTAATTAATCTAGATCATCCTGTAAACTTTGTTTATCTGTATCATTTGTAACCTTTCTTACAACTTTTGTGTAATCTGCAAATTTGAGTACTTTGCTAGATACACAACACACATACATATATATATATATATATATATATATATATATATATATATATATATATATATATATATATATATATATATATATATATATATATATATATATATATGTATATATATATACATGTATATATATATATGTATATATATATATATATATATATATGTATATATACATATGTATATATATATATATATATATATATATATATATATATATATATATATATATATATATATATATATATATATATATATATATATATATATATATATATATATATATATATATTAGTGCCCTGCGCGGGCTTAGAATTTGATCACAAGCCCGGCCCGCAATTAGCAGTTAGAGTCCAGGCCCGTCCCAGGCCCGCAATAATTTTTCAAGCCCGGCCCGGCCCGGCCCAGGCCCGCAAACTAGAATTTAGGCCCAGGCCCGACCCATACCGTGAATGTTTCGCCCAAGCCCGGCCCGGCCCGCAAGTTTCAGGCCCAGGCCCTGCCCATACCCGCCGGTCAAAGATGGGTAAGCCCGCGGCCCGCAAGCCCGCGGCCCGCTAAGTTTAGAGAAGATAAACCTATAATCTTATAACAAAGACGAAATACAAATAAACTGTAAAACAGACTTATTGTTTTATTGAAAAAAAAGGTCCATAGTGTGCTGGATGAGTTCTAAAAATTCAGCGCCACCAACTTCTTCAAACTTACGAATATCCTGAAGAAAAATAAAGAAAAACTTCTTAGTGTCATTACTATTAAATATGGTAACATTTGTTATATTTGGCGTTAATGTATTGGTTTATTGTTAGGGTAGGAGATGTGTTTATCTAACCCTGACTTAACCCATATGCAAGCCATAATCCCAATTTATGTTGTTAATTGAATCAGCTCAACTAAGTTAACATAATTTAATATGATATTTCAATTAAATGTCACCCACTGACACCCAGTGGCATTTACAGCAGGCCTGCAGTCACTAGCTTGAGACAGACAGGTTCAGACATGTGTGAATTAGTACAAGTGTGAATGAATTAGGACTGGGGAGAAATACCAATTACCAACTGGATTGGGTACTGGGTAGTGGGCTAGTGGCCTAGTGTGCACTTGGCAGTGGGCAGGTCTTTCAGGTGGGCAATGTTTGAAGGGAAGACCTAGACAATAGAATGTCCACTGGTAGGGTCAAAAGGTGATAAGTTGATGGTTAATCATGGCTTGATTGCTTCTGCAAATATTTCTAAAGTAAACATTTGGGGCTGGCTACTTCCAGCCAAGTGAACTTATGGGGTCATTAGATTCCATGCAAGGTCTCAATTTGCAACTATATAATACTAAAGAAATAATTTTCAGCATTCATTAAACGGAATTACAATTTATAATCTGTTTTTATTTTAAATAATAAAGTAATAACCGGTGTTTTGCATGAATATTTTTATTATGTCCAGGCCCAGCCCAGGCCCGGCCCGGCCCGCTCACACTAGGCCCAGGCTCGGCCCAAGCCCGATGTGTTTAAATTGTTTTCAGCCCAGGCCCGGCCCGGGCCCGCAGTATGTAGAGGCCCACGGGCTGCGGGCCGGGCCGGGCTTGGACCAAAAGCCCGGCCCGCGCAGGGCACTAATATATATGTGTATATATATATACACATATATATATATAATGTTCTCGGCAACTGTTTCCATTGTAGTTTGTCACACAGCAATCCAGGAATGTCACTTGAACGCCGCATCACTAATGCCGCCGTCAGTCCTTCCCAGTCATTACGTCGAGCTCCTCGTGTGTTGGGGTTTCCGCAGGACTACAACCCTGCTCGTAGCACCAAATTGTGACGTCGCCAAACTGTACAAACAGTGACAAGTTGGCTACAGTCATATATCGTTCTTTATTCTGGTCTTATTTGTTAAGCCTAGGAAAAATATATAAAAGTAAACAAAAACATTATACACACAACAACAGAGTGTGTCAGTTATATAATATCACTGAACAGTACAAACACGGAAATGGTTATACAAGATACATCATGATTACATAATAGTTATGTATAATAATAATAATAAACCATGAATACAATTGTATGTAATTTAACAAACGCAATAAGTCTTTGCATATAATGAATGCAATAATTACACAATCCACCATAACCATGCTCACCCCAACACTAGGCCATTTCACTGCATTAGGCTCATTAACACATGTCGTATCAACTGTCAACGATACTCGGGAATGACCCCCTCCTCCCATAACATGATGAGACATGTCATTTAGCAGAACATGTATAATTATTTAGACATGTGTTGCAATTCTCATATCTCTATGTTCGTAAGCTAATTGGCCCACCAGGACAGTGCCCCTCCATCTGACCACATTTGACCCCTGTTTCTTGGGTAAATGTTATACTTTAGGAAAAACTAAACTATATATTATGCGTTTGCGACCAAACTGCTCCCTTACACACACAAACACACACACACACACACACACACACACACACACACACACACACACACACACACACACACACACACACACACACACACACACACACACACACACACACACACACACACACACACACACACATATATATACAATATATATATATATATATATATATATATATATATATATATATATATATATATATATATATATATATATATATATATATATATATATATATATATATATATATATACGTTAACATGTGTCATAGCCTCACATGATAAGACCTGGGGTAAAATAATTTTTGTAAAATCGAATTCATATGTTTTTATTAGAAATAAATGTCAATTCAATTCAGTGTACTGAAAAATGTTTGTATCAATTCCAAATTCACATTTTAGCGACATACTACACAGCGGAAAGTTGTAACAGTAGCAGCAGAAATATATCAGTTTATACATGCGCAGATGATGTAGTACATCAAAGGTATTTCAAATGCAGACGTAATTGTTCGAATTATTAGAATAATTAGATGCAGATATACAGTTCTGCGCATTGCATACACTATAAAGTATTGAGAGCAAAGGAATAAGCCTTCGCAGACTAAAATATACAGTCATACTAAAAGTCCTTAGCTCTTCTGGGTAAGTGTTCTTTGTTTATCTGCTGTGGCCATCCAACATTCGTTTCATGAAAATCTTTGGCCCACCAGTAAACGTTGAATCAAGCAAATCTTCAAAGCTATAAGAAACACGAAGCTCGTCAACAACTGCATAGACGTGGCACACTTTGCGCCGCAGCCGTCTCGTGTTTTGCCTTTCATCTATTTTATCTTCTTACGCATATCACCCAGTAATTGTATATCCAGTTTCCGCTTCAAACAACAGGGTGATTGCGACACATAGAAATCATGTTCAGCAGACCCTGGCGTAGCGGTGTCAGACGCGATGACAGCTGACTCTGGTGTCGCGAGGTGAGGCGTGATGACAGCTGACCCTGGTGTCGTGGGGAGAGGCGTTATGGCAGCTGACCCTTGGTGTCGCGGGGTGAGGCGTGATGGTAGCTGACCCTGGTGTCGCGGGGTGAGACGTGATGACAGCAGACCCTAGCGAGAGAGACAGACAGACCAGACGGATAGCAGACAGAGAGAACGTATAGAGGTATGTGTAGATTGACGTGCAGAGGTACCAGCAGAGAAACGTGTAGAGGTATGTGTAGATTGACGTGCAGAGGAACCAGCAGAGAAATGTGTAGAGGTATGGAACTGGAACTGGAATTTCTTTATTCGACAGAAAAAAGATACATGTAATACTCTTCTTTAACATAAAAAGACTCTCACTAAGGCTTATTAAATATGCCGCTAGCACGAGAGCCACCTACAATGGTTGTTTTCCGTGTCCACACAATGCCTACAGCATGTTTTACATCATTGTCAAAGAATATTGTCACAGTATATCGGACGACAGGACATGGTGATCATTTGTAGCCTAGTGCATATGTTGCAGTTAGCGGTTGTGCAGGATTTTTTTGTAAAGTGTTAGTAGGTACTACTTAGTGTTTGTAGAAAAACTGTAAAGACTATGAGTATAACTTTTATGCACAATGCATGGTGGCATTTTTCTAAGTGAAGCTGGTAAGTGGTATCTAATGCATTTTCTGGCTGGCTCTCGTGGTATGACCATATTGGATAGCGATTTGATGACAGTGCCTTGTGGGAATATCATGATAAGCAGCATTTTAGAGTAAAAAATAGTGATTGAAAAAATGTTTGTGAAAAAATTCAAGCATTGACCAGTGAAAATATCTTCAATTTTGAGTAGGTTAAGAGATTTCATTATATGTTACATGTGTGAGTTGTATTTATTACGGGAAATTATTCTGATTGCCCTTTTCTGAAGTATGGATAATATATTCGTATCAAAACCCCACGATAAAACGCTATAGTTGAAATGTGGCAAGATTAAGTAATTATACAGTCTTTAATGTGTATCCCGGTCGGAAGTGCTTTAGTTTCTTCATGACTCCTAAAGTTCGTGATGTTTAATTTGATATTCTGATAACGTGTGAAGTCCAGTTTAATGTTTCTTAAATAACAGTGCCTAAAAAATTTAATTTGCGAACACACTCTATGGGTTGACCGTCTGTTTGTACCGTACACACTCTATGGGTTGACCGTCTGTTTGTACCGTACACACTCTATGGGTTGACCGTCTGTTTGTACCGTACACACTCTATGGGTTGACCGTCTGTTTGTACCGTACACACTCTATGGGTTGACCGTCTGTTTGTACCGTACACACTCTATGGGTTGACCGTCTGTTTGTACCGTACACACTCTATGGGTTGACCGTCTGTTTGTACCGTACACACTCTATGGGTTGACCGTCTGTTTGTACCGTACACACTCTATGGGTTGACCGTCTGTTTGTACCTTTAATTTTATATCTGAAATACTACGTTGTGGAAAATGGAACAACATGTATTTTGTTTTACTTGTGTTTAGGGAAAGTTTGTTTACATATAACCATTCACTGATATAGTTCAGTTCATATTGACCCATGTGGGACACCTGTTGAGATGATGTGTCAGACATAATATCATCGAATTGGACAAACTGGCGTCTTTTTTATGAGGTAATTCATTACCCAAATTATTGAGCAGGGTTTATCATCTTTTTTATACATAGGATGTATGTGAAGAGATATGTGTAGAGGTACGTGCAGAGGTACGTGAACAGGTACAAGTAGAGGTACGTGTGGTGGTACGTGAAGAGGCACCTGTAGATGCACGTGTAGATGTACGTGTAGAGGGACGTGCAGAGGTATGTGTAGAGGTACATGTTGAGGTATGTGAAGAGGAACGGGTTGAGGGACGTGTAGAGGTACGTGTAGAGGGACGTATATAAGTATGTGAAGAGGTACGTGAAGAGGTACGTATAGAGGTACGTGTAATGGTACATGAAAATGTACGTGAGGAGATACGTGTAGATACACTTGAGGACATATGTAAAGAGGTACGTGTAGAGGTACGTGTTGATGGGCATGCATAGATACGTGTATAGGTACGTGAAGAGGTACGTGTAGAGGTACGTGTACATGTAAGTGTTGAGACCAAGAGCCATGTTGAAGATTATATTATTTATTTAGATCGGTTTTCTGAAGCTTTTTGTGCTATGGAAATCTTCTTTATTGTATTGTACTGTATTGAATAGCTACATCATTTCTGACATTAGATTCTGAAAGCCTGGATAATATATTGGTGCACTGTTGAGTTCGGTGTTCTGAAGATTTTGGTGCTATAGAAATCTTCTTTATTGAATTGTACTTCCTACCACGCATACAACTCCACACAGCCTTCCTACCACACAGCCAACTCCACACAGCCTTCCTACCACACAGACAACTCCACACAGCCTTCCTACCACGCATACAACTCCACACAGCCTTCCTACCACGCATATAACTCCACACAGCCTTCTTACCACACAGCCAACTCCACACAGCCTTCCTACCATATATACAACTCCACATAGCCTTCCTACCACACATACAACTCCACACAGCCATCATACAACACAGATAACCCCACATAGCCGTCCTACCACACAGACAACGCCAAATAGCCGTCCTACCTCACAGACAACTCCACACAGCCTTCCTACCACACAGACAACTCCACACACCCTTCCTACCACACATACAACTCCACATAGCCTTCCTACCTCTCAGAAGACTCCACATATATAATATATTATGCTTGCTTGAAAAGAGTTAGATTGAGCATGTGGAAATGTGCTCTGCTAAATGCTTCAATTAAGCCCATTTTATTTTTTAACATTACTATACTACCAAGTTGGTTTGTATAAAATATTATATCTCACAGAAATGATGAAGAACTATTTGACCTACAATTATATTAGGGGATCATAGTAAAGTTTTCAGATAAGTGTGTTATTTATGTAAGAAAATGTTAATACAAAAAATTAAAATAAGTTTTTGATTTAAGAATGTTCATCTATATTCGAGAATGCCAAGGCAATCAGTGATGGGACACAGCCATGCGTTATGCGTCAGTGTCAAGTTGATGCATTCAGAAAGGCGGTCTTGGCGCAGCTCCTCCAGCATCAAGTATAAACCATGTGTCATCCTCTCAGACAATGATGACAGTTGACTACTTGCTTGTTTAAATGTCATGTTGTGGCAGATTTGTTGAAATGGGTGTTGTCTGCCAGCGCATCATTATACAGAGTTTGGATTATTGTACATGTATGTCACTCTTCACTTTAAAAACCTTTATTTTGCTGTGTTTAAAAACATACTTGCACATAGAAGGACACTTACTTAGTCTAGATATTTGGTGCTTAAGGAATAATGTTGTCATAAGGTTCACTGGACAGTCATGGTTAATATAATCACAACCGCAGTTGTTATAATTGTTTCATGGGGATCTCCTCAGTTAAATTTACTGCCTACTAAATGGATCACAGTGTGATGTAAATATGTGAGACCAGGAAAGTGTTTCTATGTTATCTATGAGTTAATTATTAATGAAAAACATAATTGTATGTTTGTATAATTGGATGTTATTACTTGTTTGAGTAAATATTATGATAGACCATATGTGTATAAATGTTGTGATTTCTGCCAGTGCAGTATTATACAAAGAGCTATATTGTTTGGATCATTGTACATGTATGTCAATCATATATATATATATATATATATATATATATATATATATATATATATATATATATATATATATATATATATATATATATATATATATATATATATATATATATATATATATGTATATATATATACATATATATATATATACGTATATATATATACATATATATATATATATATATATATATATATATATATATATATATACATATATATATATATATATACATATATACATACATATATATATATATATATATATATATATATATATATATATATATATATATATATATATATATATATATATATATATATATATATATATATATATATTATATATTTAATAGATACGTTAATAATTGCAGCAATAAAGTTTTAGTTCCGTAAATCTTGACCGCATGACTCATTTCCGAACCTGTATTATTTCAAATGTTTTATCATATGAATTGGGCGGAGATGTTTGCTTACAGCGACACCGGCAGTGCGCATAAACAGCACGCGCAATACACAAAATGCACCCTTCCGCAGACTTTCGGCACGGGACTACTCTGGGCCCGTTACACCGGCCATAGCACACGTAGCTGCTTTCGCCACAACAGTGGCGCCACGAGGTGGTCTACAACCACCCAATGCGTAGCCTATGCAATAGTCATGATTATCCAAGATCCATGATGAGGCGCCACCATTTGTTGCTTTACAGTCTGGAATCACTTGCCACTTTTTAGTGTTACTAATTTGATTGGTTACCTAGAATTTGGATAACCAATCAAGCTTACTCTCATATTAACTCCCTAGTTGTGAGTATACTGTATTGACACAATTCACACAATAAAATGGAATTAATATTCAACACAAATTCCAGTCATTTTAGTATTCCAAGTAACAAGTATTTTTTCTAGGGGGCAACATTTTGTGATAACATCCGCAATTTAATTTCGACCATAGATCTTTACATTTACCCAAATGTCCACTTTCAGTGGACATTAATTATATAATTGTATATGTAATTAGTTAAAAACATATCAAGTAAAAGGTACGCTCTTATGTACTTCTCTGAGAAGCATTCAACCTCGCTGCAATTACGGCACGAAGACTATTCGTTCATATATCCACCTCTGTGTGCAGGTCATGTGATAATGGAAATCAAAGTATCCATGACAATCTATCAAAAAATTATTAATGTTTTCATATGTATACCTACATGTATCATCATCATAAGTTTGTACTGATGACTGAGAACAATAAACTTGATATTTGTCTCTGTCTGGTTGTCGTGGCCACCTGTATGATACTGTGGAAGGCGGAGATTTGATAAGTTATTCATTGTATGTTGTGGAATCTTGTTTGTTTGGTCTCACCGCTCTGGGTCAGTGACCTCGCACAGCTGGCAGAACGACCAGCGACCGACGAATCTACCGGCTGTTGCGGTGACTCAGGATGTCTGTTGTCGTGTCATATTCACCAGAAGACTTGCTGTTCTTCAATCTCCGCATAGCAGTTGGAACTTCCACAATAGGGAAATCGGCCAACAGTAATAGCTCATATTGGAAAAGAGAAAGATTGCACTCGACCCATTGAATTCGCAGCACAATGATTACAAAACACCACACACACGTACGCACGCACGTACACACGCGCGCTCGCACGCACGTTCGCACGCACGATCGCACGCACGCACACTTTCTCTATCTAACACGTACGTACGAACACACGCAAGCACGCATGCTCACACACCACACGCACGAGCGCACGGTCGATCGCGAATAAAATAACTACTTATACTGCTCATGTAGAGAGTTGATGTGCACATTAATGTATGCGGCCTGGTCTGCGTATCTTCGCTCCGATGAGGCCCGTCACGTAACCTCCGCTTGGCAGAGAAAGATTACCATCATTACTACTAACATTTCTGCGGTAGAACTGTTGTGAGGGGATAACACACCCATGTGCAAGCAAACTTGATCATAAGGCATAATCATGTTCCGATAGGAATTTATGTCAACAATATACCGGTACAACTGTCGAAGACAGTGGCGTGTCTAGAATCTCGCACAGGGGGAAGCCAAAGGCGGTCAACCTTACTCATCCATTATTTAAAAGGTACGTTCTTATATAGCGCGGTATCCAGTTCTTGGGACTGCTCAAAGCAGTTTACACTTCACCCTCTGGCAGACCTGTTCATCCCAACGCCATCTAGATTTTTTTTCTGGGAAGCACTCAACCACGCTGTAATTATTGCGCGAAGACTGTTCGTTCAGGTATCCACTTCTGTCTGTAGCCATGTACTCATTTACACAGCTGAGTGAACAATGGCAACGTGGGATAAACGAAATTGCCAAAGCTTCGAAACGGTAGCAAGAGGATTCGAACCTGTGTTCACTCGATTGAGAATACGACATTCTGACCGCTGTGCCACCGCGCCCCATTTTACCATGCTACCATGTAGTGGCGCCCCATTTTACCATGCTACCATGCAGTGGCGCCCCATTTTACCATGCTACCATGCAGTGGCGCCCCATTTTACCATGCTACCATGTAGTGGCGCCCCATTTTACCATGCTACCGTGTAGTGGCGCCCCATTTTACCATGCTACCATGTAGTGGCGCCCCACTTTACCATGCTACCATGTAGCGGCGCCCCATTTTACCATGATACCATGTAGTGGCGCCCCATTTTACCATGCTACCATGCAGTGGCGCCCCATTTTACCATGCTACCATGTAGTGGCGCCCATTTTAACATGCTACCGTGTAGTGGCGCCCCATATTACCATGATACCATGTAGTGGCGCCCCATTTTACCATGCTACCATGCAGAGACACCTTATTTTACCATGCTACCCTGTAGTGGTGCCCCATTTTACCATGCTACCATGTAGTAGCGCCCCATTTTACCATGCTACCATGTAGTGGCGCCCCCCTTTACCATGCTACCATGTAGCGGCGCCCCATTTTATCATGCTACCATGTAGTGGCGCCTATTTGACCATGCTACTATGTAGTTGCGCCCCATTTTACCATGGTATCATGTAGTGACGCCCATTTTACCATGCTACCATATAGTGGCGGCCCATTTTATCATGCTGCCATGTAGTGGCGCCCCATTTTACCGTGCTATCATGTAGTGACGCCCATTTTACCATACTACCATATAGTGGCGCCCTGTTTGACCATGCTACTGTGTAGTTGCGCCCCATTTTACCATGCTATCATATAGTGGCGCAACACATTGTATGACACCATGTAGTAGCTCAACACGTTATATGACACTATTTGGTGTCGTAACACGTCATATGACACCGTGTGGTGGCGCAACAGGTTATATGACACCATGTAGTGGCGCAACACGTTATGACACCATGTAGTGGCGCAACACGTTATGACACCATGTAGTGGCGCAACACGTTATGACACCATGTAGTGGCGCAACACGTTATATGCGAAAACATAACAAATATAAGCCAAATGGTCCCATGGCCCTACGCCCCCCATGAAAACCTTACTTGTCGAAAATAGCATATAACTCTTTGTGTTTAATATCGACGTGGGTCGGAATCTTCCATTTCTCCAGTCGATAGTCGCCGCTTTCTCGTGATTTTTATTTACATTGGTTATCCGATGGGCATTAGAACATAATAGCTGTTTGTGGTCCTTCAATAATTTAAATTTGCGTCATCGTAAACGCTGTACTTGAATACGGCGCAATAGGGTGTAACCGGAAACCCAAGACGTGGAAGACACATTTTCCTCGTTGTTTAACAAGTGTATTGCGTGAGAAGCGCGAAGGAAGCACGCCGCCGGTATGTTCGGTCAGACCTAGGCACCACGCCGACTATGTGGTCTCGTGACTGGCGCATTAAGCGTACAACATCCATGGTACAGCAGCGGTGGTTTACATACGCCTCGTCCGTCTCGGCAACTTTATGGTGACACGTGATAACAAGCACGAACAATGCCCAGTCGTGTCGGGCCGGAGCCGTGTCGCGTTTTGACAACGTCCAGGCCATGTCTGCGTTGTTTCGGCGTTGCGACGGTTCAAAGAGGCGTGCTGTGAAATTCCTCGCAACAACCATTGTTGCGCAGAAGTACACGAGTTGTCTTGTTCATATTCATCAATCGTTCGATGTACGTCACGTGGTTTGCCGTATAAAACTCGCGGCGCCGACGCAGTCTATATTCATTGTATTACCATCGCCGTAGAGGTGTGCGCAAAGTCTACATCCACAATGCGGCGTTTCGTCGTCGCCATCTTGATTTTCGCCGCCATTTGCTGCGGGTCTGCTCTTTCGGAGCAAGGCCCACTGGCAAAGACCAGGCCGATTGTCAAGGTAAGTAAACGTAGCATGACGTGGTAAAAAGGAAATAGTGATTATTTGACAGGTTGGACATTGCAGTGGCGGATTAACCATTAAGGACTGTTCATACTGGACGAGAAAGGGTCAGTAACGTAGCGGTTAGTACATCCGCTTTACATGCCAGTTCTGTGTTCTATACCAGTTCTGTGTTCTAGACCAGGATCAGTCATGGGTAAGTTTGGTGCAAAACACTAACCCTCAACAGCTGGGACTGTGTATTTCTCGTGACTCGGATGATCACGTTAATATCCGTCATTTATACCCTGCTGATGCTTAATGGCAGAACCCTGAGCTCGTTTGCTACAGGAACACACAAAGAGTGATTGTTGGTAAAGGTCATTTAATAATTGTACCAAAAGAAAATAATATGAATCAATGAAAAGTAGCTCGGCAGCTAGCACAAACATACTCATCAAGAACAATACAATAAAATACAATACATGTATATCAAATTAGATTTCGCTTAGTTGCCAATACAAAGTTGTTCATTGAGAAACAATTATTAAATGACAAAAGTAAAAGTAGCAAAGGTGGGGCGGTCCTTTGTCCCACCAGGCCTCCAGTAATAGAGGCCCAACCCCCACCCCAGGGTCATGTCTGGTAACTGAGGACGCCAAATATACATCAAGGACAACATGCACCCTGGCACTGATCACCCTCAGTGCCAGCATATAAAGGTCGGCTTGGCGAAAATATTCCGTCAAAGCCTGACTAGTTGAATGAGACCTGATAGGACCATAACATTCTAGTAACCACATCACACTAGTCAATTTATAGAATGTTGCTGAGTACTGGAAACATCTAGAACTAGATGAGTCGTCGTCTTACAGAGGCGTCGCATTGGATTAATTACTCAGTAAAGTCCTTCTAGGATATTCCACTGAGGGTTTATTTAAAAGTGTTCTTCTCTACAGTTACTGGATGCATCACAGTTTGTTTTCTAAATTTTCCTGTGTGGGATCTTTTACATCCAGTGGAAGGGACTTTTACTGTATCTTTCGAAAGACATGATGTGCCGTTATGGAATGGGTTATGACATCGCGAAATCAGTAGTTTATTATTTTCCATAATAACAATATTCTCCCCTCCATAAACATATGATGTGCCGTTGTGGAATTGGAAATGCAATCGAGAAATCAAAAGTGTATTATTTTCCATAATAACAATATTCTCGCCTCCATAAACATATACGTATTACACGTCGTCCAGAGTACAACGGCCGATTTTATCCATATATTATCTATCAATATTTATACAAGATGCCGTTTTAATATAAAAGCATTAGCATTAGCATTAGCATAGCATGCCATAATTATTTGGTCAATGCAGTTCTCTAAAGTGCGTTGCAAATATTATCATCTGCCTACTGTTGCGGGATTGTAATTATGAAAATAATAAACATTTAATAAAATTATGTGGAGACTACATTTAATACTAACACTCTTTATTAATTTTGTAAATTGTTTTAATTTTATCACATGCCATATTTTCCTGATGACGATAACGGTCCAATATCGTCTAGTGTAATTCAGAGAATACTGTGGTTTTAATTACGAAAATAAACAAATCCTAACATTCAGTTTGTGAAGAACTATTCAAAACCACAATTTTTAATAACCTATTTCACGTGGCATTTTTTTATGGCAATAACGATGGTCATAAAATATATAATTATCATCATATCTGGTGCTTATGATTAGCATCGTCAATGAAGGTGATAGTCGTCATCTCCGTCAACATTACTAACGTCACCAACAATACCGCCACCACCACAGTTCCACATCTGATGCAACACTGATTGTCTTTCAGGCGAAGGTGTACTCAGCCAAGCAGTTGGAGCAGATACGACGGGCCAAGGAGGGGTGGGTGTCAAACAAGTATCAGCGTGTCGAGCTGACGCCCTTGCAGACGGCCTGGTTCAAGTCACTTGGGGAACCTGCAGCCAACAAGTCGGAGAAGCTCGGCAAGTCTCAGGGCTACACAGCCGCCGGCAGCAGTCAGTGCTTCGGACCCGTGCTCACTAGAAAGGTTCGTGTAGGACACGTAGGGTAATATGGGACAAGACACCATCTAGCTATAAGGCTCAAAAATTTTAATTTCGAGATACCCACATGGAGCGGCATATCATCATGTCTATCTGATTACAAAAAGGTTGCAGCAGAAACACGCGGTAAGTTATTCAACAAATGTGAGCTTCATAATATGCACCTGTATTATGTTGTTGTTGTTGTTGTTGAATAAACTTTCACTTCATAATTATAAAAATCCTCCTTACCAAAGTGGGACTGTGTAAATAGCAGAAAAATTAGACAGAAGAACTAAATGCACACAATACGCTAATATGATAATAGTAGTGGTATAAATGTATCAGTTGTGGACGACACATAAAAAATATATTCAAAGAAGGAAATTATAATATTGCAAACGCCCAGAGGGGCGTCTTGCCCGTGGGTGGTTTTCTTGCCCTATGGGTAGGCTTCTTACCTCCACCACAGGAACCTCCGCTAAAGTGGCTACAACTTTTTTTCAGAAACTAAGTACGTCAACAATTTCTACACACCGAATGTACCTAAGATAATGAACTAGATCATCCACAGCACACTTACAATATTTACCGAAAGTATTCTTTCCCGCGTACGATTTCCCCTTGCCTCACCCTACCCTACTCTTGTGAATTATCATTATCATTACCGTTTAAGGAGAATATTTTTGTCTAATAATAATTCGTCAATGATTCTTAGTATAATAATTTTATTTAATATTATTTACCATGTACATTGAAATTGTTAGATCGTAGTTTCATAATGGCAGGGAAGCGTCCAGGATATAGCCGCAAGTGGCGTGGAATTCGTTACACTAGATAGGGAATATCATGTGTTCTCCAAAGGTAATTTAATATATAAATGTATCTAATATATTCTGATATAAAGAACAACATTCAAGGTTCTTTCGATGAAGTTCAAAAGAGTTCGAAAAAAATTACCGTCAAACTTCCGAACTTCCTTTAGATTCAGTCAGTGAATTAGCATCGCTATAAATTTACTAAATGTGCCCGATTTCCCGCCGCAGGAGTACCGCCAGTTAACCCGGGAGGAACGTCGACGCTTCCACAATGCTCTCAACAAGATGAAATGCTCCTACCCGGACCCAGCCTCCCGTGTCAGCGAGTACGACATCTTCGTGAGGTACCACCGCTGTGCTGAGGCACCCGGGGCCCACTTTGGAGCCGGCTTCCTGCCCTGGCACCGCGAGTTCCTGTGGAGGTAAGACAGGTGAACGGTACAGATGCACGTTGTACATGCTCACGAGTGGGGCGCGGTGGTCGTGTGGTAGAGTGGTGGAGCGTTCGGTCGAAGGGACCGTGGTTCAAAATCACCTGCTGTCGTTTCGAAACATGGGCAATTTCGTTCACCTAACTTTGCCCGAGTTTTTCTGAAGAAACACTAAAAGCTGTTGGTCCCTTCTACTTGGTGTCTATGCCAGGAAGCAAACAATCACACACAGGGGATACATGTGTAACCTGTCGTGGACTCAAAGAGTGGTGGTCTCTATCTCTAACCCACTGGTTCTATCTCTAACCCACTGATTTTATCTCTAACCCACTGATTCTATCTCTAACCCACTGGTTCTATCTCTAACCCACTGGTTCTATCTCTAACCCACTGGTTCTATCTCTAACCCACTGGTTCTATCTCTAACCCACTGATTCTATCTCTAACCCACTGATTCTATCTCTAACCCACTGATTCTATCTCTAACCCACTGGTTCTATCTCTAACCCACTGGTTCTATCTCTAACCCACTGATTCTATCTCTAACCCACTGATTCTATCTCTAACCCACTGATTCTATCTCTAACCCACTGAGTCTATCTCTAACCCACTGGTTCTATCTCTAACCCACTGATTCTATCTCTAACCCACTGATTCTATCTCTAACCCACTGATTCTATCTCTAACCCACTGAGTCTATCTCTAACCCACTGAGTCTAGCTCCCGCGGCCGGAGCTGCGAGAGGCGCCGATTAGACAGTGTGGACGGCAGCAATGTCATCCCAGGGGGTCTATAACAGAATATGATGATGATTATGTACATAACGTTATCGGCGTTGATATTATCGTTGTATTCGACTCGCTATAGTCGTCGTCATAATTGTACTTGTTGTCATCTTGTCTTTGTCAATATTATCATCATCAGAAGCAGCCATCAGCATTGTAGTCAACATCGTGATAAGTATTAGGATGACGACTATATAGTCGTCATCCTAATGTGAATGAATCATCATGATGACTAGTGTTAACATCGACCAATTCCCTTGTTTCATATTCCACATGTCCCACGAAATGGAGGAATTGTAGTTATATGGAAAACATTGCTCCGCAGTACGTTCTAATGCAACGGCCTATTTAGGATCTCGGATGGGTATTGTGTGACGCAGTCGCGTATTTGGGTCATGCCCCTTTGCTTAAATGTTTGATTTACCATTATGTGATAGCAGAGTAATGGGTGACTAACCTTGGACGCCCTTTACGAGATCCGAGATACGTTAGTGGAGTGAGGGATCTTTAGTTGGGGGCAGTATTCCAATTCATTAAAGCAAACAATCTTATCCCAAAGCCAAGGGACAGGGCCCAATGAACCCCATAAATACGCCCCAATTCCAATGCATGAATACATTGGCGCATTACGCTAACCTGGTTCCGTTTCTTGGTTTTCGTCTACCGGGGGTTGTTCCTCGTTTTGCAGATTCGAGAGCGCACTGCGCACGCACGACTGCTGTGTGGCGCTGCCGTACTGGGACACAACGTTGGACCAATGTCTGCCGCGGCCTGCCCACTCCCAAATATGGTCCGCAGGTATGTAGGCCCAACTGGTGTGATCCTATATCAGGAGAAGAAGAACTAAAGCAGGATGATTGACGTCTACAATGGTAGCTCATTGGTAGCCCAATTGAGTAAGGGTATTTCTGGACGACGTTTTAAAAGTACGCGATGCATAACCAAGGCCGGAGTTAATTGTCCAGCGATGTAGAGTCAATTAAAAGGATTGGAATTCTTAATTCTAACCCCCTTTCAGAGCCTAGTTTCGTTTACTGCAAGTTAGCAAAGATGTGTAAATGAATTCGTGGCAAGAGAATGCGATCTAGTTGCATTAGTGCAATAATTGAGCCGTGATTGAACGTTTACAAGACAGTCGAGTAGATGTTCGAGGTGCAGGGATTGTGGTAAAAAGGCCAATAAGAATGACCGAAACTTTTAATATTCTGTGATGCCCTCATTCGATGAAACACCGAAAGCGGTAGAACGGAATATCACATGGATTTACATAATATGTTCGTGCGCTGGACCTGATGTGGCAACTAATTTAATTCAGGCTTCTTCACTTCCCGATGTGCTAACTATACGAACATTTGCATGGTCTGAAAATAAAGCTATCTATTTTACTGCATAATTATTATCATCACCATGTATACTGCCATCGCCTCTCGGAAAGTCAGTTCTGTTGGATCGCCACTTTTGTCTATGTTGTACTATTCTGAACAGATCATCATCTTGGTCTACGTTTGCTTCTTTTACCGTTCACCTTCCCTCAAATATGTCTAGTTGATTTCCTTTTTGTCTGAAGATGTCACCAAGAATTGTTAGTTTGTGTTTCTGCATTTTTTTGAAGAGCTTCTTTATTATTCCAGCCCGCAATAGGACTTATGCATTCGTAAAAAAAACGTAATGTTCTCGAAACACGTCGTCTCGCATGTTCTCGAAACACGTCGTCTCGCATGTTCTCGAAACACGTCGTCTCGCATGCTTCCAGTCTTGGTTGATCTGTTTTGGCAACCGTCCGTGAATCAGCACCATATATCAATGTTGACCATGTATAGCATTATTATTATATGTGTTGACCAATGCTCATAAAATCTTCTCCACCGCAGACTACCTCGGCAACAACGACGGCTATGTGAACGTTGGTGACTTCGCCCGCTGGAGCGTCCTTCCTGAATGCCAAGGTATCGGGTCGTGTCTGAGACGCAATGCCCTGCAGGGCGCCTGCTACAAATACATCATACAGTACACCCCGTTCTCGGGTGCGCTTCGTGACGCAGCGGCCGCCAATCCCAGCACCCAGACCCCGCCTTGCCAGTACCTCTTTTCCGACGCCGACGTCACCTATGTGATGAACAAGCTCACGTACGCCGACATCTCGATGGACAAGGACGCGAAGTTCGAGACGGACCACGGTCTCGTCCACGCCTTCATCGGCGGACATGTCGCCCACATCGAGTGCGCCCCGAGCGACCCGGTTTATTGGCTCTTGCACGCCTTCGTCGACAAGGTCTGGGAGGACTTCCGACGGAAGTCCCAGATGACACCGCGCGAGACCGAGTACCCGTGCGACTGCAACGGCGGCCCCGCACACGCGCCCTACGCCCCGATGCGGCCGTTCTTTCCGCTGTACAACATCCACGGACTGAGCAACCACTACACCAACTACTACTACCGGTACCAGCGCAGCCCGTACAAATGCACCTCTGACGAGCAGTGCTGCTCCGATGCGCTGTGGTGTTGTAAGTCGTCGTGTCGCTGCCGGGCCAAGGTCCGACTCGGAGGCGACTGCACCGGCTTGCCTGACAACGCGTGTGCCGGCAACTGCCCGGGCGGAGGTCGTCCCGTGTGTGCCAAGGCGGGAACGTGCCAGGTGTGCACTTGTCCGTCTGCCCAGCCCCAACCTGCTCCCCGTCCCCAGCAGCCGCCGCCGCCGCCACCACTGCCACCACAAGTGCCAGTGCCCACTCGGATGCCCCCCTACATGACCCAGACCCCACCAAGAAGAGGCTACCCCATGTACCCGTGGTACCGCTACGGCGGCCTCCAGGGAGCGTATGCCAAGCGACTCATAAGAAAATAGGGCGCTACGAAAGTAATGAACATAGTCGGTCGGATTGACGAAATGTGTAGGCAGATTTTGCAATGATATACGGCCCTAGGATGCGATAATTGCACACGTAGGATGTGTTAACCCGTCACAGTGGTGAACGTCGCTGCTAAGGTTAATTACGTTACATATTGAAGATTCTTACATTTTATCGGGCTGGTATTTGACAACTAATTGGCGTATTCTTCATTATTGTTATGGTTTATGTCCATGTGTTTGGTGGTTGTAATGTGGTTGTCTTCGTCAACGGCGCTATCTCATAATGACACGGCATAAACATACGTCCGTTTGATCGCTGGGAGCCATCTACTAAAGTTTCAATGCCGTCCTCATTTTCTCTTCCTTGTGAGTTCCATGTAAGCGATTGTCTGACAACTTCAGCTTAATCAATATATTAACATTAAACTGTGACGATTCAGAGATGAAGCGATGTCGTAACCGGTCGCTGATGTTATGACGTTGGCAAGTAACAGTTAACAACATGGACGAATACAATCGAACCAGCATCAGCGGACATCTGCATATGACAACACCTATTCATAATGTAATGTCAAAATCTATTGTCATTCGTGTTGGATTGCGCATATTCGCTGCCACATGTTCGTCCGGAAACCAACACCAGATGGATTCCTTCGTGTTTCCCCGTCGTCCGTCTCCATGTTCAAATCGAACATGCTCTGTTTCTCTTGTCTTGTTACGTACTTTCGCCACAACGTTAACCCCGTAAAAGCCGCTGACGTCATCCGACTGGTCTATCCAGTCCAACGTAATCTTTCCTGTCAGGTTGAAGAACCTTCACTTTGTCTATGATGTCGCCACCTTCTAACATTTACACTCTTTGCCCATATCATCAACTTACCAGTAACATGTACATTTTACAACTGCCAAATTACATACGCTATTCACATGTAAAGTTCCATTTAACATCTCTGAAAACTATCTAATGTACAAATAGATAGTTTTACGTACAAAGACATTGTATTCGGGTTGATCGGTTATCGATGTTTGTTTTTAATACACCCTGTAGTATTAGTGCAACATTTTGCATATGTAAGCTTTACCTGCCAGACTGTGCGTCGATGTGATACGCTGCCATCTTTTCTATGAAATAAATGTTGATCAGGTTTAATGTTTGATGAATTGGGCTGCAAGAGGACTATCTAACTATTGATCGGTGTGGGGAAGTCTTGGTATTATTGGTGATACAAATAGTCCGTTATTGGTGCGATAGCAGACATTACTTGTGGCTTTTCGAGTTTGTGATCCAGTATATATGATGACATGTCCTACGCATTAACGTTCTCGTAAGCGTGGACTATTTAGAACATAGTGGTAATCTAGAGTCTGATTGGCATGTGTGGTTCTGTTTTCTTATACCGCTTTAAATCGTTTGTGTATTATATTCGTGGTAACATAGTACGTTTGTTCCGTACTCTTCATGGTGCTTGCTACGGATACAGAATATGTATAATAATGAATAAAATATGTTTGATAGACACTCATCGTGGTATTTTGTGTTGGTTTGAAAGGAAAGGAGAACCGCTGCTGAAACAAGTACTGCAGAGTAGTAACTAGGTAAACGTAATCCACAAAATGTACTTAAGTAAACAGTACTTTCTATATGAAAAAAATACTTATAAGTACAACAATACAAAAGTAGGACCAGGCCACCGGTATACGGCAGGTATGCATCACAAGTTTAACAAAATCAAGATCACTATAGTAACAAGTATTGTATGTAAGTTATTTCGTAACCAACCGAGGTGTTATACATAGTAATAAATCCAATATCGCAATGGTCCGTAAATCAGTCGCCACACGACCTGAAAAAAAAGATGGCGTCGATCGGCAAACGGGGAAGACCGGTTATTTGGCTAGTTGTTTTTTAATACCCGTTTTATACAATTTCTGACGGTAAATATACTACACCAATAAAGAGAAAACACGAGATGTAGGTTGTTACAAGTACTTGGGAATTTTTATTATACGAACACCCCAACTACCTCAACGTTAGTTCATTGTTATTATGTGTTTCTCCTCGGCATGTTCCTGCGTTCGTTTGTCCAGACGGCCGGACCTTCAGACGAGAGTTGGTTGAAATGGTGTTAGAAAGAACAGTCCGTCAGCGGGTGAAATGTATATCTGAAGATAAGCAATGTGTACTATACGAGATAAACAATATTGCAAACGCATACCCCTGGACGTTTTGCCCCGTGGGTGGGTGCCCCATTACAGGACCTTCGCTTCACTGTGTAATCAGAGATTAGGAACGTGAAAAAATTCAACACATGGAATGTACCTAGCTAAGGCAATGAACAAGATCAATCATAACACTTAAACGATATATAAAAGTAACCTAAAAGTACTTTCTTTTATAGTACGGAATCCAGTCCAGAGCGTTTTACCCTTGAGAGGCCGATGTCCTAAACAATGCGCCACTGCGCCCTTGGATGTACCCAAAGGATTATTTCCGGCATCCGATGTACCAAAACCTTATGCTTAATAAAACTTTCTTACTCTACTATTAGATTCATGCGAATATTAATAACATCAATTGTTTATGAACAATGCAGACAGGTTGAGACATGTCTATGAACATTGTAGACAAACAAAGGAAAAGAATGTGTAGCGATTAATATGTCCGTCTCTGTTGCTCGGTCAAAACACCTGGTAAACGTCAGTGTAGATAAACAAATGTCAACGTTTCTAGCGAGTCCCGTCGGCGTCTCTCTTTATCACCCGACAAACCTGGACGCGAAACATTCTTGACAAACGATGCCCGGCAACAGAACACGCTCAAGCATGCTGCTGCATATAACGGTGACAAAGTGTTACAGTCAGTCACGCACCGGTGACGGCGGCGACGCACGAACCGAGGCTCGACGGTTGATAGTTGACAGGAATGCGTGTCTGCAGACCGACTCATCATGAGGAAAACACAACTGTTTTAGACAGGGTTCCCACTCTTTTTGTACCACACAGTTCCATGACCTGTTCCCATGACAAATGTCAACAATTAACTGAGGTGGGACGATATTCCGTAATGGCGTTTTCTGTGGTCAGACAGGCACTATTTTCTATAAAAAGGGAACCACATTGGTTGAAATAAGACAAAAGTAATATGTACACAACTACATAAACAATAATCCAGTTAAAACAGACGAAGAAAACTTAGAAGACGATGCTTTCACACACCTAGGAACGGTGTTATCCGAACATGGAGGAACACAGAAGGACATCAAGAGAAGGATATCTTTGGCAAGAGGTGCAATCGTAACATTCAAGCAATTATGGAAATCCACCAAGAATAGCACCAAGAATAGCACCAAGAATAGCACCAAGACGAAACGTCAAGTGCAACGTTATAGCAGTGTAACATGGCGCCGAAATGTGAAAAATGACAGGAACAGATGAGAATAAATTGAACGTTTTAAAAGAACATGGCTACGACGAATATTATTAAAGATACACGGGCCAATGAGTGCGTCAACTAAACGAAGAGCTGTACAACAACGAGTGTACATTGTCAGCATCATAACACATCACAATCAGACGACACATGCATGTGGACGAGCCGCACACTTAGGAGAGACGGGAATAACAACACAAAATAGCACTAACCTGGGACCGGGGAAGTAAAAGGAAAAGAGGAAGGCAAATTCCCAAAAGAAGGGTATTTCCAGTCAAATGTGCAAAATTTTCCATCAAATTGTGTGGTTCTGAAAGGACATTTACAAAAACTAAACTTGCAGTTGAACGTAGAGAATGACCTTTCGCTTTTAGAAATGGACACACCTAAAGAAATTGATTCAACAGAAACCCGGTGTGTTAAGAGAATTAACAAGTATGCATAATTTCGGATCTATGTCTTGATAATGTCATATTTGCTACAAACAGTGGTCGTTCAATTTCATCCTATATATATATGATCGACAATAACGGTCCTATTTACAGAGATTATGGCATAGCAGAGGAACTGTGTGGCAGAACGTCTGGAAAAAGGGATCCTCATCAAGAAGAAAACACTATATATATATATACACACACGCACGCACGCACGCACGCACGCACGCACGCACACACACACACACACACACACACACACACACATATAGGGATATATTAGGGAGAGGCTCCCGGAAATCAACCGATACTGTGGTTACGTCATTCCCGCGATCTTCGTGGAACTGCTGTCAAATGGCACCAGATAACAGTTCACTCTAAGGCTGGTGAAGGAATCGTGCTGGCCACGAAATCTCCGTTATATTCTGAAATGTAACGAACTTTCTTCGGTTTTAATGTAACATAATGCAGAAGCAACTTACATGCTGATATGTGTTTGTAAACTAACCCATAAGTACAGAATTTTGGATATTAACCAAAGCGCCATGCTGTGAAAGGACAAGCTGGTTGGAATTACATCAATATAGTATGTCCAAATTGTCTTCTTGGTCAAAGAAATTTATGCTAACGTCCGTTTATTGTATCGTTCATGTAACCGTCACGTTTACTGTTGCACAATCTTTATCATACCTACTTATGTAGCATTGTTCCTATCAAATGTAACAGGTCGATTTATAACGCGTAACTGCTTTGACTGTAAATTACAGCTACGGTCGTATCAACTACAACTTATGGTCGACAGCCTGGACAGCGAAAGGCAGCCTCCACGCGATGCTCAGTTCCGTTCAGTTCAGTTTGATATTTGCCAGTCGCCGCGAAACTGACGTAGCGTGACAGTCACGCACTAGTTGCGCCGACAACAAAGACTTCCTTCTACGCCGGCGTCTTTAATGAGCCGCGCGTGCGGAGTCAGGCAAAGTAAAAGTGTAAATTGCTCGCCATCTGAATCTTGTTGTTCGGTGTTAGCACACGTCTGATGTCTCCACAAAGCAAGGGCGATGTTCACATGTGATACGCACGACAATGGCTAGACACTGGGAACATCCGGGTTTGACCACACGCGCGTACTAAACCGCGTGTGGCCCGGACAATGCAGCACACTAGGAACTTCGTCTGGCAATATGAATTTGAGATGTAGTTTGCGAACTTTGCCTTGTAACCAGTCTTCTTGTCATAATTATGCAATATTGTGTCTGGTTTCCATTGTTGTAATATGACAATGGATGTGAAATCTGGATAGTTAAACCATGTGCAGAATAGATTAGCTGCAACATAAATACTCTTAAGAATACAAAACATGTCGTGGATACGCCACATTGCAAATGAAGCGGTTGTTCAAAGAGCAGGACTCCAAAACGAAAATTGCAATTTGTGGGGCATATAATGAGAAACAGTCAGAGTGGAAATAAGTCATCACTATATAAAATAGAAGGCGACAAGGCAAGACGCAAACAAAGACAACAACAATTCAAACGAACAGGCCCGATCCGTTCGTTGAATCTTGAACGTGCTCTCGTCTTCCCGGAAAGGAAACCCACTGTTCCCGTCTCTCATATTTTCACGAATTTGATGGTAAAATTGCCCAGCTACATAACGTGCCATTGCCACAATGTGGTTTGTCGGTTACCGTTACCGATTTCACTACACAGAACTCCGATGTATCACATCGCGTCTACACGCAGCGTACGCAGCAGAACATGCAATAAAACGCAGCAGCGGCGTACACTGGAGGGGGGCATTGAGCAATGGCCACGCCTTTCGCTTAGTTTTATTTTGTTATGTAACCTGTTGACCCTCCAATATTTTGGGTGGATCTATGGCCTCCCAATATGCTCGCATAACTCACCTTCGGCACCGCCAATGTTCAACAGCTTCTGAAGCTTTTTAATCATATGCTTTTACTTCCCCTGCCATTGACACCCTATAGAACGGACCAACGGCGTTTAGTGTATCTTCAGTAAAACACAGGC
This sequence comes from Lamellibrachia satsuma, assembly GCA_033239005.1. Lineage (NCBI taxonomy): Eukaryota > Metazoa > Annelida > Polychaeta > Sabellida > Siboglinidae > Lamellibrachia > Lamellibrachia satsuma. The sequence goes on from BSQZ01000058.1 coordinate 224,186, forward strand.
AAAGTAGGGTGAACGAAGTTGCCCAAGTCTCGCAGGTGGTTTTGAACCTCGGTCCCCTCGTCCGAAAGCCCGACGCTCTACCACGCGACCACCGCGCCCCATTAAAAAATGTTTAATCTCAATGGTCCAATGACTTTGTTGTACACGTGCCATATGGTATTTTTATATAGCAGTCTTGTTAAGCAGAATATAACACAATCGAACTGGTCATTTGCACTAGGTTTACTGCCCTTAAGACACGAGTTCCGTACAACTGTGCTATCTCTGTAGTGACGTCTGTGGTTGCGTCTCTTACGTCTCACTCGGTAGCGTCAACAAAATGGGCGTCGCGTTGAGGTGGGTGCCAAACGAGAAACAGTTACCTCCTCCACCAACTACAACGATCTGTCGTTCTGTGAGTGATGGAATGGATGAGATCCCGGAGTGGCCGTGCAACATTATTGGATTGGCCGGATCCTGTTGCTGAAAACGATAAAAGGTCAAACAAATAAAAAAGTAAACATCGTTTCTGAGACGTTTTCGTAACGAAACACGCGGCATTGCTGATTTTGACACCACAACTTGTTTCTGTAAAACGTGTAACTACTTTGTTTTTGTACTCAAATACAAGTGACATTTCCAACAAATGTGTCATATCACAAACCTAAGATCTTTATAGACATTTTCAAATGTGGTTTTATAATAGCTCCTTAAATATTATGATTTTCACTTCACCAGATTTTCCCTTTTGAAACGCACATCGCTGCACCTGCAAGGTGCGAATAAACACATAACTTATAAAATAATATGCTATAATACAAACGGGAATTAATAAGCACACATACTGGTAGGTCATACTCCTGGTGCACGCCAGTCACGAGGTCTACAACAGCGACCCCTGGTGGTTGAAGTGTGAGGCATACGCCCCCAACAATGGCAAGACGATCGCCAATTATGGTAGCTGTGTGAGAGTATCTGAAATAGGGATAAATGTAGTGAATCACTTATGCGTGACTATTACAATCAATCAACTAAAGTGCACTACTTGCATACACTTATTTATTGGTGGCAGTTTACATACCAACGCAATGAACGCATCCGAAATTGACAAATTGTTACGCGGTTTAAATGTGTGGTTTCTGTATTTATTCTATGCGCGTTACCTAGATCCAGATAAAAATAACTGAATCTTCGCTTAGCTCAAAGGCGAAATGGTCACAGTTTGGATGTGTACTCGTGACCGTAGCTGCTGTCAAGTAGACATACTGCCACTAACAAACAGAACACAGACATAGTGAGCAAACTATTTATGAATGAGTCATTTTGCAATTAGAGAAACTAGCTTCAGTCGCTAGCAAAAACGTTGTGATATTTTTATTTAATTTTATTTACATTCAATGTGAATATTCATTGTCTGAGAAAACTGTCCATTGAATGATGCAACCAACTGTAGTGTTATTGTTTCCTAGCATTAAATCTTACAAAATAGACTTCTCAGAATGTTAAGCGTTACCATAGTCAGCCATATAACTAATGATGCACAGGTGGTTCGCAATCGATGCTCACCTAGGCATTAAACCACCCATTTGTATATTCACTTCCGTCCACGTTCGGCTGACAACGTCCAATCGGAAGATGGAGTTCAGAGGTCGAAGGTCAGACGCAAGACCACAGGAAACAACCATACAGCCATTCCAACGGTTTGCCGTGTGCGAGTGTCGCGGGCTTGGGATCTTGCCTATGCATTCCAACTAGAGAAAGCAATCATTATCAGAGCTGCAGACACCAAGACGACATACATAATCGCAAATCAGTTTACCCGGACTCATCTGATAAATCTGCTAACGTAGGAACGGCATCAGAAAATAATGTGACCGTTACAAATAACTTACAAATTGCACATACGTGTATTGCATATAAAAAATTATTTATGTACATGTTGCCGTTTAGGTTTCTCACTGCTTTGACCGACAGCCCTGACGACCGAGCTAGAACGACTGACGTCTCAAACAAAACACATGGCGTAAGAGTCACACAACAACGCCTACACACACGTAACAGGCTGTTCTTGTAGATGTATGCTAAGTCAATGGTTTAATAAAATATACATCCAAAAATTACAGTATAACTAGCGGGAAGAACACATACAACATATAGAGACAATCGCGAGACGAGGTGCAATTATGATAACGCAATGATCACATTAACATGGATTTGAAGAATGACCATCAAGAGAAAAAAGGAAAGAGACGATAGAGATGGCAGTCATGGAAGGACGCAGAACTCACAGCAGAGAACCGCGACATTGGTGTGCTACACTGGACGTACACATTGGTTTATTTTAGTAGGAACGAACTTCACATGAAGGGACGTTGGCAAGCTACCTTTGACCAGCTGCGCCGTTGCACATCGAAAGTGTATGTGTCACTAAAGACTGTCTGGTTGTCGGACACCCCGCCAAACACAATGACGTGTGGAGATTCTGTCAAACACAAACGATCCACAAATCCTTTACACAATGAGCTGAGAGAAGCATATTAAAAGTGTTGCTACGTACGTCTTTACATGCCAGTAAACATTATAATATTTTACAATATGATATATAATTATTAAAACAACGTCATTTACTCACCATCGATAGTAATGTTGACAGCACTGTGTCGCCACCTAGGTGGTGGACAGGCGCCCGCAGTTGACAGTCTCTGGCAAAAGCATTCCATTCGGACGGTATTCTGACAATTGTTTGGCATGGTACGATGTTCCAGGCTTAAACATCTGCCCGAATCTGTACCCAGCACCTTTGTGGATTCTGCATCGTTTCCACTTCCCAATATGACGTCATCACACGTAGATGATACACTTTGCGTTCCAGTTGCATGATCCAAGTCCTGATTTTTGCTTAACCGGAAATCCAAGAGGAATGGCTGGAGACAGGGCCTTGTGGGTGACAGTCGACCACCAAACAGCAGCAGACTCGCACTGCCAACTGGTGTCAATGTGTGGTGCATCCTTTCGAATGGATTCTCGATATCACTGCCCACATCCCCTGCTACGTTAACGTCCACCGCGGTCCCGTTTAGGGCACAGTGAACAAGCAGAGTTCTCATGCGACCGTGCCTGCCACTGTCGGCTCCAAACCCACCCAAAGTGACGGCGTACTGCGAACCAATCATCGCAGAATCGTGTCCGAATCGCTGTCCACCTTCTACCGGTGGCAAGCATTTCCACTCTAGAGCCCTTTTGCTGGTGTCTGAATTTGTAGTTATTGACGATGCAACATTTCTGTCACCGTCACATCTATGTGACAAAGCCGCCTTTGTGGCATATGTTGTTTCACTGTCTCCCTGTCTTCCTAATGTCAAATCGGTTTCATCGCAACCATTACACTGGGTCTGACATTGCAACTTAACCGTGCCATAATAACGTTTATCACCAACACACAATCGACCATCCCCGTCATCTCCCATAGGCGAAAAAGCATCCACACCCGTGGTCATGTCCTGGTTGATAAATTGCCATGTTGTCTCCCCATCGGGAATGACATCCGGCCATACAGTGTCTCTGAGCGCCAGGCAGGCACCCTTGAATGCCGTCAACAGGATGTAGTGGGAGCAATGTAGGTGCCATTCTTCGAATTCGTCAAAAGGTTCCAAAGTCTCCACTCGCTGTCGTTCCCGTGACGTCAACACTGACGTGTAGAAGTAATTCATGTCAGCTGCAATGACGCCAGACCAACCCTGAAAAGGCAGACACGGATGACTTTACATTTTTTTATTGGCTAAAGTTCGGGCATTTTTGTAATGTGCGCTGATGGCAATACCTTGCATTTGGGTAGTGTTAGGCTCGCGTTTACGTTATATTTAGGTAACGCAACAGCAATGGCGTAACGTTAGCATAAATGCTAAACCTTTAGCATAAATGCTAAACCTACAACACTGTAGTCTCGCTTATCCGATTCTCGCTCGCCTTCGTGGATTCGCCGAGAAGAGAGTCAGGCCGTAGAAGCGTGTTCTCGTTGTTACCCACTCTACAATAAGCATTTTTTACCTAATTTATTTTTTCAGTCTGACAGTTGTGTCAATATAATCAAAGTTCAAAGTTAATTCGTATTGCATCGTATAACCTGATCAAAGTTAATTCTCATTTTATGAATTACCCAAATGCCCGGATGACATCGTAATACGTAATCATATATGCGACCAGAATCTGGGTGCATACATAATTTCCGTCACAATGAAAAGTATACATTGATTCCAGGCGATGATGTGTGCGACAAACGGTAGCACCACAGCTTCAACTTTAGCCATGGCCTATATTTTTCTACTTACCTTGTCTAGTAATGCGAAATACACTTTCTACTATTTTATATGATACAAAAATAACTAAATAGCATGCTTTGGATTACAAACGAATTTATGAAGATTTAACAAGATTGCCATCCAAAACTACAAGTTCCAGATGGCAAGTGGACGAAGCTATTGGCTTATCGAGAGTCCAACAATTTTATCATCTATGTATAGCACGCCCTTATCAGATATCTGTCAATTTAGTTTTAAACATATTCGCATTACTATCATTAATACACTAATATGACAGTTTGTTCTGCTCAATTATCACCCTCTGTGAGAATGAGTACTTTCTCATATCCAACAAACACTGTTCACTAATGCTGCTATAAACATCTTATAGTCCCATGCACCCACACATGAAATAACGATCCTGATAAATATATACAAATACAAGCACGCATAAACATACGCGTACTATTTCTATCCTAGCCTGGAATCTACTCCCCACTGAAATAATAAGACTCCCCTCCATTCACCCCTTCCAACTAGCTGTGAGCACTGTCTATCTTGCCCCTCCAGCTCACCTGATTCGTCTATAAGGAGGATATCTGATTTTAATCCACTTGTTAGTTGCATTATTTTTTTTTATTTATTATTTCCCACATTTATATGCACCTTTTTCATGCACACCAAGCACCACGCTCCAATGTTAGCCTTAGAAGGGACTGTTTGAAGTAAGCAAACCAAAGACCAAAGAAAGCTTTGTGTCCTCTGGTTCTACTGCCTTTTTTAAGTTTGAAGAATGTATTCCTATCAACATTCTCATAACCGTTCACTATTTTAAACACTTCTATTTGGTCTCCTCTTAGTCTCCTTGTCTCTAGTGTTGTCAAACCATATTATTGTAATAAGCAACTTTCATAACTAAAGTCTGTCAATTCTGGAATAATTTTACTTTCTCTTCCTTGTATTCTTTCTAGCTTATCTGTGTCCTTCTTATGATGTGGCCTCCACGCTTGTATACAATATTCCAAATGTGGCCTAACTATCGCTTTTGTACAGGGGTACAATTAGCTGTTTCTCCTTCTATCAGTGTTCAAAATTAAGGCCTTTTTTATCGGCGGCCGCCAACACAAAATACCTCCTGTCGATTCAGCTATGGCTGTATTAGTGATAGACATTACAGTACTTACTAATCTATGCTAATTCAATTTAAAATAAAATTGTGACAAACTACTTCCTTGCCAGTGACAAATCGCTGTCAATGCAAAGGCGAAGTCCGCACATGCAAGGAAAACCCCTTGCATTTGTAACATGGATGCCTATTGGATGATTCACAATTAATGATGTCAGTATTGTGAGGAATACTATTACTAATGTGTCAAATCAATCAATGGTCAAAAAAGTTGATGTCTCAGAATTTGTTTAAATTTTAACCAATGAATAAGCAGCTATACCTGAGCATTTCTGCAAAAAAAACAAGGACTTGCATGCAAATTGTGTCTATAAACGCCCTATAATGTAAACAGGGGTAAGTGCCCAAAAAATGCACCCGTTATTTTAATATGTTTTCAGGTGCTTCTAACTTCAGTTTACAAGCTACAGATCTTAAATTTGCTGAATATATAGACATATTGGTGGAGATTATATTTGCAAAATTCACGAATAAAAGGACAATGGGTATACTGGGTGCCAAAAAATTGAAATAACATAAAAAAAAATTCTGAGAAGAATTCAGCAGTCTGTATTTCACTGTTGTGTTACAGTACAATGTCCAAATTGCTACCATCTGTTGTCTGGTATACTGGCAAAAACCTGTCAGTTCAGTAGGCTTCACGTTGACATACTTTCAGAATAATTCAGCCTTAAACTTTAACTTTTTCTATATTTTACAAATGTCAACACCCAAAATGAGAATGTTGGAAAAGTCCTATGACCACCATTTTATAACTGTTTAAGGCTGAATTATTCTGAAAGTATAGCAACTTTAAGTCTACTAAACTAACAGGTTATTGTCAGTATCCCTGACAACATATGGTGGCAATTTGGACATTGTACTGTAAAACAATAATGAAATACAGACTGCTGAAATCCTTCTGTCATATCATAGAAAAAAAATTCAGATATGTAGCTTGTAAACTTCTTAAGTTAGAAGCACTTGAAAAACAGATAAAAAAGGGTGCGTTTTGGGCGTTTACCCCCATTCACATCATAGGGCATTACAGACACAAGTGTCAGAAGCAGAAGAGCTCATGATGCAGGGATAGTTACTTATTCATTGGTTAAAATTTAAGCAAATTTTGAGACATCAACTTTCAAAATGTCCTGAACATTGGTTGATTTGACACAGAATGACCCTAGTACAAAAATTAATAACAAAGCAACGATTGCGAACAAAGTTGCAAGAGTCATATAATCCGACAATTTTATTTTTGAAGGATATTTAGCCAATTTACTTCATACTTGTATTACTAAGGAGGCAGACAATCCGATTTGTCACAATTTTATTTTATTTCGAGTTAGCATAGATTAGCATAGATTACTGTAATGAGTATCATTAATACAGTCCGACCCAGCCATGGCCACCGGGGTGGGGCCGATAACTTGTGCACTGAATCGGTGGGAGGTATTTTGTATCAGTGGCCGCCGATAAAAATATAAGGTGATACTTGGATGTGAAAGTGAACTTTTTCTATTTGGAGTGAATTGAGAAGAGTATAGCCATAGATTTTTGCCCAAGCCAAACACAGCGCGGTCGCAGTGCGCGTGAAATGTCGAAATCAAACATAATGTTAATTTCAACAATGGTAACCGTTTCGCAAATAAAATTTACATTGAAATGTTTATTAAATGCATTACTTCATTGTAATGGTCTGCTAATTATAAGAAATGAACAACAATATTTGGTATGTTTTATATTGATTAAATTATCATTTATTCTAATTTAAAGCAGTGTCTGTTTTAGCTTTATGCACAAAAACGATGCTTTATTATACAGGGCAAGTCAACAAAAATCTGGACCAGTTTATTGTTTTGCTAATTTCAGACACTGATATGTGATAGTTCTCCTAATTAGCCCTATAATTTTATTACGTTTTGAAGCAGCAATCCCACATTGCCCTGAAACTTTCATGTCAGCAATAAATGTTACTCCTAAGGCCTTTTTCTTTTTTGGTTCTACCTAGTACAGCATCCCCCATCATAAACAACAGGGACAACTTAACTGGTGAATGTCAATGTCAACCTTGTTTTGACAACCTAATAAATAAGTCATGTTAAAATTTATGTGGCTGTTGTTAACCGACTAATTATTAACACGAACATCATTAACATGATATCCAAGAACTGGAACAGTTATTTACAAGCACACACCAGTTTCTTGTATCTGGCAACCTGGGCTGCTCCTTCAGGGAATGTGTCAATACTTCGAAGGGGAGATCTCAACTTACAGAAGTGGTTCGTCCTACAGGAAAAGAACAGTTTTAACACAACAGAGGAATAATACTGACATATGTAAGACAATGAAAATGCTTTTAGGTTTAGGGAAGAAATGCAATAGATTGTACTTAGAACATTTATAACTAATTAACTTTCCTCACCCTTAGAACACTTTTACTTGTTCTTAAGTGTATTAGACATGCACAAATTAGTATGTTGCAGGAAACAGCTACCCTTGTCAAGAAAACAAAGTTAAGTGAGCGTCAAACGTACATGCAAAACGCAACAATCTATATAATGTTATTGTACACAATATGTGACTTCAGAAATAAAAAAAATACCCAATAATGTGAAATAAAATTTTTAAAAGTTTATAAAACTGTGAACACTGATATAATGGTCAACATGGTTCAGCTGATCTGTATCTAGCTAATCAGCGTGAAACGGAAAACTGGATATAAATTTGCATAATATAACTCACATAACTATCCCAAAGCTGTCTTGTGGTGACACCTACAATCATAGAATTGAGAAACCAGTGTTTCGTTTTGCTTATACACAAAACTTTTATGGGTATTTGGCAGATCATATACATTAACTGAAATATTTTGTTTACATGTTACACAAGGACACTTTTTTAGTGACCCTCTCTTGTTAATGTTGTCTTACTACAGTCACGCATTCTGTTAGGCAGATAGTTAAAAAGATTTAACAACACTGCCACACAAGGCAACAAGCTGCAGCTAGCCAGTGGACCATGGCACCATTGGCTTATCAAATGTTAACCTATTATGTGGCCCTGCCTAGCCAGACATCTGTCAATTACTTTTTACTTTCATCCCGACATTGCATGGGAGAAAAGGCAAGAGTCTATAGCTCCTTGCACTTTTGGTATTTGGTACCATGACATCTTCGCACCACACAAAATCACATACAACTGCCGGTTTCATGAAAGGTTCAGTGGACATTTGACGTAGATCATATAATAATGGCAGAAACACCCATAGTAGCACTAACAATTGTACATAACTACTGTTCTGACCTACGTCATTTACATCAAACGTCCACATTGGTTCCTTTGACATAATTTTTTTAATATATTAATGTACAAACCATCACCATGGACCCTGACAGACAGACAGACAGAGTCACAAACTACTTTATATTAAAGAAACATATTCACACTGCTAGCATTTATGTAGTCAACAAATAAATACCCTTCTCCATGAGAATAAGTACTTTCTTATTTCAAATCTGCACTGTCCTTTTCCTAAAGAAACTTTGTGCTCTTCATGTCTTTAACTTAATTTGAAGAACGTATTTCTTCATAACCATAATCAGACATAATGAGTAGGATATGTGCTAACCAGTATTCTAGGAGAACAGCACACAACGTCAATGTTTCATTTAGAGAAGAGGGCGATTTTGTCAGTTAAAAATAATTTTGCTGTTATTTTTTATGGTGGCTATTGACAATTGTGCTGGGTCTATGGGCAAATCGCTTGTCAATCCTGTGTATGTTGGAAGCCAGGTAATGTCATCATGCGCATGTTAGTATTTACACACCTGTTCATATGACACAAACAGGGCTGATTCAAAGTTTGCAGCCATCCACTCGATGATGGTGGAGGATCTGCAAAACACATATTTATATTTATTTTATGAATGGAATGGACGTCTATTTCAATCTTGCTACTAAAAACAAAGCTTGAAGAACTTATTCTTGTTTAGAGAGTATAAGAAGCAATTGTTGATTTTGTCCACATCAAATTAAGTACATGATGGAATAAATTGATGTTCTCTAAGTTAATGTCGACCACATTGATTTTCTTTAAAGGTGCTTAATCAATTTGCTTTTTTGCTTGCCTCATTTCAAATTAAGTTTGCGAAACACTAAACCTACCTAGTATCCACTGCAACATGCTAGCTCGTTTGTGCAAGTTTTGCATGGAGTTCTTGTGAAATCATCAGACAAACTATTAAATTTGTTAATGCTTGTTCAAGCATTCACTGAAATGAAAATCGAAAATGATGAAAAATCACGATTTTGTTCCTTGGTGAAATTTTGTGACTTTGTCATGTGATCGGTGAGAGGATGGAGGTTGCACCCATGGTCAGCCTTGACCCACACAGTTTTTGCCATTTTAGATATCCACTATTTTGATCCTTACCAGATCTAACAACTAAAGTAAATTCTTTTGGTGATTTGAAAAAAATAGGCATTTTTATTAAATCAACTGCAGATGTTACATAAATTATTCACACACAACATATTTGGAAACCAATGAACCGGATTTGTGATAGGCTAAATCAGTTGAGGAAGCAGTTTTAAGTTAATGTCCTTCATACTGATTTTCTTAATGGCCTTCTTTTTGGCACTTTGTGGTAGTCGTATCAAATTTATAAATATAAGAAATGTGATTATTAATGTTTTGACTGGAACACTGAGTGAGTGAACATTAGTTAATGATCCTATTAATATGGCAATGTATTTAAACAAATGATTCTAAAAATACTAAATTACCAGACAAGTTAGCCAATGTTAAGGAGAGCTATAGCCAATGTTAGGGAGAGCTATAGCCAATATTAGGGAGAGCTGTAGCCATTGTTACGGAGAGTTATAGTATATTATTTTTTTATTTGGAAATGCACTGTGATTATGATGTTATTAAATGGACAATATATTAATAAAACTGATTCTAGTAAAAATAATTAATATGTAGTGGACTATATATATATATATATAAAATCATGGAAGTGTAAAAACTAATAATTTATTTTACTTAATCAAATCTGACAAATAAAACAAATACAACCAAACAAGCACTGGACTATAACCCACAAGGAAAGAGAAGACAAGGAAGGCCAAAAATCAACTGGAGACGCTCCACACTACAAGATCTTGATAAAGTGGGGGTCACCTGGCAAGAGGCCATAGCTCTAGCCCAGAAGAGAGTGAGGTGGAGAAACATGGTTGATGCCCTATGCTCCTGAAGGGGCCAAGAGGATTAAGTAAGTAAGTAAATCAAATCTGTACATCTTGGCAATATTGATTCATATCAATTCAAAATATCCTAGACCGATTTGTCAAAAGGACAATTATTGTGCATTGGTATTTGATATCTACCATTTTTCAAACTTAGTTTGTGCATGAAAGTTACAGGGAGGAATGCACATTTTAAAACTTAAATGCTGGTTGACTACAGATGAACATTAATAAAATATTAGTGAGGTTCACTATACATAAAATATTCATTATACATACGCCTCAGGGTCCAAGTATGCCAACACCACTTCTGACAGGACCAGAGTTGGCATTGACTTGTTAGCTTTGTTAGCCAGGCAATGGTCCAGTTGGTCAAGCTGGGTCAAGTCCACCCCAAGCAATTTGTAGTCTGTGCAGTTGAGTACTGAAGAAAAAAAATTATATTACATGAAAACGTATTCACTATTTTTTACTTAGTGATATGCCTTTATAAATGTTTATTGCATGTGATTAGTTAGTATTGTATTGTTAGTTAGTATTGTATTATATGCAACAAAGTGTTTATTGCATGGTTTATCTGTATTGTTTTATGTACGCCCGTAGAGTGCAACTTTCTGGAAGCAAATGCAAGGTAACTTCTTTTCATATTCAATAAATTTTCACTTCCAGGTAGGGGCGCTTTAGCATCCCATATCTAAGATTAAATAAATGGGATGCCATTTTAATAAAAAATGCATGTGTTCTAGTTACAGAAGCTAAACCACAGAAAGGAACTCATGTGCAGCTCAATTTATTATTAACAAAGTGGGTCTGATTTATTAGGGAAATACATTGGAATTTACAAAACAAGACAACTCACTGCACATCACCAGATCATAACGTAGAAATTCTTTAACTTTAACGTAGAAGAAAAACTCTTACTAATTTCTTCAGAATTCTCAGTGACGTCTGACATCAGCTCCTTCAGAACTGGGCTGTTCTGTATTAGAGCCTTTTTTCTTCTCATGACATCCGGGAAGTCTACCTGTGAAACAAAGTAGCATATTAGAATATTGTGGAGTCTACAGTTATTTTGTAAACATACAATTATAATTCAAACCAGGACATGACTTAAGGTGGCTGATTACCCTGAAATAAAAGTAATAAAATATTTTAAAGGTTCTTTGGAATACATTAGACCCCAAAAAGTTGGGGGGCACTGTGCACATTTTCTAAATATCTGACATTAGTAACAACTACGTACATAAGAAGTAACACAACTTCAGTAAGTATTATTCTGTCTGTCTCTCTCTGTCTCTCTCTCTCTGTGTCTCTCTGGAAACTATCTAATATAAATATATCTGTTCTTTCGATGAAACAAAAAATGCAGTTTTCTACATAATTTGTAATAATTAATAAATTAAAAAGCATACTTACGTTTCTATAGCTTGATCAATTTAATACAACTAAATTAATATAAAATAAACCAATATTTTGTTTGATTGTGGCGCCATCTCCTGGATATAAATTATATAATTTGACTGTAGTGTCATCTGGTGAGTAACTCCAGCAAACACACTGACCTCTTAGTATACAATTCGTTCATAATACATTTGAGCCATTTTTTTTATAAATGACAGCATTATACATCATGACTTTTATCAATGTGTAGTTCTGCCATAATGGCAGCAGCTTGTATTTCACAGCCCAGTCAGTTTCATCACATGTATTTCACATGGTTATATAACTACTACAAAGGATTATTTATAATATTATTATGTTATCAACATCAGAAAGTAGTTGGATGAATTCACAGTATTTAAGGGAACATTTTAAATTACAGCAGACATTTTACCTAGACTTAATGTTTGTGTAGCACACACGTGTGTTAATGTTGTTATAATTATCCCTTAAAATTGTGATTAAAATATAATGTTGTTCACCTCAAAATACGTAGTGTTCTCCAGAAGACCCTGTGACTTGAGACGGAAGTAAGACGAATCAAATCCTGCACCGAGGGAAACTACCTGAAACAAGACATAACCACCTTGTGTGTGTGTGTTTATGTGTGCGAGCATGCTTGCATGTTTACTTTGGCAAACTATAACAAATATATATATATATATTACTTATATAATGCTATTTCTACGATATATTTAAATTTGCTTCACTTCTCACTAACTTCTGCTTGCACGCAGACAGAATGGCAAATAACAAGACACTACCACAACACTTGCCTGCTTGTTGTCGCACATAAACGTCTTCAGGAAAGCCTGGAATACGTGGTCCATGGCTGCAGCTCGAACATAATAACCTCTGTTTATAAGTGGCGACCTCCTGCTGCGTTTATTCACAAAATGATTTACAAACTCGTCCTTGAAGTAACCAGCATCAACGGTGGAGCATTTGCTGACAATACTGCTGTCATTAGTACCTTGAACCTAGGAGGAGTGACACAATGATTAATTATTTAATGGCAGTTGGAAAATCTGATGTCATCATGCACACTATACAAAGCTTCATGGGATCCAACTTCAAGCCAATTTAATAAGAACTTAAGGAGTACTCATTTTTGCACAAAAAACCTTTACCAGATTTTTGTGTTGAAATAATAATTAATTTGCAATATTTATTCAAAATTGTATATGTAAAATATGCACTGTCTAAAAGTAGATGCGTCGGCCTGGCCAATATTTACGGTGCGTTATCACTGCCTCTTCACTTACAGGAAAAATTAGCAATGTCTGGTTTTATCACACAAACAGCAAACTATTTATAATTATCCATACATTAGTAATTGATAGTTAAAAGAACACACAATTCTGCCATTTTAGTGTTTCTTGCTTTCTTTACTGTATTATAAGATCATAACGCGTACACTCATATATATGACTAAAGAAAAACAAAAGTCATGGTTTTGGGGCTATGCACCCATAACAGTTTGCAACTATAAGAAGGCGTTCGACACAGTTCCCCACTGCAGACTGATAAAGAAACTAGAAGCCTATGGCATCCAAGGCAAAGTGGCTCGGTGGGTGGAAGCCTTTCTGAGTACTAGGACTCAGAGAGTGGCCCTCAATGGATCTAAGTCAGAGTGGGCCCCTGTCCTGAGTGGTGTCCCCCAGGGGTCGGTCTAAGATCCACTACTCTTCATATTATATGTAAACGACATCCCAGGCCTGGTCCACTGCAACACCAAGATGTTTGCCGATGACAAAGCTATTCACACCTGTCAGGAGTCAGGAAGATCTAGAACATCTGGAAAACGTGGAAGCTAGAAACTTCTTCGAAATGAGACAGCCTGGACGTACCAGAGGGCATACAATGAAGATTTTCAAATCGAGAGCATAACTGTTGACTATAATATAATAATAATAATAATACTATTTTTATATAGCGCTAATTCCTGCATGGCGGATCGATGCGCTGTACAAGAAATATAATAAATGTATATTAATAAATATAAATAGATGGTGGGCAGAGATTCTTTTCGATCAGAGTGATTGATCAGTGGAATGGACTCCCGCAAATTGTGGTGGATGCCAAAACAGTCCCTCAATTCAAAGCCAGACTAGATCAGCACTAGAGTAGCCTGGGATATGGGTACCAACAAAGGCCGATGGCCTAAAATACCCATTAACCTGTAAGTGTAAGTGACTGAGCAGTGCTCTTGATTGAGAGTTTGCTTTGCTTCACTGTATACCCAATGGCCCTTCATTCTCGGTCGAAGGCATCTAACATGTCGCAGTGGAAGTCTAGCTGCACGATGTCCATGATTTGCTAGGTGATTACTGGTCTCCCTGGTCAAAATGTCAGCTGCCAGGAAAACTGAGCATGAGATTGAACCAGTATCTCCCATTTTTAGAACAAATTCTGAGAAAACCACTAGCGTGATATTCTTGATTGTAGTTGCAAATGGTTAGTTTGTATTTACTCAGTTAGATGCATAGCCCTCAAACCATGATTTTGTTCTCACTTTAAGCTTTGACTCGGTTTGAGGCTATTTTGTCGCCGTGACCCGTGGGCGATATTACGTAAATGTTCTATTAAACGGTGCTTACAGCTGCATCACTCCCGTTTTTCTTGTGATTCTTTACTTTCAGAACTTTTCTACCCATGTTTGCTTTTTCATTGATGAAAAATTATCCTGTTTGTTACAGCTGTCAGATAACAACTGCACATAGCATTTTAGTGCGAGTTTTGTAAAGCACGCGAATTCGTTCGTTCCGTCTACTCCGATTTCCAGGTTCTGTTTTCACGGTTGTAACGTTAGATTGGCGTTTGGCGGTACAGCTACTCACCGAAAACTCACAATCCACATTTGGTAGGTTATTATACTGTGCAAAATTTCTACTGTGCGGTGCAGTCACTCGGTGGACACATTCTATTGCACGTGTATGCGTTTTCAGCTAATGAATAAACGTTATATTATTTGTTTGTATTTGCTATTGTATTATCGCCCAATGCCGCACACGCGTTGGGTAAAATCAACCATTTCTGCAGTTTTAAAGATTTTTTTAAATGCCACACTGGTCATTGTAGTAGGACGCTATGGTTGTTCACACTGATGTAATGTTGTTTGTTCGAAACATTTAAAAATGACCATGCACCCCATGCATCATTGTTGAATGTTGTATGTGACTGTGTTGATATTCCGGGTCCATATTCCGTGGTCGCCTTGTAGGGCTGACCGGCCGCTATGGACGCGGATCTCTACGACGAATTTGGCAACTACATTGGGCCGGAGCTTGAGTCTGATGATGACGATGATGAGAGTGATGATCAGGGAGAGAGGGAAGAGCCGGGCTATGGTGCCGGTGGGGACGTAAGCAAACTCAAATTTGGGTAACCCAAATTTGTATAATTACTATAATCTGTAAAGGCCGTCTACGAATTATAGACAATGTGTCACACGTTGCATATGTCACTAGTGCCACAACTCTTGGACGATGTGTCTCAAAGAGGACGATTTTTCCGACCACGATAATTGAAATAACTATGGTTAAAACTAGTTTATATGTGTATTTAGTTTTCTAGTTATGCCTGGACGGCTCGGGGCGGACTGTGCCAGACTCATAGTCAGTACTAGTCACCATTTATTGACATTGTTGCTAAAAATAATACCAGTCACAAATAACCTCAGTTTTATCTCGAATACAGTACAATACGTTAAAAACAAAATTAGCATTAAAAGAAATTTGTGAAAAATCATCCAAGCATTTTGTGACATGACATCCATATGACACTGTATTTACGCATACTCAAAATGGATGATCCCATAATGGCCATAAACCAAATAAAGTATCTATAATCATAAAGTCTGTAACTACGTGTATGTGAGTCATAAATTTAGACTGCTGATCTCTTTGAGCACTCTGTTCACTGTAACAGCAGTCATTGTGCATATGTGCATAATTCCATTTCAAGGCCTGGTGTGTATGTGAAATATACAGGAAATGAAAAATTGTGCATGCGCAGCCTTATGTAAGTATAGACTTACATGACATATGGCTCACATACGTCTACACACATTGATCCATAAAAACATATACCAAAATAATAGTTATGTTATGCGCTTCTTTGTCTGAAATTTGTAATGCTCGTTTGTCAGGAAAAAACTCCTTTCTCCCCCAAAACATGTATTAATTTTTTATGACCACAAATATTTGGCATCTATTACGTTTTCTAAATCTAGTGTACTCCTTTTAAAAATACACTAAAAATGCAATAAAAAATATGATTTAAAATCTCAGTCAGTATGTCAGTACCTAGAAGTTCTTGTGACTGATATTACTAACATGGAATAGTTATTGACTAATATGCTGTGATTTATTTTTCACACATGTTGACAGAACGACGACATGGACCTTGACCGGGACGAACCCGAGGACTCGGACATGCAGGTTGTTTTACATGAGGACAAGAAATACTATCCGACCCCTGAAGAAGTCTTCGGTCCTGATGTTGAGGTATGCTATTTATTCTGCCGATATTTTGTTATATTTGTGGTGCTTTGCCCACCCACCCACAGCCATATACACACATTCCTATCCAAAACTAATTAGAAAGTTGGAGACATTTTACATGCATTGCCAATGCAATGAATAGAAAGGTGATTATTGCAAAATTTCAACTGGGATAAAACGCATACATTATTTTTTAATAATCCATGTGAACACCCACCCACCCGCTTTTTTTTTACAAAGCCCCCCAACTTAGCAGATACAAAGAGTTTATGTTGCACAGCATAAAGTATTGACTGTCATTCATCCATGTGGGAATTGCAGCTGTTCCTTTGGTACAATGCCAACATATCTCATTCAACCCCCATATTCTTGTTATTATCAATCTCCACATTTTGTAAAATTTACAAGCTCACACCTACGTGATGAAAGAAATTATGCATTAAAGATTTTAATGAGGCTTCTTGGCCATAAATAAGTAAATGAATGAGGATACAGTATTGCTTTTTTTCACATTAAATTGTGGAAATGTAAAAAAATTCAAAGACATACTTTTTAAAGGTTTGTTCTTATATATCATGGTATTTTGTCCTTCGGAAGTGCTTTACACTTCACCGCCTGGCAGATCTGTTCATTCTAACACCAACAGTGAGAACCCTGAACCGTGTGTTCTATAGCTTACAAATGAGACAAAAACTGAAATATTTTTTTCTTGTAGACAATTGTGCACGAGGAGGACACGCAGCCCCTAACAGGTAACCAAGGATTACTTTGATTCCATCCTGCATACACATGCAGAATGTCCCCATTGTTAAATAATATGTGGCAATAACTTATAAGAATATAGTCAAACATGTCCCAATTGATACAAATTGCCAGGGAAATTAATTTACCATGTTTAAACATTAAATGGTAGGGAAATAATTCACATTTGTTTGTTCAAAGGATTACAGTATGTCAAACACTTACTTATCCTCTTCGTACCCTAGTTGGCACCAGGGCTGGGGTCAATTCCAAAGGAATTGGAATTAATCAATTCAATTCCAAGTCCAAATCCGGAATTGGAGCGGAATTGGAATTGAAACATTTTGAACAAAAGGAATTGGAATTGAAACATTTTGAACAAAAGGAATTGGAAAGGAATTGAGCATCTGATTTTTTTGTGACATCAACCAATATTTTTATTGCCTGTTGTAGGCAGCTATGTGTATAATAATGCTATCAACTCATGCATTGAGGATCTGAAAACTGAAATCCTGTCATTCATGCCAGTATCTTATGATTTCTTTATGTTTCCACTTGCCAGCGGGTTCATGAAGGGTTCCAGACTGGCTTTAATAGAAACATCAAAGATATTTTCAACTGTTTACAGACCTGGGAAGTTAACCCTTTTACACCCATGAAAAGACACTTATTGGCAGGCTACGGCCATGTGGTTGATCAGTCAGTAATCACTGATTACTAATCAGAGATCAATGACCACTGACCAACACTACAAAGCATAGGCAAGCTAGCTGTAGGTTTCCCACTTGCCAGTATAAATATGTGTTGCCTAACATGCATCATCAGAACTGTGTGCAACAGTCATAGTGTACATTACACATGTATGATAGTCATAATGATTATGCAAAGAATAATGACATGCTACTTGCACATTAATCTTTCATTGGTGACTTTTGTCGTTATGTGGAATTGGAGCGGGAATTGGAATTGAACGATTTTGAAAGGAATTGGAATTACTAAAAAGAATTGCCAAAAAAAGGAATTGGAATTGAATGAAAATGAATTGGAGCGGAATTGGAATTGATTGAAAGGAATTGACCCCAGCCCTGGTTCGCACATAGGGCCACTTAATATCTTGTGCCGTTTCGTACAATATCTAGTTGTTCTCTGCCGTCCTCCAACAAGTCCAGTTGGTTCCTCTCTGCTTCAAGTCTTTCTCCAGGTTCATTTTTGACTTTGGTGTTTAACTTTGTGTGTATAATTTCATCTGGCTGTGGTCCTTTCCAGAGCCGATTATTGCACCCGTTAAGAAGAAGAAATTCCAGATGGCAGAGCAGGATCTTCCAGAGACAGTCTACGAGACAGAGTGGGTGGCTCAATTAAACTATGTCAGGGTCCGTATGGGCCTTGAAAGTCTTGAATTTTATTAATGCTGTTTCAGTGTCTTGAAAAGCCTTGAATTTTTATTTTTGTCAATAATTATTATTGTGGAGTAGCAGCCATTGGGAATTCTGTAATTTGTTTGCCGATATCAGACCTAAATTATTTTGTGCAATTGCGTGCCATAATAAATTATGAAATGGAGCTTTCATTTTCTTCTCAGTAGTCTTGAAATGGCCTTGAATTTGGTATCCCCTTAGTTAATTAATGTACCGACTCTGTATGTTTATATTTTGCATTTTATCGATTTTGAGAAACAAGAAAGTTTTTTTATCATCTGAATTACAATGTTAATTTATGTTTATGTTCCAAACTACACCTGCTTTCAACGGACAGATCTGTATCCAAGCAACAGTGTCACCTTATGGGAGGGACGGGCATGCAGGAGTGGAGGGTCCACTACACTGTTTTTATCATTCAGAACTACAATGTTAATTTATTTGTTGCATCATATTTTTTATTTTTAAACCTGCCTTGATTCAGATACATGGCTGACATAATGGACTCCCCGGAACTTATTCGGAATGTTGTCTTCTGTGGACATTTGCATCATGGGAAGGTAGGCTATATAGTGAGTTGACATCAGTGCTAGTAACTGGCATTTGGATTGTCACAGATGTTGTATTTTATCATATGTTGCAGATTATCAGTTTTGGTTCGTGTTTGGCACATCTTAATTCAAACAGAATTAATAATTATGGAACACAATACTATGGATCAGAATCAAGCAACCTGTTGTTTACCTAATTCCTATGTTGTGGTAAAGCAGATGCTACTTGGAATGCCATTTATATAGCAACTTCTATGTAATGTAGATGTACGGCTCAGTTGGTCGTAGTAGACAAAACCATCAGGCCTCAACACCTAGGTCAGGTCAAAGGTTTGGGCTGAAGTAGATATATAATTTTAAAAATTCAAACAATAGCTTCAAAAGTGCAGATGCTAACACCATTATGTGATACATTTTATCCTTTTACTAAGTACATACTTAATTAGAATGTAATATACCAATATAAAACAAAATCATGATAGCTAACATCTGCAAGCTAAGGCGATTCACCTTGTCATACATTATAATCTCTGGATCCGATCATGTTTATAACAGCATTAATGAATATGTGATGTGTGTTTGAATTAAAGATGCTGTGTGGGTGAATTTTGTTCACCCCACATCGCCTGTGTCTCGGTCTCTCTCGGAAGAGACATTAAAGGCTGTTGGCTCCTGGTGTATATGCCGGGGAAGTAAAATATCACTCACAGAGAAATGGAAAAAGCCTGTCATGGACTCATCTGTACGGGTGCTGTATTAGCTACTACCAAAACATTTGCTCTGCTAATGGCATCCATTGCTATGTAATTATATATGGTGTGCAGTGGTGACACCTAGTGAGCCAATAAGCCATGACTGTTCTTGTTCTCTGTGTAGACGTCATTTGTTGACTGTCTGGTGGAACAGACCCACCCGGAACTACAAGCCAAGGACGGCAAAGACGTGAGTGGAATCAGGAGTCATTTACTGCATTCAGTGGTTCTTTTTCTATTTAATCATTTTCCACAACACATTTGGTTTCCATGTGGTAAAAAGGTAATGCATTAGGTTTCAATGCTTCTTGGATGAATTTTGATGTCACATTGACAAATTATTCTGGGAATTCTAATCATTATATTTAAATGTGTGAATATTGTACCAGTTCAGTTTCTTTATAAATGGAATTTTATGTTCAGAATATATTACATATGTATATGTCATCATGATTCAGTGTATTTTATTTTGTAATCAATATATGTATAGCTTTAATACATATACAACAACATAGGCACAATGTCATGGATGTGTTGTGATTGTTTCATTGTAGATGCGATACACCGACACGTTATTTACAGAACAGGAGGTGGGTTCTAGTAACTGTTCAATAATGCTTGTTTCTGTAATAGAAACAAGTCACTGATAATAGAAATTATATTATCAGTGACTAAATTGTGGCATGGAAGTCACTATTAACCATGGTTAAGATTTCCTGCACGTGCCTGAAGTCGGGACCATTATGATATGTCGTTCCAAAGAAACGATGCTTGTTTCTGTATTAGAAACAAGTAACTGATAATAGAAATTCTATTATCAGTGACTAAATTGTGGCATGAAAGTCACTATTAACCATGGTTAAGATTTCCTGCACGTGCCTGAAGTCGGGACCGTTATGATATGTCGTTCCAAAGAAACGATGCTTTAAAAAACTACATCAATGTACTAAATAAAACTGTTGCTAACCCCAGAGCTCCTGTTTGGAATCAATTTTCTGTAGTGGCGCACATCAGTGTTTAGAGGTCGTCCCTTGAGGTACTACAACATTTTCATAGATATCATTGAAAAACAGCGAAATTTGAATTCCACAGGTATACAGACTTAACCACCAGTATACCATTTGTAAACAGCGTCTGTTCTGAAGTATGAATGGTGAGGCTTGCCATTGAACTATACGTGTGGTTTGTCCGTCAGCGTGGAGTGAGTATCCGGTCGATGCCCATCACCCTTATCACACAGGACATCCGCAATAAGTCGTATCTCCTCAACATATTCGACACTCCGGGTAAGTGGCGTTCTTCCTCGTTGCTGCCTTTACAAAGGGGTGAGGCTAGTTCTTTAGTGCTGCACCGTACCAGCTGTTATCACTTTCCATTTCCCCCTCCGCTCCACTTCGCACAGTCCTCCCATTTTAGTTGTGGCCTTCCCCTTTTCTGTGGCCTGAGTGTTTTGTTGCCATGTGCGTTCCTCAACTCTACGATGCACTGGATGCATCTTCGTTTAATCTAGATCTTACTCGATGTATCATTATAGCAAAATTTTCCAAATGATGTGTGTTTTTGGGGTTCTGATGGTCGAAGCAGATCTTAGTTGAAATCTCCTGACCGACATCATTTTGGTATAAGGGCCATTCCAAGCTTACTCGCCATTCCACGGTTACTCGCTTCACGTTTCTGTCATGATTTTTTTTCCTTTAAACTGCTGTAGTTTTAATAATTATATATTGTAATGTTTTTTTTTGCTAGTGTACTAGTTAAATGATCATGGTATTTGACAGAAAATAACAAAATTAAGTGATTACTTTTCATTCTGTGAGTGTGCAAATGTTGGTCACTCGCGTTACATAAAAAGGACATGCCTAAAAATGGCTGCATTTAAAATCCTCCAAAAGTCTCCTCAAAGTACAATTGCTGTGAAAAAATGGCTGCATATACTATGTATCAGAGTACCACTTCATGGAAACAGTTTTGGAATTGCATAATTAATAAACTTGTGGTTGTCAAAATAGTTACGTTACGGTTACTTACATTACAATTTGTCCATTGGTAAATTATAACTAAAATAATTGATTTTAAAGAGAACTAGCAGCTTCTAAATGGGGAATCTTTATTGATAAAAACATCAGAGGTCCACATATTTCTAATTTAAATTTAATTTAAATTACCATCAAATTAAAATCATATGAAGGTAATTTATTCAATGAATTAAATCATATTTTGGGCAGTGTTAATTCTTAATCTGCGGTCAAAAAACGCTACATATTTTATGTAGCTAAGATATCAAGGTATCCTAACATGGCAGTAGTTTTCGAATTACATAATTCATAAACTTGTGGTTGACAGATTAACTAGTTACTCACTTTACAGTTACTGTTGTTACTGTTAATGTTGCTACAAATTGTCCGCTGTTTAGTAATAGGTGAATAACAAAGAAATTGTTGTTTTTAAATGTGAAACCTTTGTGGAAAAAATACATCAATCTAATTTGTATAAATGGCCAACAAATTCAAGTAATATCAAGGTATTATTACGTAGAGTAAATAAAAAAATTCATTTTAATCATTATTATATCTCATAATAAATGCTGTCCCCCTGGTTTGACCATTTCCAGTAATGTCCAGCTGGTCATCTCTGATACCAAGTAGTTATTCTGACGTGAGCATATGCCAGTCACTTCAGAGAACCATGACTCTGTGTTCAACAGCATACCAATCACCCAGCATGATTTTAGAATCATGCAAATTTGGGATTTAGTGGGTGTTCTCAGTTCCACACTAACCTTTGTTCTAGGGTGAAATACACAGTGTTGGAATCAATTGTTTTGATCTGGTACACCCGTCAAATTCGATGGATTGACATAGCACTTTTGAATTGAATATACCAGTTACTCAGCACTGCCACTGTTCTACTATGATAAAGCGTTGGTTACCTGCGTTAAATATTTTTTGCGTCACGTGACAATTTTTGATGTGTCATTGTCATGTTTCATTTCAGTATTGTGTAACCTTCATGGTTTCAACATATGTAGTATATGTCAATGTAGGAAAATAACCAGTTTTGTTTATTAGGTGTTAGCAATGGAGGACAGAGAGGAAAAATTAACTATTTTGGCTACTCACAATACATTTGTGAGGGGGTCTATTTGACTGAGAGCTACAGCCGTAACATACGATATTAAGGAATGGCAATGGGTGTACAAGGTATTGGGTAAATTAATAGATGTATGCAAGTTTTATTTTATTGCATAAAATATAGTAAATGTATTAATGTTTTACATATGACGTTATTATTGCATTTATTAGACAAAATAATAGGTGTCTACTCTGCATGCGATATTGTTTTTGCAACATTTTCAATTGCAATTTGGTTTTCAGATCCATGGCTATCATAAAAAATTACATTTAATAAAATAAATGATATTTAAATGTTATATTGCAAAACCGGTAATTAACATACAGCAGAGTTCTTATAGTTGCAGTATGATGAGCTGTGACACTGACAACGCATTAGTGACACTGTATGATTCAAAAGGGAAGAATACATGATGTGTGAAGATTGTCTCCACCATAAGATTAAAAAGAAACAAAGAAATCGTGCATGAGATATGAAAAGTTACAGAAACTGGAAACGATTGCAATACAGATTATTAAATATGTACTAAAATTAATTTAAATGCAAGTGTTCACACCATCCAATTTTCAGGGCACGTGAATTTCTCTGACGAGGCAACTGCTGCCTTCAGGCTTTGTGACGGAGCTGTGATTTTTGTGGATGCTGCCGAGGGAGTGAGTTCACTGTTGTGATTACCTTAAACTTCCCATAACACATTTTACATTAGTTTATATTCAATGGGTGTGGTCTAGGTTCAAGAACAGGACAATATAAATTTAATCACATTTGTTTTTCACGGTGGTGCTGAAAATTAGTCTTATACACAGTCTGTAAATATGACACTACATGCTTGATTTATATAGGAAATAGCGATAAGACACTCCACAAACTAGCAACCACCATGATATTGAGACAACCGTAAATAAACTAAATTATGGACTAAATTAAAGTTTAGATTTTACAACTTAAACAATTACTAAATTACATTATGTTATATACTACTGTATTTTGTTAATTTTTAAAATAAAATGCCTTGCTGATGTAGCACTGTATGCATGGGTTCATATTTGTCAAAACTTGTGATGCCTAATGTGAATGAATATTTTCTTTGCAATTAAAAAATGTCAAATCGACCTGTTGTGGTGGCATGATTGAAAGAACAAAGCCACGAGTGACGCTGTGACTATTTGTTGTTGTTTCTGTTACGACCACCAGGTGCTGTTGAACACAGAGCGTCTGCTGAAGCACGCCCTGCAAGAGCGAATCTCAATCACGCTGTGCATAAACAAGATCGACCGACTCGTCCTCGAGCTGAAGTTGCCACCAGCCGATGCTTATTTCAAGATCCGTCAGATCCTGGAAGAGGTCAACGCCCTCATCAGGTAGGGTTGACGGGATTGAGTGTATCCACATTAGATTAAAGTTTGAGTGAGCTTATAAAGTGTGGAGATTAATTTGAAGGGATCAGAAGGTATGGCAGTTATGCTGAATATAGCCTGAAATAACAGCTGGTTTGAGTAATTTGCAATGTAAAACTGTGGCTATCAAAATAGTGTGAAAGATGTTATCCATTTCAGTGGTTCTTCTCTTAGCTGTTCATAGGCGAATTATGAATAGCTTGTAAGATATTTGTCTTGCTAAAATTATATCAGTAATGGTGTGGCACCATTTTTGAAATGGTGTCAGCTTTAGTGTGGCCAATTGTCCATTCTTAAATAATATAAATATTTACATTGCATAATCTCGGAAGCCATACAGAGACATAATTAATATTTATGAAATTATTATGATATTGGATTTTCCAACATGTAAACAAACATGTAAGCAGATCCAACAGTTTGTTGTCACATTTTTACAGTATATTTATTGGGTCATAGCAATTATTTGTGCAGTGAACTCCCAAATATAGATGTATACCTTTAAAAATGCATATAACAAAAATATAAAATGTATGAAGATAAATACATGGACGTTTATGATCTTTGGTTAATGTTGTGGTAAATCTAGTTAAATTATTCACATTGTAGTCAGTCCTAACTTCCATACATTGAGACATTGCCTGATTTCCATTGGGACAAACAGTGTTATGTGGCAGAGGATTGCAATATATGTATGAGTCTGTTTCAGCGTTTACTCTGAGGACCAGGAGGACAACATGGTCTCTCCAGTCCTTGGCAATGTTCTCTTTGCCAGCTCATATTACCGCTTCTCCTTCACACTGCAGTCTTTCGCCAAGTTGTACGCGGACACATTTGGTAAGTTGTGAAGTTGTCTTTAGCAGAGCAGTTGTGTTCATTTCTGAGTATTGTAATAATTGTCACGGTGCATTCTTAGATAACATTGTATCTGGGCCTTAGATGACACTGTATCTGGACCTTAGATAACACTGTATCTGGACCTTAGATAACACTGTATCTGGGCCTTAGATAACACTGTATCTGGACCTTAGATAACATTGTATCTGGTCCTTAGATAACAATGTATCTAGACCTTAGATAACACTGTATCTGGACCTTAGATAACACTGTATCTGGTCCTTAGATGACACTGTATCTGGTCCTTAGATGATACTGTATCTGGACCTTAGATAACACTGTATATGCACCTTAGATGACACTGTATCTGGTCCTTAGATGACACTGTATCTGGTCCGTAGATAACACTATATCTGGTCCTTAGATAACACTGTATCTGGACATAATACCACCACTGTCTATAGCCAGGTTCTCATTTACGCAGCTTAGTGAATGAAATTACCGAAGCTTCAAAGTGGCATCAAGAGGCTATGAATCCCAATCATCTTGATTAATAGTCTGGCATTCTAACAACTGTGTAATTGCACCTGGCAATTGTGATAATTTGTGTTTCTTATTTGGACCCCAACTATTTGAGTAAACTATTTTCTTTCAGGGCATGTACCAACCACATTGCAGATGATCATTCTATTATTCAATTTCACGTAGTTATTGGTGAAAAAAAAAATTGACATACATTTAGATTATGCAAAAAATCCCGTCATTCTGTTGATAACAAGTAACTTGGTAGCGCAATAAATGGCAGACGTAAAACAGAAAGATTACTGCCATAGCTAATCATTTCATTGAATCCACACATGTATTGCTACCAATTTGTCACCAGTCTTTATTTTAATAATGAACATCTTGGCATAGTAATAATAGTAAACCTTCCGTAGCGCTTACATCCTCAGGTCCCTTGCAAAGAGACTCAACTATCCAGAATCGTTAAGCATGATATCAAACATATTTTCGCTAGTTACATGTTGACGTCCCTGTTGATGGTCGCTGTCTGTGTAGGTGGCATTGACGAGAACGAGTTGGCCAAACGACTATGGGGAGACATATACTTCAACAGTCGAACGTGAGTTGATTAACATTGTCCTTTTATTGAATATGTAGTGCTCTTATAATAATTATAATAATTACTCTTTGAAAGTGGTTTTGACAACGATCATGAAACGGTTATGTTTCTTATGGCAGCAATTTTGATGTGTCGGTATTATTGATACTTTTAGACATTTCTGAGCCACTACTTTCTGAAACAGAAAGTGCTACATAAGATTTCCAGTAAAGAACACCTTGTGTTCCATTTTGAAATCCTCTCTCAGAATTAGGATTTAAGCTATTTCACATTAACTGAATTTGCTATGTAACATCTATTATAATTTATTCTTATAGAATTGGTAGAGATGGATATAACTTGGTTGGTCTGTGTTGTCAGTTTATATGTTTTGACTCTAGACGGAGGTTTACGAAGAAGCCTCCAACGTCCGGTGCTCCGCGGAGCTTCGTGGAGTTCGTCCTGGAGCCATTCTATAAGATCTTCTCTCAGGTAGGCTACTATAGAGTAAAAGAACAATTACCCAAAGTCTAATATGCCATCTTTCTATCAGGCTTGTTAACAAATGCAAATGTATTTTAATGCGCGTTTTAATGTTGAGCATTTTAATGCGCATTCAAATGCCTCCGTGAAATTGTAAATGCATTTGAATACATGCCTTAAACGTTTGCATTTGAATGTGACCCACAAACATTTGATTTGTCAAATGAACAATCATATGCGCAATAAAATGCATGCATAATTCTTTGAATAATTATTGTTAGATTCGCTTTCACAAGTTCACAACATGCCATTGGAAAAAGTGCGCTGTAGTGAGCAGTATCCTCAGTAGATTAAGAAATCATTGTCTGCTCTGTGAATCCACTTTCACGGCCAGTGGTCAACACTGGTCAATGCCTGACCTGTTATTCGTACAACATGAAAAGGCCAACTGGTCGATAAGTTGATGGCTTCAGAGATTACTTGTTCATTGAAACAAATCAAACAATGCAGACAAATGACTCCCTTGTGTTGTGTTAGCACTGTTGGGGTGGGTTGGGGTGGCAGCTCATTGGGGGAGTAACCATTTCAGTTCAAATGCATTGACTTGCATTTGTTAACAAGCCTGGTTTCTATAACATTTAGACCACACTATAACATATTTAGAAAAATGTTAATGATATTTGTGAGGTAAAAACTTTTTGTTTTGTGCTACTAAATAAACCAGTTACTTCCAGCTACAAAACTGATTTGCATATGCAGCTTATCACATAAACTAGGTTTTTGAATGATAAATCTATTCCTGTCCTACATGTTTTGGAATTTGTGAACAATAACAATACTAAACTTTTCTAGCACTAAAATCATCAGGACGTGAGCTCGGAGGCGCTAAGCATGAAATCATGAAAAGTTATCATCTCTGCGAGGCACTGCCAAGGATTTAGGGTGGAATTGCAATTTTAAAAAATATATCGAGTTTTTACAGAGGGTAGCTATAGTTTCAGATGATTTTCGGTAATGGTGAGTTCATCCCAGATTGTATGGGCAGCCACAGAAAAACCGCGCTTGCTCAGGTTAAGCTTAGTTTTACGAAAAAAAGTTGATGTGACATAGTTGGTATGAGTTCACGTTACTGTTTGGTCTGTTATGATCTGATTTTCATGTTGCAGATCGTGGGTGATGTAGACGAGTGCCTGCCTCGGGTCTGTGCTGAGCTGGGCGTACATCTGACGAAGGAAGAACGGCATCTCAACATGCGCCCCCTACTGAGACTTATCTGTCAGCGATTCTTTGGCGAGTTCACAGGTATGTCACGTGGTATCCCATGCCCTCTACCAAAGAATGTTCATTACAAGTTCAATGCTCAAAAACAATGCTGGACATGAATAATTATCTGGCGTAGATTCAAACTATCCTTCTTTGACTGCTGAGTGGTTCGACAGAATGTCTGGCTGTGTTTTGGAAGCTAAAATTGGTGAATTTGTCAATATTTTTGAAGAGAAAGACAGAGGTATGTTGGATGAGGACGAAGGTAGTGGGGAGGAGACTGTGATGGCGAGTCAGTGTTAAGGGGAGACATTCCAGGTGAAATGGCATTTTTTAAAATTACTCTGTTTTTGACTCGATAAGACCCACTCTACAGTTTGGTCAAAACAATTGCATTAGCTGTGCAATTTAAAAACAAATCATATCCATGTGGGGTATCTCCCCTTAAGAGGGATCTTGAAAGGGCAGAGGTGAACATCCGAGAGCAGGAGAGAATGGCAGAAGGTCAAGAGGGCGGAACAGACTAAGTGATATGCCCCCCCCCGTAAGGGACCAGGGGGAAGAATGGATGGAGACAACTTGTTGAGAGAGCAGAACAGACTAAGTGAAATGCCCAGTTCCACATCATGTAATGTTTACACCTGTAACATGTATGTTTATGTCTTGTCATGGTGACAGGGTTCACAACGATGTAATGTTTACACCTGTAACATGTATGTTTATGTGTTGTCATGGTGACAGGGTTCACAACGATGTGTGTGCAGTTCATGAAGTCGCCACTGGCCAATGCTCGCACCAAGGTTGAGCACATCTACACTGGCCCCGTCGACACGGAGCTCGCAGAGGCCATGTTTGAGTGCGACCCAGATGTAAGTACCACAGTCGACCTAATATATAATAAGCATACAGTTCCCTTGGGAAAAAAATTGGACCATGGAAAAATTTTAAGGAATGTATTCTTAAAAGCGTGCATCACAATTTGTTTCTCTACACAATAAGGTAACTGTTTAACACTAGTTGTGTCATTTGGTGTAGAACAACTGAAAAGTGATGCCAACTGTTGAACACCAGATGGCGACACTTTTCAGTTGTTCACACTAGTCAAATTAAAATAATTATGAATTCTGCTGATTAAAAAGCGGTGTATGCTAATTATTTGAATTTGTGATCAAAGCAAAAATGTAACTCGGGTATGATAACTGAAACTGAAACTATGTTCCTGAACTGATTGCAATTAATAATCCTATTGTGCAGTAGGCATATTTGGTCATGTAAATTAAATTTATTTTTGAATGATCTTCTTCACTGATGCCTAGTTACATTCTACATAGCAGTACATGTGTCATATTCCTTTTAAAGGGTCCCCTAATGGTGCACACAACAAAGCTGTATCCAACAGAGGACGCCACCAGTTTCCATGTATTTGGTCGCGTCATCAGCGGAACGCTCCACGCCAACCAAGAAATAAGGATCCTGGGAGAAAACTTCTCCCTGCAGGACGAGGAGGATTCACGACACGGCCAAGTTGGTCGATTGTGGATTACCGAGGCAAGGTATGAGACCAGTTGATTACTGAGGCAAGGTATGAGACCAGTTGATTACTGAGGCAAGGTATGAGACCAGTTGATTACTGAGGCAAGGTATGAGACCCGTTGATTACTGAGGCAAAGTATGAGACCAGTTGATTACTGAGGCTAGGTATGAGACCAGTTGATTACTGAGGCAAGGTATGAGACCATTTGATTACTGAGGCAAGGTATGAGACCCGTTGATTACTGAGGAAAGGTATGAGACCAGTTGATTACTGAGGCAAGGTATGAGACCAGTTGATTACTGAGGCAAGGTATGAGACCCGTTGATTACTGAGGCAAGGTATGAGCGAGACCCGTTGATTATGTTGTCAAAACGCCTTCCTCAACTGATTTAACCCATTGAATATTGTACTGTGAATATAGTACATCAGCAATTTTCGTAATCAGCACCCTTTTTTGAAGCAATTTAGCCATGTTGCCAAAATGTACCCAAAAAGGAAATATTCGTCTCTAATCCAGTGTAGTTGTAGCTAACAGACACAACTTTTTTGCAATTTGGACCTGGTCAGAAATAATTTATTAGTTTTTCCAGTGGTTTAATCCAAACTAGGTATTGCTTTTGCACAGACGAGCTAACATGTTGTTCCCTTTTCATAAAATGGGCCTGAAACAAGGCAAGCAAAAACTAAAATTGAGGAAAGACCTTTAATGTTCAAAATTTAAGGTCTTATATGAAATTTGTAAGAAATTAAACCATGTTGACATTTGTGCTTGTGGGGAATTATAATATTAATGTTGTGTTTTTTATTAAAAATTCAGATGTTTACTTTGCCGTTAAAACCATTGGACAGTTGACAAACTGTTGAATGTGAGTTGCTGTGCAGGTATAAGATTGAGGTGAATCGAGTACCCGCTGGCAACTGGGTGCTCATTGAAGGCATAGACCAGCCCATTGTGAAGACTGCCACACTGACTGAGGCGTCCGGTAACGACGAGGTACACATTACCAAGTAGTCTTTGAATGGTTACACATTTGTGTTTCTATTACAGACAAAATGTTTTGATTGACTTTTATAGCAATTTTAACTTTGTCTATTTGTAAAGTGAGCCAGTAACATTTTTTATTACATTAAAAAACGTGCCAGTAAAAGTATGCAAACTTTGGTGAACTTTAAAAAATTACCTTTAATCATCGATATAATTCCCTCGCATTTAATTCAGGCCATCATGAATCCGGTTTGTTGATGTTCATATCTTTAGTGTATGAATAATTAAAGTGATATGCTCAGTCAGTTTAAAAAAAGAGCACACACTTTTGTTAAAACCATCGAATTAACTGACTGTTTGTTAGATCTGGTAACTTACACAAGTGTAAATGGCCTTATGTTATATAGAGCTGAAAAATTTTTACTTGCTAAATTTTGACCAGATGCGGTAAAAAATAATTTTCATGGTTTGATGATTTCACCAATAGTAAATAATAAATTTATACAAACGAGTCAGCAAGTCATACTCGACACTAGATAGGTTTGATTTTTTTAGAAATTAGTCTAAAATGAGATGAGCCACAAACATTGCTGATGCATATATTATGTCTTACATTTGTCAGGCACACATATTCCGTCCGCTGAAGTTCAACACAAGTTCTGTGATGAAGATCGCAGTGGAGCCTGTTAACCCGTCCGAGCTGCCCAAGATGTTGGACGGACTGCGCAAGATAAATAAGAGTTACCCACTGGTCACTACAAAGGTATGGGGCGGTGTTGCCGGGCAGAAGGGGCAGGGTTTCATGTCAGAGGAGACATGGTTATAGGCAGAGGAGGCAGGGTTATAAGCAGAGGAGGCAGGTTTATAGGCAGAGCAGGCAGGGTTATAAGCAGAGGAGGCAGGGTTATAAGCAGAGGAGGCAGGGTTACAAGCAGAGGAGGCATGGTTACAAGCAGAGGAGGCAGGGTTATAAGCAGAGGAGGAATGTTTATAGGCAGAGGAGGCAGGGTAATAGGCAAAGGATGCAGGGTTATAGGCAGATGAGGCAGGATTAAGGACAGAGGGGGGCGGGGTTATGGGCAGAGTTGGAGGGGTTAGGAGCAGAGGAGGCAGGGTTATGGGCAGAGTTGGAGGGGTTAGGAGCAGAGGAGGCAGGGTTATGGGCAGAGGTGGTAGGGTTAGGAGCAGAGGAGGCAGTGTTATGGGCAGAGGAGGCAGTGTTATGGGCAGAGGAGGTGGAGTTATGGGCAGAGGAGGCAGTGTTATGGGCAGAGGAGGTGGAGTTATGGGCAGAGGTGGTAGGGTTAGGAGCAAAGGAGGCAGTGTTATGGGCAGAGGAGGTGGGGTTAGGGGCAGAGGAGGCAGGGTTATGGGCAGAGGAGGTGGGGTTATGGGCACAGGTGGTAGGGTTAGGAGCAGAGGAGGCTGGTGCTATTGTTGAGGTTTTGGTGCATAGTGGGTGAGGTTACACTCAGAAAAGAATGAAGGAATAGGAATTAGTCCATTAGAAGTAGAGTTTCAAGCAAGTGAGGTGTGTTAGGTGCTTACATGAAGCTAGGGTTTGCAAACTATGCAAAAAAATTTGGCATTTTATGTATGAGGCATGGTAATCTAACGTATATTTTACAGTATCACTATGGTTACCAGATTACTTTCTGTAGTTTAGAGTGCACTTAAAGGGTGCAATACCTGGTGTATTTTGAAAAAAATTATAATAAAAAAATGTCTGCTAACTTACGTTTTTCTTCGTTCCTCCAGAGTCTCTACTTTCAGATCACGCATAATAATTAGCAACCCTAAAACGTTTTTATGAGACAACTGTATAATATGGGCCTTCACGCATGGAACTTTAAGGAAGAACATTTATTCTAGAATGTACTCAACATGTGATATTTCTAACTATACAATGCATTGTTGCTTTACTCATGTACCATTGTGTGTCCCAGGTGGAGGAGTCTGGCGAACATATAGTGCGCGGCACAGGAGAGCTCTATCTCGACTGTGTCATGCATGACCTACGCAAGATGTACTCGGACATCGGTACGTGTCAGTCTGTCATTGCAATGATTTTTAAGGTTGTGGATGTAGTGTCATTAATCTTCAGAAAATTTACCTGACTCTTTTCTCACTGTCACCCATACAGAAATACTTTATTGAAACAGCTTGTGTTTCTCCCTCACGGTGAACAGCAGATGTTATTGCCATACACATACCTGTAAGTAAGAAATGACTGTTGTAGACAAAACTTACATACACTATTCACATTATGTATAACAGCATCACAGATGAGGGTTCACTCAACACACGTCCTGGTAAAAGGGGTCATAGTGCTTCTTAATAACTATTGTTCAATATTGTCATTTATTATCAAATGAGCTGCAACCGCAGAATACTGTGTCAAGCTCGAACACAGATAATGTTTATGTAATCATATTCAAAACAAATTCTGTGTCTTGTTCTAAAACCTGCAATGTTGTTTGTTTCTCGCCAGATATCAAGGTCGCCGACCCTGTCGTAGCATTCTGTGAGACCGTGGTCGAGACGTCATCACTTAAATGTTTTGCCGAAACACCGAATAAGAAGTAAGCTAACTGAGCTATGTATCAACGTAACTCAAGTTTTATGCAGATAGCAAGTTTTATGCAGTCTAACATTACTTGAACTTGACTTGCCACATTGTGCAGATTTCCTGTATGCAGTGCAGATTTTTGGGACATATATATATATATATATATATATATATATATATATATATATATATATATAACGTTTTTATACAGACTTTTTTCATGGAAAAATCGTAACAAAGCACATATTTTCTTAGGTTCATCACCAGAGTATGAAATCAAATGACAAATGTGTTAGTAAATAATTTGGAAACTTGGCGGATTTCTCGCAAAACCTAGCAGAGTTTGTGTATTTTGTAGCCTGTTAGATGGTGATACTCTATAGGAATGCTATTGGCCAATTAACCACTGAATGAATTTATACAGCTTTTTGCAGAATTATAAGGACTGGATACTGTGCTATGAAAAGAAATTAACTTTAACCTTGTCTTTGTTGACATCTAATGTACATTCTGCATTGTAATAGAGCTGTGTCATATTCCTTTCTTCTTCTAATTATCTTGAGGACACGTCTCATGATAGTTGTTCACCATATATCTCCACTGGTGTCTGTCCTGCATAGACTTTTCGCAAACTGTTATCCCGAATTCAGACACATGGTCTCCCTGGTCTTCTCTGTCCGTGCGTTGGTTGCCAAGTAACCAATTCTCTCACCACTTCTCAACTTCTAGAGCAGTGTCTCTGAGATCTTTAGTGTTTCCGTGTATGATTCTCTATTTGTCACTCGTTTTGTCCAGGAGAGTGCTTTCCATAGTAGTTATGTAGCATCCGTCTACTGGGTCTCTTAATGGTGTGCGCAACATAAGTTTTGTCCAACAGAGGACGCCACTAGTTTACTCGTATTTGGCCATGTCACAAATGGAATGTGTCAGGTCTGAAAATCTGTATTTCTGATTGTAGAAACAAGATCACAATGATCGCGGAACCGCTGGAGAAGGGACTCGCGGAGGACATCGAGAACGAGGTCGTGCAGATCACATGGCCGAGGAAGCGACTTGGAGAATTCTTCCAGACCAAATACGACTGGGATCTACTCGCTGCTCGCTCCATCTGGGCCTTTGGTCCCGACTCTACGGGTCCAAATATCCTCGTGGATGACACATTGCCTTCAGAGGTACGACAGCTGTGGCGTTTGGGATTATAGTTTTAGAGAAGGCAGCTGTGTGACATTGTTCAGTACTCTTCCAACCTGCTTAAAGAACATTTTGATAAAAGCCATTTTTAGAAAGGCTCTAAAATCGTGCATATTTAAATGTTACTACTTTATATTTGCAAATTTTTTAGCTTGTTTTTTTCATGCATGTATAAGTTATATATTTTACTATTGTGTAATGCAGAATGGGTTCATTGTGTACACATATTATTATCACTTTTGCATTGTAGTCATATATCCATACTGCTTGTA
Organism: Lamellibrachia satsuma; assembly: GCA_033239005.1. Lineage (NCBI taxonomy): Eukaryota > Metazoa > Annelida > Polychaeta > Sabellida > Siboglinidae > Lamellibrachia > Lamellibrachia satsuma. The sequence goes on from BSQZ01000058.1 coordinate 259,050, forward strand.
ATCTATGTAAGCATTAAGGGAAAGAGGGTAAGTGTGGTTTTTCTGTTTTGTCCATTTCAGTGGAATTAATCTTGTCAGCCATGAATATTTCCACTGACGGAAAATAGATATTGATATGCTAGATTGTGATAGTTTTTGTGCAACGCATCCCTGAACTTGAGCTGCTGGTGTGTTTTACAAAATGTTAACCGAATCATGTCATTATCCTGCTGACCATGTAGTCTGTAGAAAAGTATTGGGTGATCATAGGTGGACAAGTCATTGCTGAGCTCTGTAAAGGACAGTATTGTGCAAGGCTTTCAGTGGGGGACGCGAGAAGGTCCGCTCTGCGATGAACGTAAGCACTTCTTTGTTATAGTTCCTGTGTGTGACGTTTGCTATTGTGCAGATTTTATTGTTAAAGTTTGGCAGATTTTTTAATTAAGCTTTCAGTTTTGATATAGTAAATTGCTACGTGGTGATATTTAAATACATAGTTTAAGTTTTCCTTAATTAACTTGGTTCACAAAAAATACTATGATAGATGCTTATGGAAATTATATATATATGGCACAGATTGTGAATTTTGTCAGTTATCAGTTGACGTTAACCAATGTTGTTAATGTGACAAAATCCCAAAATTTTGATAAAATGTATGTATATAGTAAACTATACGTTGGTCCTTTTAAACTATAATACCCATCATTTATATGTTAGAAATGCTACTTTTCATCATTTTCATTTAAAGTGCATGCATATGTTTTGCAGCAATTAGAAACGTGAAGTTTAAGATTCTGGACGCAGTGATAGCTCAGCAGCCTATTCATCGTGGGGGTGGACAGGTGATTCCCACAGCCAGACGCGTCGCATACTCCGCATTCCTCATGGTCAGTACACCTCTGTCTCCTCTCCCTCCCATTTTTCTGTCTTCACTCCACCTTTCTTTCTCTCTCACTTCCCTCTCCTTCACTCTGCCGTATCCTGAGGGAGTGTGGCCGGGGTCTCAACCTCCCATCTCCCACCCCTTTGTGGGGCCAACTTCCCATATCCCAACTGTTTGTGGGGCCAATCTCCCACCTCCCACCGTTTTTGAGGCCAACCTCCCAGCAAGTTTTAGGACCAACTTCCCACTTCCTTCCACATCCCCTCTTATCTCTGCCTGTGTCCTTCTCTCTCACTCCCTCCCTCACCCTCTAATAGTCTTAGTAAAAGAACAGTAAATTGGATAAGAGAAAGTATTTACAGAGGACGATAAATGAATGGAACATAATTTTTATTATCTACTTGTGTAAATGCTAGCAATGAGAATATTTTTTTTAAATACAATTGACAGATATCAGACCAGGGTCGGTTATACACAAATAAAAAATGTACGATGTCATAAGCCAGTTGCGTCATTGTCCACTTGTCATATGGAACTTGTTGCTTTGAAGTTTTGATGGCAATCTTGTTAAATTAATTTGTTAAATCTTGTAGTTCTAGTGTAAGATAATATGACCATATTCTATCATTCTTGGCACATGAATCACCCCAGTTATGTATTTATGTTTAAATCTGTTTCTGTGCCACATCAGGCCAGGCCATCGTCGTTGTGATAACATTTCTATATTGACAATCTATCGAGTGCACACCTGGCGCCACCTAGTGACAGAATTTGTGTTTCAGGCGACACCACGTCTGATGGAGCCGTACTTCTTCGTTGAGGTGCAAGCCCCGGCTGACTGTGTGTCAGCTGTCTACACAGTTCTTGCTCGACGCAGGTCAGATACACTTCTTGGGTGGTCTCTGTCACTTGGGTGGCTTCTAGTACCACTTATAATGTGCTGTTGCTTTTTTTTTCTTTTTTGTCTTCATATATAGTGTCAAATATTTATGATGTAGCACTCTTCCCAACAATGTTATATATGCCTGTCTATTATTTAAAAGCAATAATAATTGGTCGGTTAAAAACTACCGGACATGTGATATCCTAAACTATTTTTTTTTTTGTTTGTCACCAAGATTCATTTCTTTTTCAAATTAACCCAACATGTTTTTGTACGTATGAACATAACTGGCTGGAAACAAAACTAATTGAACAAATACTACTGGCTTTGCATTGTCATGTAATCCGTTGTTTTCTGGGTAATTATGCATCCTTTATAATGAATGGTTTGTTTAAATTTTCATTGCATCAAGGTTATGCAAAATCTGGCTTTGTTAGTTTTTTCAAGCTTACTGTAAACATCACTGTAAAAAATTAACAATGTCCATGGAACAAACTGTAATAAGTGATTGTTGAACTTAGAATTCTCTTGTTGCAGGGGTCACGTTACCCAGGATGCACCAGTGCCTGGCTCACCACTGTATACAATCAAAGCATTCATTCCGGCAATCGATTCGTTTGGCTTTGAGACAGATCTGCGCACGCACACTCAGGGCCAGGCGTTCTGCATGTCTGTCTTCCACCATTGGCAGATCGTCCCCGGCGACCCTCTCGATAAGAGCATACACATACGCCCCCTGGAACCACAGCCGGCGACACATCTCGCACGCGAGTTCATGATCAAGAGTCGGCGGAGGAAGGTAGGTGGAGCCACTGTGTGGTAATAAGATGATTCATCGATTTTGACCATGAAGTTATATAGTGTTCAACAGCATAATTTGTGACCTTGTAGTTTTTGTTATGTGAAATAGAAACTGGTCAGAAAGATACCTTTACGTTTACCCTCAGAATCAAAACCAATGGATTGGATGTTGCACTAATGGTGCAAAGTGATACCATTACAGTGCACAAATGATACCATTACAGTGCACAAATGTTACACATTGAATTGTGGCATTTTAGTGAATTTAACAATTCAGACAATGGTTTAGACTTGACATCTTGGACTTATTTTCAAACAGACTTGGTTGAAATCCTTTCAGTGTTAAATAATTTAGGTACATTTGTATGCGGAAAATTGTGGTATCTATTACATCATAAAGACACCAAGGCTTAGCCAAAATCTTGGACGATTGGTAGTATTTATCTCCATATCTCTCGATCTTCAGTCATTTTCTCCAGTTCCCTTTTCCAGATGTCTCTACACACCATCCTTCTACCATCATTTTGGTCTTTTTCTCCTTCCACCCCCTTCAGTTCAATCTCTCCTGAATATGTCCTGCCCGTCATAGTCCCAGTGGCCAACCCTGTCTACATTTATACCTCACAGTGCCTTTTCTCGTCTCCAGGGTCTGAGTGAAGACGTCAGCATCAACAAGTTCTTCGACGATCCTATGTTGCTTGAGCTCGCCAAACAAGATGTCATGCTCAGCTACAACATGTGAGACACCTGGTGGCAGCAGCAGGAGTCAGGCAATGCAAATCATCTGTTGAGGAGGCAAGATTTCTGGTGGAATCACAGAAAAACAATAATGTATGCCACCAGAGGTGACATGTCAGTATCTGCCCCATGTCACAAATTGCAAGGTTTTTGGCTCAGAAGTGTTGGAGAAGCATCTGGCAAGGAGGCTACTTCAAATAGCTGGCATTTATCAACACTTGGAACAGTTCTTGTAATGAAACAATATACCCCGGTAGGTGCGGCGATGTACCTCAAAAACACGAGGCCAACTTGTTACTCAAGTGCAACCCTGGCATATGAATTTAAGAACTGAAACAGAATGAAACTGTAGGTGCTCTGGTACAACTAGGCACTCTGATTTACTATTTACCGATACTTCATTTGACTGACCTTTAGTTTACCACTGCCCAGCGAGTTACTGTAGAAATAAAGGAATTTTTAGTAAACTTGTCTACTTGTTATAATTTATTATAAATCCTAGCCCCTTATCAAGATAGGAAGTTTGCAAGTCTGTTATTTTCCAAAGTTGCCTATCTATATGCAAGAATGCGAAGTTAAGAAGTGCTTAAGTTGTTCTCATCCCTGTGTTTCTGTGTTCCAATGCCCCATGTGTTTACATAAGAAACTGTATTTGGTTAATTTTCCTTCAGTTAGGGCTGATCTCAAAACGTTTATGTGACACTACATGAAACCAACATCATTTCACCTCAGACCCCCTGTGCCCCTCTACATGAAACTGTGGATACCTGTTGAAAATGTCCTTGTCCTTCAGGCCGTAACCATCACATACCGTTCATATTCAGCTGTCATAATGCAGGATCAGAATCAACTACGTATGCATGTAAGGGATCATCTCAAAACACTGATGTGCGACGCTGCACAAGGCCGATGTCATTAAACATCCATCGCTTCATGAAACTTTGAGTTACAAGGACCTGTGTGCAACTTCATACTCGACAGGTGGCCCTTCAGCTGTCGTAACACATAAACGCCCGCATGCGCTTGAAGTTCGCATCTTTGTATTTGGAAAATAACATTTTTTAAAAAACAACGTACAATTTTAAACAAAATCGGGCTTGAACTAGCTGTTAACTCCCTTCCAATGTGAAACCATTTTATGTGGAGCTGCACAGCAATGTTTTGAGGGCATCCCTTTGTCGCTAGAATTCTCCTAAACCAACACAGATCAAACATGGGCCAAGAAACGAACAAAACAACAAAACTAAATCTCCAGAAAATATCGTGTTCTTTAATTCAGTTCCGATATATTTTAATATACACTCATTAAATAGCACATCAGGTATTTTCTGTGGACCACTATTACCCAATCTTTATTTACAGCCACAGGCAATCATTTTCCATTCTCATATTTACAACATTAACAAAATAGAATGAGCATTATTACATCTGTGTGCACCAAGCATATCACATGTTGCCTGAAAAGCAAAGCCATATACAGAGCAGCCGAGCCACATAAGGCTCCGCTAAGTTCCATGTATAAAATCAAATATGTTAAACTACTGAAGCCTGTGTCATCTTCTTGAATGCAATCTATACCATATAGTATATAACAACAATCCTTTAAAGATACTGTTATTTGTGTGCAGAATTTTATTTTATCGAGAGCAACATTTATTTAATTAAATATAATTGGCAGACTGGCAAATCTACAGCGGCAAGCATAACTTGAAATAGCAAAGAACCATAGTCAGTTTTACTAATATTCCAGTTATCAGCAGAAAAATACCTATACTCAGTGATGAAGATGTCTCTTCACTCTGCAAATATATGACTCATAAACCCTTTATGAGCAATTTATTACAGGTACATGGGTGTACAGTCAAGTATTCATTCGATGACTACGAACACGAGATAAATGCATTAATCACAGAGACGTACTATTTAAAATAGTTATACTACAGGTTTTTGGATGAATGTTATATTTGGTGATAAACAAATGAACAGTTTATGGGCTTGTTCTTATGCACACCTGCATAGGTGGGGATAAATATCATGTGTGATATGTCTCGTTAACGGCCAGGAAAGAAGTGGAGAAACAACTGTTCTGTTGCCCCACATTACGGCATCTCCTAACATCAAACAAACTGCTTTTCGCTACCTCCTATGACACTTGTTTCTCGTGGGGATGATTCGCTTGTCCTTCATGCGACCTCACGTGTTGGATGGACCACACGTCTTGAATGTGAGAAAGACAAAACTAAATCTCTGTAAGAACTTAAAAGTCGCCTCCTCAATATATTTAGCCCATTGCGAATCAAGTTCTTTGACGTTAGATAAATCATCAAAAGAATTTATTTTGATTGCTATTTGTGAAGGTCTGGATAGCCTTGTCTTATGGTGTAGTACATATAAAGGCTGGCCCATTTTATCGCATCGGTTCAGCCAGATAAACACTATTTTAACTTTAACAACTAATTTGTTTGATGATTTCATCAAAGCTAAATAACAAATTTGCACAAATGACCGTGTCATTGTGGATACTAGATGCAGTGTCGGTTCAACTTTTTGCGAAAATGAGATGAGAAGAACGAAAAAAAAACTGAACTGAGGATGCAGCTTTAAGTGACGTACCGTATAAAAATGAACTTGTGAATGACAAGTTGTGATAGATATCAAATACTGATGACTTTCTGGAGTTAGACAACGTTTAGCATCACCACAGCAAATTGGCAAGATTATGGAAAAAGCACCAGCTGTTTAAAATGAAGGCAACACGATCCAATAATGATCATTGTCATCGTTTTCGATGGACAGCGCGAGAAGGAAGATAAGGGGGTGAACCAGGGCTCCTTGCTATAATATCTGCAGCCTCCACAATGTCACCTGCTACATGAGTCTTTTACTTAAATTATGCATAATTACACGTCTGTCATTGTAACTGTCTCATGGATGGGAAACTACACCTGTCTGGTGGCGCCACCTGTTACAAGGCAGATACAATTGTCATCACGGCTGTGTCTCTCACAAGCCAACCAGAGACCGATTATTGCTGTCTCACTTAATGGCCTCATAATGTTCACTAATGTCAGTTGACACACAACACTGGCATTGCCAGTGTCAATGATGTTGAAGCGTCATTGTGATTTTGGTGTCATGATTGTTGTCACTACATCACTGAGGTTGGAAAACAATTTGCTAATGTCTTGAAGGTTGCTGGTGACGTGACCCTGGATGGTTCTGGCACCATGCTGTCAGACGTCATTATGTCATTTGTGTCACGAAACGTCTCGTAGCCACACCTAGAAACATAATGCCCATCTTATTGACATTTGCAACAAAGTTATCATAAAGTTAACAGTTCGCAAGAGTGAGACACATATTATTTTATTTCATGTCATTTTCATATTATTTTATTGGATCTAAAAAGCAGCTGTTGTACATTTTCAAAATGACGATATGATACTATGCGTAACGCTCACACATTTTAATTGTGAAAACTACACATACATGTATATGGATACTACCTGTGACATAATGTGAATCTCAATTATATTTCCTTAGAAAAGTGTTAATCCGTGACTGTTGTATGATATTCTACACAAATACTTATCAGCATCATAGCAGTTGTCTATCCCCAGAGAATGGCAAACTCCCTGGACAATAACACTATTATACTTTAGAATGTGTCCTTGTACTGTACATTCATTATGTATGTTAGTGTTAAACACTGTACTAATTATAGACACCAAAAATCTCTACCATTGTCTAAATAATTGAAGATAATTCAAGTATTTGTAATAGTTAATAATCAAACAGAGATAACATAAATAAATTCAAACTGAACAAATCTTGAACAAAACTAGAAACTGTAATCCAAAAGAAATTCGAAAGAACAAGTTCATCATACATTAGAACTAATACAGTATGCTCCCTGATTTGTACCATCAGAACACATTAGGATGATCAAGATGTTAAATACATCAAGTTTATACTATATAATATGATTTATGACAAAAAAACAATCATACCTTGTACCTTTAATACAGTCGCGCCTCGTTATAACGCGCCCCGTTATTACGCGGATTCGGATATAACGCGGTCGGTCGTGGACCCCGAATTTCTGCCGCCAGGGGAAAATGTCAAATGGGCCCGCTTAAACCTACTTAGAATTGCTTTGACAATTCTCAAGAAACATTAGGTGAACAATGTCAATAAACGAGTATCAACGTGTTGTTTGTTTTGCGCTGCCGCCGATATCAATCGCTGTCGCTGGCTTCACTTCGACGGTTTGTCAATTGCAATCGAGATTCACAAATATGCCTCGCGTAAGAATCAGATCAACCGTCTTAAATGCATTTTACATGCAGTACCAAGATAACACTTGGGTGAAATTACATGCTTCCGTTACATCGTAAATTCAATCGTTTTCGCGACGCGAAACTAACATGCCAAATTCCTAACCCAAGGCGCTACCGGTGGCGAAAATACGAATTCGTCGTCCGCATATGAAATGATGAATCGATGTTAAGTGGTGCGTAATAAATTTCGGTAGAGATCGGTTGAAAGACGAAACAATTATTAATTCTACCTATTGTCTTTTTATGTGTTTTATCAGCTTGCATACTACGTTTGTCAAATCATATACGTTTTCGGCTGCTCAGATCCAGCTTATTATTTTCGATTCGTAGGCCTGTTGGTCAAGTACATCATCATCGTAGATCTATTCCATACGTACATGTGTTTTATTCAGTTCAAGAGTTAAGAAGGTGTGACATTTAAAAATAATACACGTTGATGCTAGTATACACGTTTAATAAGTTCCATAAACTGCATATTGCCGTATAAGACAATGCTGCAAGCGGGTGGCGGTCGCTGTTGTTTAGCAGCTCCCTGGTGGCAGATATGAGAACACCTAACGCGCCTCGCTTACAACGCGGTCCGAAGTCGTGGACCCCGACTACCGCGTTATAACGAGGCGCGACTGTACTTCAATTATATAAATAATTTAATAAAGTTCTAAATGAGAACAGACAACTTCAGTACTAACTTTTAAGGATTATAACCTTCTTAGCTTGTACGAAGAGCAGAAAGTAGCTGCAAAAAAGTCCGCAATATAAATATTTATTTACTGATTGCGTCAACTATATTGTAAAATCAAATGTGAAGTCACGTGTGGAAGGCAGGCAACAAGCTTAAATAATAACTCAAAAATGCAAAACAATTTACTAAAATGGTGAAAAATATTAACTGACATAGTTAATTTTTTATGTATTAATCATAATATTATGAACAATTCAGTTATAATATGTTATTATGTGTTGCAATTCCGCCACAATAAAGCATAAATTAAACAGTGAAATTCCATGTTCATGCCTTGTAGTCACTTTGGCTGTCACTATTTTTTTGCCCTGTCGCTTTTTAATGAGTACTGTACCACAAAAAATAACACATGGTAAAATATAAGATAAAATACAACAGTAGCATAATAAGATCACAGTTTCTAGGCAAACATCGCAACCAAGAACTCACATAAGTATAAAAACCAGCAATGTGGAACAAAACCGGCCATGTGGAACAAAACCAGCCATGTGGAACATAAGAGCCCTCACATGCTGAACATTATAGTAGTCATCCTTTGCATGCAGATTGTGTCAATGTAAGTTCATACAAGATGTTAATAAACAAAAAACTACTCTACAATTTTGTAAAAATTATAATATGACTGTTTTCTGTGTAATTTGAATGTTTTGGTTTGAATATAATGTTCATTCATTGTATGCAGAGGAAATGCAATTTTATGGGATGATATGTCCATCATGTGATCCCATGAACGCCTGACCATAATCAACTTTGTCTGCAGGTATTGACAATTGTTGATAGCTGTTCAGGAATGTACTAAATGGCAAGACTGATATTCATAATAAGTAACACACAATGAATGGTCAATAGATATTGGTCAAATAAAATTATTTTTATTTAATTAAAACATAGTTTGGCAGTGAAGATGCTAGAACAGATAAAGTTTATACTGAATAATATTAACATGCAAATGTTATCCATTCATATCATTTTATCACCGTTTACTGCCAATTACTCACTTAAAATATTATATCTTAATGAATTAACTGAGGCAGGGCGTGTTTGAATAAGAGTAGATCCTGAGTCCCTGGGCTAAGATTATGATACACTGTCATGGAGCCACAACGCGCAATATTCATCTTGTTTTTCTTTTAAAAAAATTTGTAATCATGCAAATACATTGCAGAAAGTTTACATCAATCTGTCAACACAGAATGATGTCAGTGACTGTGATGACAGTGATCAATGCAAATTTCAGTAAAATAATATGCAAATTAGTTAAACATGCCAAAACCTAGCATGCAGCAAAATGATTACATGCCTTCCACCGCAAACACACGCAGTCACTAACCACGATGTTGTCTTGGACTAGAGCACTGCATTCTGGGAGAGAAACAAGTCAACATCAGGAAAACAAAGCCGAATAAGTACACACATAGGCACAGCGAACGTCTCAGGTATTTTTGACACACATAACAAATTATACACTCAAACTAAAAAGCATTCTTGGATCAAATCTTTAACTTAACTTTAATCTATTTCGTATCAGATTTACAAATTAATATCTTTGTAATGTGGCGGAAAACCAACTATGTCAACAATATTTGATTAGGATTTAATGCTAATTTATCATGATATTGAGAGTAGTACCGAGAGCAGTGGTGTAGATGTTGTAAGAGAACATTTGATCGTTTCCTTAAAACTATGACAGAAACAAGATCACCTCAGTACCTTGAAGTATGTGTTTGCCATCTCTGGTGGAAAGGTATACAGAGGCACCACGGCAAATTTTGCACAATGGAATATTATTGACGTCACCTATTCTAGATGGGTAGCTACTACAGGAAACATGCACCAAACCAACAAGAACTATCATGCGATACACAACAAACACACCATCTTCATATCAACAGTGGCTTCTGTTCACATCAACCCCTGGTCGAACACCAAACAATATTATACTATTATAATTGACCAACCGGTGCAACTAACCATGCATCTGAGGTTCTACTTTTCAACAAATAAACTACTTTACACTGATACATACATCATTTGTGTTCAAAATGATGGATAAATAATAAATTTATTTATTTATTATCAATTTAATTAATTTTATAATTAATCAATTATAGTCAATTTTGTGTATGCAATAGAGAAGCATGATACCATATCTACCGAACATTTGCCAATCAGTCCATGATGGTTCCACAGCCAAAACCGCCATTAGCCCAACTAATGTTTTCACATAATTTTCATTGTCTGATGTGGGCGCAACAAAATTCAATTCCACGTTTGCTCAGGGTGGACCCACCAGAGTTGATACTAAAACACGACCACTGGTTTGAGAGGACAGTACAACCATGTGCGCACGTACATGCATGCATACACATGCAGACAAAGTGTAGAGTACAGTAGCTAGTAGGTCTAATTTTCTAGGCAAAACAACAACAAACACTGGAAATTACAACTGTCAACATTAGTCATCATCACGAAGTCATCATCACGAAGTCATCATCACGAAGTCATCATCACTACCGAGGTAGGTGGCATGCCTGGTCCTTCGCAAATTCTCGTTTTGGCAGAGTAGTAATAATTAGTCAGTTAGTCATAACACCTTTACTACAGGAAACATGCACCAAACCAACAAGAACTAACATGAACTAGTATGCAATACACAACAACACGCCATCCTCATATCAACAGTGGCTTCTGTTCACATCAACCCCTGGTCGAACACCAAGCAATATTATAATATTTAAATGACCAACCAGTGTAACCAACCATGCATTTGAGGATGTCATAAGCAGTTTCTACTTTGCAACAAATAAACTACTTTACACTGACACATACATCATTTGTGTGCAAAATGATGGATAAATAATAAATTCATTTATTTATTAACAATTTAATTAATTTTATAATTAATCATTTTTTTTATTTTGTGCATGTGCAATTAATTACATGGAATTTACCGTTGTTTAAAAAAAATTCATCAGTTACCATACCAACAGTTTCTATGGCAACACATTTTCTCATCCTCGTATCGCCAGTGGTTTCTGTCTACATCAACCCCTGGTGGATGCAACATAAACTATTTGTATGTTAAATCTATAACCGAGATCTGCAAAAACGGACAGCCCCAAATGTACATAACTCAAATCCAGTCAAATATGTCATTGGTTAATATTACAACTGGCAATAGGTTCAATTCCACGTTTGTTTGGGGGGGATCCACCGGGGGGTTAAAATAAAACATCACCAGTGGTTTAAGACGATGCACTTTCTCAATCTACCCACAACACAGACACACTTTCATAGTCGACTCTTACGGTTTACCCGTAAGTATTACGGTTTTTGAGAAATTTGACGGTCTTACGGGCATAGGAGACATCCTCCAGAGTTTTGTGCATTTATAACAGGTTTCTTTTTTTGTGCTACAGGATATGGCCCACATTTGGAAAATGGCACGCAAATAAGATATCATCAGTTCAATGCACATCGAAAGTGTGACTCTGAAATATTTATACAGCTTATATATAAAGATGCATCAAGGTCTTGCGACATCCAAGCAAGGTCCTTTTCAGCAAGTCTGTCCAGATATAATCTTATGGGCAAGTTTGTGATTTTAAGGATTTGTGTGACAAGTCTAACAGATTTGAATCACTCAGGGCTGGCAACAATGCACTGTCACTTACCACAGAGAAACTAAACACACACACACACACATGCACAAGCACAAGCACGCACAAGCACACACAACATACCAGCAATGATACTAAAGATGAACGGGTTCAGGCAACGAATCATTTCGCTTGCTGCTTTTAGCAATACGACTCGCAACACTGGTGCTGCCTCCAGTGGCATTTCCGTAAAGCAGAGTAGTAAACTTCTGGTAGAAAAAATATTGTTACTCATTTACTTGGATCATATGATTAAATTAAATTAAATTTTTTACCATTCAACTAACAATACTGATTTGGAGATAAAGTTAGGGTAAAAACCCCCACGAACCTAAGTGGAAAAAGCACAAAAACAATGGAGGCCAAAATAAATTCATGTGTATAAAAATACATGCTACCAATAGTGAACTCACACAATTTATGAATGATGAAACAATACAATTAATTAAGTTCATAAAATCCATTGCATCAAAACACGAGACCAACCAAGAACCACGAAATACCATTCATCCAACATCGACGAGACAATCAAGCAATTATCTGAGCAACCAATATCAACTTGAACATCGTGTGATAAAGTTCATCAGTTGGGTGTTCAGAATTTCACGGTTGTTTAAGATAAACTTGCTACAAAGCATGAGAAAATGTTGGTGTATTCTAAACTTTTCAGACAACTTGTTAAATTCATGAAAACTGAATTCAGCACAACACAATGTTTAATGGCGCTGTTTGCACATCATTGATTAAAAACTCCACATTCTACTGACACGTAACATAACTCATGCAAGCGCACTCTCTACTCACATAATACAGTTTCAACTAACCACTACTACCAGGCCAAACAGCAGATCCCGCAGATTAATAATTTCCAAATAAAGTATTTCCCACATTAAGTTCAAGCACTTCATGCATAAAAATGTTGCCCTACAAAAGATAACCCTAACCGCCTAAGCCAGTTGTAGTACAATGGCGCTACCTTGTGAGTGTGTGCAGAATCAAATTCTCCAAAGTGGACACCTGCCTATAATGAACATAATGCACAATGTCTGCTATAGACAGGTTTCACTGTACTACTTTATGTCTATCCACTTCACCCTGTGCACTCAATAGCCAATGAAGGTACACCATGTGCAGGCATGCGTGCGTGCACGCACGTATGTGAAGTTGATAAAGATATATCACCAACAAACTCACCGAAACCTTCATCTCCTCCTTCTCTAGTATTTTTCTACTCTGTTCATCAGAAAATTTCAGCACCGTTGTAATGACCTTGCATAGCGTCTGCAACATCAAAATCGACATCAGTTTGTCTAGTTTTACTTTCAATTTGTAAATCTATTTTTTACTGGATGTTATGATCACTTCTCAGTTCTCACTGACAACAACAGTTGCAAAACGTCTATGTAGCTTTACTTCAGCATATTTACAACAATGAATACATTAAAATCTTAAAATGTGGAAAAACTACATTGGTATGTAGGTAGGTCAATCAGTCAGTTGGTACATATGTGTACTGATGTACAAATGTATAGATATCTTATATTTTACATCTAGACATACATAAATGCGTACAAATTATAAGAGGCTTATTCATAATGCGCACAGAAACTACAAAATGCCCAATAAGTGAGCATATCAGTTATCGAACAAAAATAAAATGTTTATTTTGAAAGAGAAAGTGCAAACTGACCTTCGTCTCTTTCCCCATCATGTACTCAAAGATGATGTTTCTGAGATACTACAAACAAGATGAACACGTGCAACATCATCCGTACAAGTGATCGTCTTAACGCATCAACAATCGTTTACCCTTTATAGTCTCTTTAACGCAAATGTCCAATATATATATATATATATATATATATATATATATATATATATATATATATACGTTTATACAGCTGAGTGAACCGAAGCAATGTGGCGTGAACAAAACTGCCCAAACTTTGAAACAGCAGCATGAGGAATCAAGTTTTAACCACTACACCACTGAGCCCCACATATTGGTTGTCGAAGATTCTTGCGTAGACTAGTCCATTACCACAATATACATGTCTATGTCCCTTGGTCACTGAAGTGAGTCCAAAGATTGCGCTCGGCTGAAGCTATCTCGTGACAGTATTATTCGACTTTTTATCATATTTACGTTTACTAATTCACATTGACAGTATAATTTTATATACTCTGTTTACTGCATAACCACCGCGTGATAATGGATGATCTCGAAACACTGATGTATACAACTCGACGTGGGCATGGGTTACCAGTTAGCATCATATACAGAGGTAGTTTCCCAAAACATCATCACAGCATGAAAAACGAGAACATTTTCCCTAAAAAAAAAACAGTTCCTAACGGTGCCGACCTTGAGTGCACGCAGGCAGTTTTGTATTATGGTGGCTGAAGTGCCACTTTGTGAAAACGACGTTGCACGCAGGTCGATGTGATTCAAAGTTTCACGAAGAGGTTCTGAGGATAAATGGCACTGATTTCATGGAGTGTCGAACATCACTGCATCACGTTTTGAGACCATCCCTGTGTCATGTTTTGAGATCATCCCAGTTTCATGTTTTGAGCCATCCCTGTCATATTTTGGGAATATCCCTGAGTCATGTTCTGAAACCATCCCAGTGTCATGTTTTGAGACCATCCCTGTGTCATGTTTTGAGACCATCCCAGTGTCATGTTTTGAGACCATCCCAGTGTCATGTTTTGAGACCATCCCTGTCATGTTTTGAGACCATCTCTGTGTCATTTTTAGACCATCCCCGTGTGATGTTTTGAGACCATCCCTGTGTCATGTTTTGAGACCAACCCTGTGTCATGTTTTGAGACCATCCCTGTGTCATGTTTTGAGACCATCCTTGTATCATGTTTTGAGACCAACCCTGTGTCATGTTTTGAGACCATCCCCGTGTCATGTTTTGAGACCAATCCTGACACCCACACAAATCCCAGTATCATTGCATTCAAAACTCATTCATCATCTGGCAAAAACAAATATGCTATTTTGGGGCGTCTTGATTGCCCCCTTCCATCCCTAGGGAGAAACCTTGGTCTACCTCCATCTCTGTGGTGTCTGCGTGAAGTGGACTGGCCAGAGAATCTCCTGCGGTCAGTGTCTCTAACTCAGCAATCTGTTAACGCAACACACAAATATCTTTAGTAAAACATTCTTTAAATGTTCCTTAGTTTGTCTAAGCATGACTGCAAACATGTAGTGTACATGTCAAAAGATGTATAATTACATCAGTGCTTTAACCACTAAGTTTGTGTTCTATTCCAACCCCAGGCTAGACAGAGAACATGAATCTTCGTACAATGAGGAAAACGAAGATTTGCAGTAAAATGCTCTGATAATAATAATAATTTATTAAATGTTCCTAACTTAAGTTGAGTTTTCTGTTGATTCAAAGTATAAATGGCAGTCAGTGCAGATTTTAACAAGATTTAACAAGATTTGCCATCCAAGCCAAAGGCCAAGATGGCAAGTGAACAAGGAAGCCATTGGCTTATCGAGAGTCCACCAGTGTTCGTCTATGTGTAACCCATCTTCCTGAGATATGTGTCAAACTTGTTTTTAAACATATTCACGCTGCTAGCGGTTATACAATCCATAGATAACTTGTTCCATTCATTTATTGTCCTCTGTGAGAATGAGTACTTCCTGATATCCAATCTACACTGGTCCTTTACTAACTTTACCTCACGTCCTCTAGTTCTGCTATCTTTCTTGAGAGAGAAAAACATATTTCTATCAATATTTTCATACCCATTCAATATCATAAAAACTTCAATCTGATCTCCTCTTAACCTCCTTGTCTCTAGAGTTGTTAAACCACATTCTTTCAGGCATTCTTCATAACTAAGGTCTCTCAGTTCTGAATTCATTTTAGTTGCTCTTCTCTGTATCAAGCATATCTATATCCTTCTAACGATATGGTCTCCATGCTTGTATACAGTATTCTAAATGAGGTCTAACTATTGCTTAATATAATTAGCTTTTTCCTTGTATGTAATGTTTCTCCTAATCAAAACAAGAATTTGATTACCCTTTGAAACTGCTATACCACACTGCTCTGAAACTTTCATATCAGCACTTATTGTAACTCCTAAGTCCTTTTCTTTTACAGTAGTACCCAAAACAGTATCTCCCATTTTATAGTTTACATCCAAGTTCCCATGTCCTGTATGTAGGCATTTACATTGCCCAAAATTTAACAACATCTGCCATTTCTCAGATCATTTCACTAGTCTGTCTAGATTGTTTTGTAAATGTTGTTTATCACCATCAGTGTTAACCTTTCTAAACACTTTTGTGTCATCTGCAAATTTGAGTACGTTACTTGTTATATTGTCGCCCAAGTCATTGATATATATCAAGAATAATAAAGGTCCTAATACTGATCCTTGTGGTACCTCACTCAAAACTGATTTCCAGTTTGAAACTTCTCCATCTACTACAACACGCTGTCTTCTGTCAGTCAGATATTTTTTCTGTCCAGTCAATTATTCCATCCCCGATACCATGAGCTTTTAATTTAAGCAGTAATCTTTGATGTAGCACTTGGTCAAAAGTTTTCTGAAAGTCTAAGTAGATAATATCTACTGGCGATCCCTCGTCTGTCCACTTAGTGATTTCCAAAAAACAACATATTTGTTAAGCATGACCTCTCTTTTAGGAATCCATGTTGAGATGAATTTAATAGGAAGGAAGTCCACCATATGGCGCACTGAAATTCATGTTGGACCGCACTATGTACTCCACCTTGTGTCGAAGTTCACGCTCCTGGATCTTCAGCTTTGCATTCTCTCCACTCTGTTGAATCACCTGAGCCTGTGACCAAGTGAGCCAAAATATAAATCAAAACCCACGAGTCAAGTACAAGTTGATGTGTCAGAGACAAAACCCATGAGTCAAGTACAAGTTGATGTGTCAGAGACAAAACCCATGAGTCAAGTACAAGTTGATGTGTCAGAGACAAAACCCACGAGTCAAGTACAAGTTGATGTGTCAGAGACAAAACTCATGAGTCAAGTATGAGAACTGAGAGAATCCAGTTTTAAAGTTGTTCTGATAGCAAACATTAACAACATTAGATGACAACACTAACACAAAATGTAACAAACTAGTTAACTACGTAACTGAGCGCGTAACACACGTACAGCATAGCATATCGCGTTGTACAGAAAATGTAAACACGATATAACACACATGTAAATGTTACATACCTTTAAGGTCATGTTGTAAAGAGCATGTAACGAGTGTGTAACACGGGTTAACATGAGGCGTACCTGCAGGTTCATGTAGTATAACGTGTAACGCATGTGAGGCAGATATGTAATCAGTGTTATGTGGTGCTATCTGCAGGTACGTGTTTGGCATAATATGAATTGTAACAAGATACACATGTGTGCCGGTGTGCGTTGTATTCATGTCGCGTTTTAGGGCATGTGGTACAGTGTGTATCTTGTTTAACACAGGTGTATCATGACATGTTCCAGTTCATGTTTCATGCAGTATAGTGTATCAATGTGTATACTGATATAGGTTCATTTTATACTGTATGTATCAAATGTATTACACATGTATCAAGGGGCATATCACACGGTCTATCAACTGTGAATATCAAGGTGTATTATGACATGTATGTCAAGGTGCATTATGACATGTATCAAAGCTGTATCATGACATGTATCAAAGATGTCCCATGGTATGTATCATGACATGTATGGGCATGTGACATGTAGCACATGTGTATCATAATGTGTGTAACAAGTGTAACGTGTATCAAAAGTGCACCATGGCATTATCAAAGGTGTATCATGACATATATAACATGTGCATCGTGCCATGTATCAAAGATGTATCATAACGTGTACCTGCAGGTTCATGTTGAACAGTTCCAGCTGTTGCATCTCATTTCCCTGTTGGCCTTCGTCCCCCTCCCCTCCCCCAGAGAAGATCCGGTGCTCCACTGTGGGAGCAAGGAGGGGCTGAGGGAGTTGTCCCTCTTTCATCTCCCTCAGGGATTGAGCCTCTGCCAGCTCCAGTCTGCACACGGCAGCAAGTAATAATTGAAATAAAAACTTGACCTTTTGACCCCAAAATTACACCTTTCTATTTAACGAGTGATCTTTTTCAGTGGAAAAATTGCGTGTCATTTGTGGTGTTATGGCTAATAGTTTTATGTCAAGATTTCATGTTGTCGCAAAAACTGCACAGTGGAAGTGACTTCAACCCAATGACCTACAATCCATAAAAGCTCTCATGCATCTAGCCACGTTGTGACAAACGTACACAGGGGAACTAGGGGACTAGGATATTTTGTTCAAAATGGTGTTTTGCAACTATCCTTAAAAATTGCTTTGTCCTATTTATTTCCATGTTCAACCCTAGTGCTCCTGGACTCAATTTGGTAAATAGTTACATATAAAAAATTCAGCTACCAGAGGAAGAGACAGTGGGAGTGGGAGAGGGAGAGAGAGGGGGAGAGGGGATGAGAAAAAGGAGAGAGGTAGAGAGAGGGACAGAGAGGGAGAGTGAAGTTCTCTTATTGCATTTTTTATTACTTGATGGATTTTAAAGCAGTTTTGTTTTCATATGATCACTTTTATATATTCCATTCAGTAGAATTTTTTTTATAATTTATTACATATCTTGTTTTTTTCTTTATATATTGATAAATTTGCTATTGCATAACCTTTACCTATGTGCATGCATCATATCATATTGATTTATGAATTTTATTATTATAATTAATTTTATCAATGCTGTATTTTAAGCGCCTCTGAACAGATATTATATCCAGATATACAGCGTTATATAAATAAGTGTCATTATTAAAATAAGAAAAAGTATGAGAAAGAGCAAAACAAGGACAGAATGACAGATGGATGGATGAATGAATGACCGATGACGTCCACTCACTTGTGTTTAATCTTGAGTTCCTCTATGCCTCTGGTCAGTTCAATGACCCTCTGCTTGAGCCAGTCGGTGTGAGCTGACCCACCGTGACTGGCCAGTATGGCGGCCTGAGTCTGCTGCAGCAACTCCTGGACACACAATGACCACAGTCACATGGATGGACACACAATGACCAGTCACATGGATGGACACACAATGACCACAGTCACATGGAAGGACAGTCACATGGATGACCACAGTCACATGGATGGACACACAATGGACACACACAATGACCACAGTCACATGGATGGACATACAATGACCACAGTCACATGGAAGGACACACTATGACCACAGTCACATGGATGGACACACAATGACCACAGTCACATTGAAGGACATACAATGACCACATTCACATGAAAGAACATGCAATGACCACAGTCACATGGATGGACACACACACAATGACCAGTCACATGGATAGACACACAATGACCACAGTCACATGAATGGACATATAATGACCACAGTCACGTGGAAGGACATACAATGACCACCGTCACATGGAAGGACACACAATGACCACAGTCACATGGATGGACACACAGTGACCACATTGACACAGATGGACACACAATGACCACATTCACACAGATGGACACACAATGACCACAGTCACATTGAAGGACACACAATGACCACAGTCACATGGAAGGACACACAATGACCACAGTCACATGGAAGGACACACAATGACCACAGTCACATGGAAGGACACACAATGACCACAGTCACATGGAAGGACATACAATGACCACAGTCACATGGAAGGACATACAATGACCACAGTCACGTTGAAGGACACACAATGACCACAGTCACATTGAAGGACACACAATGACCACAGTCACATGGATGGACACACAATGACCACATTGACACAGATGGACACACAATGAACACAGTCACATTGAAGGACACACAATGACCACAGTCACATTGAAGGACACACAATGACCACAGTCACATGGATGGACACACAATGACCACAGTCACATGGAAGGACACACAATGACCACAGTCACATGGAAGGACACACAATGACCACAGTCACATGGAAGGACACACAGTGACCACAGTCACATGGATGGACACACAGTGACCAGTCACATGGATGGACACACAATGACCACAGTGACATAAATGGACACACAATGACCACAGTCATATTGAAGGACAAGCAATGACCACAGTCACATGGATGGACACACAATGACCAGTCACATGGATGGACACACAATGACCACAGTGACACAGATAGACACACAATGACCACAGTCACATGGATGGACACCACGCAACTGTGAAAAGTGGTGTTCTGTCACTTTGATGAAAAGTCACTTTAAACAGCATTTCTTTCTCAGAATATTGTTCTGTTCTGTGAAAGAAAGTGTGATGAATATTTTTTATTATAACCTTTTTATTAAAAAAAAATGCCTGTATGTTTTGGTTGGCGCAAGTGAAAAATGTCCGTGGTAAACAAATCCTGTCTACAGAACTGTCCCATGGTGCACTGCACAATGGCTATAATTGAAAATAGCCTGTTTCAATCAGACTACACCTCTGAGTGCAGTTTACCCATTACTAGAGGTATTTATGTTGAATGAGACTGGACTTGGTATGAGAATAACATGCAAAGATTGCATGAATTAACCAGCTCTAGGAAAGTACAACAACAAATTCCTATTCTTTATGGATGAATCCAATATGGGATGACCCATCTATGCATGTGGAAACTCCAGTGGATGTATTATAATACAGGGCATGACACAAACAGAAGATCACAACATCACAATCACAACAGAACAACATCAGAGCTCAAATTACGAACCCATCATTAAGAAAACATGCATTAAGGCTACATCTCTAAACATGGATCTATGACAGTTAGCACTACATGAAATCAATGTCATTTACCCTACGACCCCCCCCACCCGACTACATAAAATTTTGTATTACATTGACCTATGTACAACTTGATATTTGCCAGATGCCATTTCAGCCATCATAGCGCAAAACTGCCTTCATACGCTCAAAGTCAACACCCTTACGACTTGCATTTGTGAAAAAAACTGGTAGAATAGTTTAATATAACTTTTCTTTTAAACACATTTATAAATTTACTATCTACCGAAACACTGTAGCGAGTAAACTTTATAGTTGTGTTTAAAGAAAATCTATCTTAACCTTCTGAATTGTGATCACAAAAAAATTATTTTTTGTGTGAAAAATACATTGATGCAAAAGGAAACACTGCTAACACCCTAATGACATCAATTTCATTTTGTGATGAACCCTTACAAATTTGACGAGTACCTCACTGGCCGGGAGCTGGGCAGCAGTCGGGTCACATGATGCGTCACATGACAAATGACTCTGAACAACAGAAAAGGTGACTCGCATACAGCCATAAGCACATGTAGCAAAACAGGCAGGTGGAGCTACAGACAATGTGAATGCGATTGCCAAGCAAATGAAAACGTGGACATTTGTACGTTTGTAAATTTACGGCCGGTTTACATAAACATTTTTTATCCATTCAACACAGTGGCAAACGATATCCTCCTGCCAGAATCAGTCACGTAAAAACAATGTGAAGCCGATAAGTGAACACAATTTTTGTACGATTGGGACCAATTCTTATCCTATTCCTTGTGACCTTTCATCAAAGTTCAAATAGGGAGTGGCGCAAGTCAAGATCCAGGCCGGCGTCTCAACATGTTGTTCATCCAAACACACGCACAATTTAATTACATGTCGTCATGCGACGTCGTGCTGCCCAACAAATCAGGACAAATATTGTTTTTGTAAACCGGTCTTTTTATGTCCACTTTTCTCTTTACTTGGTAACCACTACATGCAGACTGGTGTAGGGCAGTATAATTATCAAAACAATTTTGTCCAAACGAAAGCTCATAACTTCAAATCACAGGACCATTGAGTGTAAACATGGGGCTACTGTGCTTGTTAGAATTTTTGTATAATATCATGCTTTGCTTCAGATAATATCTCTGGACAGGGCTAGCTTTCAGATGAACTGAAAAATTGGATTGAAGTCAAAACACTGATTTAGGGATTTTTGTAGCTGGGCTGAATTTTACTACATCTCAAAACATGAAGAAATAAAGGTCCATGGTGCGATAATCCTTTGTGATTTTGAATTTGTTTTCATAAGTGAGTGCATAATTTTGTGAACTGTTCTGTCAATGAGTTATTTGGTTATGCCTGGCATAACCATTATTGGTTGTCAAGATTATGGGGAGTTATCTTGGTAAACTGCTTTTTCTTAACAACAATGTTAACATTTCGTTAGCAACAATGTCAAAATCACAAAGGATGTAACTGACATATTGTGGTATGATTCTAGGAAAACGAAAAATGTCAACTATGCCATGGCAATTAATTTTTACACATATTTTCATGCTATAATCCTTAAAGTAGGAGATTGTTTTTTGCAAAATCATGTTATACAGTATAAACTATACATATATTCACCGCACAAATGTTAGCAAACTGCAATTCGTTTTAACATGACCACTATCTGTTGAATGCTATCTGTTTAATTTGAAAGTTTTGATCCAAATATATCACGTTTACACTGCAGACAGAAAGGAATGTAATTATACGTGTGTTAATCATTTGCACATCACGTGTTCCCATGAACGCCTGACCCTGATGAACACATCATGTGTTCCCATGAACGCCTGACCCTGATGAACACATCATGTGTTCCCATGAACGCCTGACCTTGATGAACACATCACGTGTTCCCATGAACGCCTGACCCTGATGAACACATCACGTGTTCCCATGAACGCCTGACCCTGATGAACACATCACGTGTTCCCATGAACGCCTGACCCTGATGAACACATCACGTGTTCCCATGAACGCCTGACCCTGATGAACACATCACGTGTTCCCATGAACGCCTGACCCTGATGAACACATCACGTGTTCCCATGAACGCCTGACCCTGATGAACACATCACGTGTTCCCATGAACGCCTGACCCTGATGAACACATCACGTGTTCCCATAAAACACGTATGTTACCATAACTTTAATTTATAAAGGTAAAATTATATAAAAGAAATATGGTTTATTAAAACACATTTGGGGAAAAATTTTTTTAGAATAGGTGCAGTTTATGCTATTCATGACATGATTTAATCATAAACGTGATCAGATTTCATACTTTTAATGTTCAAATTAGAAAAATAACAATGATGCCCGGAGATGACAGCATAAAAATGGCAATATAAACTGTTACAATACTACGCAAGAACATGGGGAATTTCAGGCATGTCTGGGATGTTAAGAATGCCAGAAATTCATGACATGCTGGTGGTACCTGCCGCTCCGCTGCCCACTCGGCACCCAGTCCCGCCATCTCTTCTTCTCGCAGCCTCATTCTCGCCTCGACTCGCTGCGTCGCATGACCCTCTATCGCCTTCTCCATCTCCGATTCCTTCTTTTCTAGAGTCTCCTCCAGTGCTGCCACCTTCTGTTGCAATTCCTGTACTTCTGCCTTCGTTAGTTCTTCGGCGGCCTGCAGAGGTCAAGGAGTTAAAGGTCGGAAACTGTGTTGTGACCTGATATAGTTATTATTAAGATGATTAAAAATAACAGTATGAAAGCTGTATCTCATAGATAATAATAAACATTTTTATTCACAATAAACCTTAAAAAATATACCTCTTATCTTCGAAATAGGGCAATTCCAGCATTATGGACGTACATTTCAGAGGAGAACTTTGAACATTTTGTCAAGACGTGCAATTGGAATAGGTGGATTTTAGAATGGACATAATGTGTGACCTACCAAGTACTATTAACATGCTAAATGATAGCCCTCCAGCCATACTCATAATAGCCCCATTATGGACGTACTCAAGAGAAAATTATGTTTGAATGTTGCTTCAAACATTTCAAAAACTCTGTGAAGTATAACTACATAAAAATATAACACAACTAAGTGTCTGTACACTAGACTTTAAGCTTCCAAATAAAGTAGGAATTAATAAATTTCCTGCTAGCATCTAGGTCACAACAATCTGGAAGAAAAATGTTTTTCAGAAAGTTGAATTTATCAGCCGTTTTTGACATCAAATATTTTGTAATGATATGCAAAGGTGTGATACGTCCATCATATTTCCCGTTAGTACAAATGTTTATCTTCAAAATCGTACCCTGTTTATGTAGATAAACCAAATAAAAAAAATTATGGTAAGGGTGACCATTTGACACAACTGCCCAGAGAATGAAATTTGAAAAATTGAATTTAACAGTTAGACCCGTGTCACTGTAACTCATTACTGCATTAAATAAATCTGGAAGAAAAAGAAAATATGAAAAAAAACTACTGTTTTCAGAAAGTTAAATTTACCTGAAAAGTCACATACTCCATACCATCTTTGACATCAAATATGTTGTAATGATATGCAATGGTATGATACATCCATCATATTTCCCTTTAGTACAAATTTTTATCTTCAAATTGGTACTCTGTTTATGCATATCAATTTTGAAAATAATATGGTAAGGTTGATCATTTGGCAGAATTGCCCACTAGTAATACAGTAGGGTTGGTACAAGGCTAGTTCAACTTATAAAAAATTATATTAAGGAATTATAAAATTTGCAACAAAATAAGAAGAAAACCTCAGCACCAGTCACTCAGGTTTTCCTTTGTGCCCCTATAGTAACCCCCTCCATAACTGAATCTTACCCCATAAATATAACAAATATATAAAGAAAAAATTTAGTTTTGATTCACTGGCCCAGCTGCAAGAGTACAGGCCACTGGACCAGCTACAAGAGTACCGGCCACTGGCCCAGCTGCAAGAGTACCGGCCACTGGCCCAGCTGCAAGAGTACAGGCCACTGGCCCAGCTACAAGAGTACAGGCCACTGGCCCAGCTGCAAGAGTACCGGCCACTGGCCCAGATGCAAGAGTACAGGCCACTGGCCCAGCTGCAAGAGTACCGGCCACTGGCCCAGCTGCAAGAGTACAGGCCACTGGCCCAGCTACAAGAGTACAGGCCACTGGCCCAGCTGCAAGAGTACCGGCCACTGGCCCAGATGCAAGAGTACAGGCCACTGGCCCAGCAACAAGAGTACAGGCCACTGGCCCAGCTACAAGAGTACAGGCCACTGGCCCAGCTGCAAGATTACAGGCCACAGGCCCAGCTGCAAGAGTACAGGCCACTGGCCCAGCTGGGCTGGTGTTAGCTTGCAGCCCTAACCAGAAGGTGG
This sequence comes from Lamellibrachia satsuma, assembly GCA_033239005.1. Classification (NCBI taxonomy): domain Eukaryota; kingdom Metazoa; phylum Annelida; class Polychaeta; order Sabellida; family Siboglinidae; genus Lamellibrachia; species Lamellibrachia satsuma. The sequence goes on from BSQZ01000058.1 coordinate 284,306, forward strand.
ACATTTTGGGAGCCTTGAGCTGAGAAAGTTTGGTTCACCTGCAGTTGCATTTGGTAGTCTTCAATGAGTCCATCGATCTTCTCGTCGCGTTCGTTCAGGTCCTTGTGGAGCTCCTCCACCTCCTCCTTGTGGTCCCGGAGCAGACGGGTCTCTTCCTGGCTACTCTTGTCTGCCAACACAGACAGCAAGGGTTAAGTTTGGTCAAAGGGAAACAAAATACATGGTTTTGGGTCTATACACTTATAAGGATTACTAAAACATAACCATTTGCAACTACAATTAAGAGTGTCACACCAGTGGTTTAGTAGTAAAACCTTGTTGAACACACAGCATCTTTACATATTATGTAACTTGAAGAGGTTGTGCGCTTTGGGCTGCCACCGTATATATCGTCTCGTGTCTACATAATTTATCGATAGTTATTCTTGTATGTGCGTGTAGTTTTTAGTTCTATATTGCATGAGAACTGTTGGACGGTACACTGATGCATTGACATTACATGGATATTACTTATTTTGTGTGATTTTAGTGTTTTTAAGCTGCAGTGTTAGTAACTGTTCAACTGTGACACAGTGCACCAGACGTGCCTGCCGAACGTTGACGCAGATTGCCAAACAAGTTTACGTCATCATTGCGTGTCTTTGACAAAAGGTCTGCAGAGGCACCAACATTCTTGACCAATGTGACTAATTGCTGCATGACTAACTTTGGTAGGAAAATGTCTATTACTTTGTCATTGGTAAATTAGTGTTGACGCGGGACTTGTGTTTGTAAACTTGCTGGCTTTCACTGGTCATGAACTGTGTGCCATCGGGGTCAATGCACGGGTCATGAACTGTGTGCCATCGGGGTCAATGCAATGAGGGCCAAACAAATCATACCACTGAAGACTCTGCAAACGCTTAAGTCATTAAATATTTGTTCCGTCGCAATAACCCATCGAGGATACACAGCGGGAATAAACCACTTCGGTTCGACCCCGACTACGATCACATTTGTTAGGAACTTTCCTAAAGCTGCACCCTCCGGCACCAATTGTGTTAACTACAACAATATTACATGTGTACCGTTGGTGTCATCATCCTCTTCTGATCAACGTGAACCTGGTGTCAAAGCCATGGGAATTTCTAGATTCACGCGAGGGTGCAGGGCTGGTCGTAACAAGCAACAGCCAATTCATCGAATAACAGGACATCGACCTAGCTCTGCATTCATATGTCGACAACACAGTGTGCGAACATGGCACCTCTAAGAATCTCCCCTACTAAGCCACATGATGCGCCATTCGTCAATGTGACAATACAGTAGTCTTGGTTACTAGTGGCAGTCACATCAACATTATGGATCTCCACCAATGTAACAAAGTATGCTGACTCGGACTGTTCAGGGATAATCGTAGGAATGCTGCTTTTATTCATGTTTATGAAAACGGCATTGATTGTCGTGAACAATGACGTTGACATTATCACATCTCTTCACTCGCTTGGCAGGTGTAATTTTGAACTCGCCCCAAGACATCTGGGTCACGGAATTGTTTCTTCAAATGAGAGCGCCAATGGATAGGCACTGAGAAACGCCACATAATCATGTTTCCAACCAATGACACACAATTACAATAAATAGAGATCAACCGCAGTATCATTACTTTCCAACGATGTCAAGGTTAAAAATATATAGTCTTAGTAGGCGGTATTCGCTATTCTGCCGCCGACACCATTCGTCGAAACACGACCGCTTGTGCTAAGTCATCACTAAGTCGAAGACAGTTCAAACAAAATTATTGTGAAAAAATAGCAGACTGGTCCCTGGCTAAGGGCCTGAAGGAGAGTGTCGTCAATGCCATTATTACATCACAGCATGACTACTGCAATTTGCTTCTATACGCACTACTGTTAACAACATAACTCGACTTCAGAGTGATAGCGCCATGCCTCTGTTGTGTACTCTTCACTGGCTGCCTGTAGCGCACAGAATTGACTTTAAACTATTAGTGTTTACATATAAAGCTGTGCACGGCGATGTGCTAAAATACCTGTTCGATCTAGTGGAATACTCTGCCTAATGACATTAAAATGTCGGACATTCTCTCTATGTACTTTCAAGGCAGGCCTAAAGACTAATTTTTATCAATTCTCATTCTAGTCTAATATGGTAGTTCCTGCACTAATTTATTTATCTTATTATGTATTAACCTATTTATATATTCATTTATTAATCATTAACTTCATGTACATTATTTCAGTTACATCTATTTACCTAATCTTATTTCTACATAATATATTGACCTCTTGATAATTATTTTTAGTATATTTAATTACTGTACTTACCTGTATTTTGTAAATTCATATAATTTTAATTAACTATATATATATATATATATATATATATTAAATTAATATATGATTATTATATTATATTTTATTACACCAGATACATTTTATATTCTTATTTTAACTAGCTTGTATAATGTATTTGTAAAGCAATTATATAACTATTTGTCTTGTAAAGAGCCACGAACAAATAAAAATGAAATATCAAATAAAATACATTTTTATTATTATCTTAATTGCATGGGCCACGCCATACTGTTAGATGACATATCATGAGTGCCATAGTCTAGCAAAATTTGCTAGCCAAATGAAAATATATTTGTATACACCTATTTCCATACTAAGATATGGACATGCTGTTTGTGTCCAAACTCAACTAATATAGCATATCGGACTTTGTTTACTAAATTAGTCCTCTCTCCGACATATATCAGCCCGTTTGAATGAAACCTTGTGTTGGCTGTGTGTACACTAACTGTGTTTAATATGTCATGCGGTAGTCTAGGTTTCCAGATTTCACAGAATTGCATATGCACTTATCGGTCGCACTGGTTAATATGTCAGCGTTAAACGATTTTACCTGAATCTCCCACTTTTAGAAAAATTCTGGCGTGATAGTCTTGATTTTAGTTGCACGTGGTTAGTTTTTATTATCTCTTAGGATAAAAATCAGGGTGGCATGTAAAACAAGAACTTGCACTCACCCATGATGGTGCTGTATGTCTCCTGGAACTCCTTCTCTTTGTCAGTCATCTTTAAGTTGAACGTCTTCAGCAGCTGTTTCACCTTGGAACTGTGCTCCAGTTCCATGTCCTCAATGCGCTGTTTGTATTCCTGCTGGAGCCTCCCCAACTCCACATCCTTCTCCGTGTCACTGTTCCTGTTATCCGTCTCCCGATCCTTCTTTTCAACCTGCAGGGCAGACTCCGCCTCAGCCAGTCGCTTTTCCAGCTGCGAGATTTGCTTGTTGAGTTCTTCTTTTTCACGTTTCAGGTTTGTCACAAGCACTTTCAGTTTCACTTCTGTGTGCTGGCCAGACTCTGACTTCTGGATGCTCTCCTGAAGAACAGATTCTGCCGACGTCAACCGAGCTGCAAAATCAGCCTGTAACCTCTCCTTTTCTTCTTCATGTGCATGAGCCAATTCCTTGGTTTCATTGAGCAACGTTTCTTTTTCTTGCTGCAATTTTGCTATTAATGCCTCCTTTTCTCTCAATTCCATCTCCAGTTTCGAAACCTGGTACTGTAGTTCAGATTCCACATTTGCCAGTTCCAATTTTGTTTTTTCCATGTGCTCGTTCTGGATCTTGGTAACTTGGTTTTCCAGTTCGAGAATCTTCCCATTGAGCATCTTAATTTCTTCTTCCTTGCCCGTCAGCCGTTCTGTAGCCTCTTTCTGAGTTCTTTCACTCTCCTCCCGTGCGCTGGTAACCTCCACCAACTGGGCCTCAATCTCAGCATTTCTCGCTTCAACCAGTTCCAACTGGCCCTGACTAGATTTCTCTGCACCTTCCCGCTGTGTCTGAAACTCCTTTAACTTGGCCATGTATTTCTGCTTCAGCTGTGTAAACTTCTCCTGCCATTGTTTCTCCGTCGCTTCCAGTTCTTCTTTTTTCTTCTCGCACTGACAGGAGAGTTCCACCTCGAGCGTTTCGATCTTGCTTTTCGCATCAGCGACAATTTTGTCTTTTTCCGCCACTTCCAGCTCGTACTCGGCAAGCTTCTTTTGAAGTTCCCCTACACGATCACTACCAGCCTTCTGCTCTTCCGATAGCTGTGATTTACAATCATCAACCGTCTTTTGAAAATTTTGCAAAATTTCTTCCGATGTCACCAGCTTGTTTTTCATTTCTTCGAATTTTGTCTGCAGCTCATTTTCATGACAAATCATTTCCGCCATTTTATTCTCCAACTCCCCAAACCTGCCACTGGACGTTTTCACCTCGTCCGCCGCCAGGTCATACTTTTCCTGCAACTCTTTCACACATCTGTCTTTCTCTGCCATGATCTTTTCTTGTTCTTTCAACTTGAGTTGCACCTTCGTCCTGAATTTGTCGATCTTCTCCTGTAGTTCTGCTATGTTCTTATTTTTCTCATCCAACGTCCGGGAACATTCGTCTAAATGCGTGGATTTCCATGCTTCTGCTTCCTTTAGTTTCTCATCCACTGTCTTGGTGATGTTACTCGCTGTCTCCTTCAGTAATCTATCATGCTCTAGCTGCATCTCGTTGAATCGACTGTTCGCCTGTTGAAGCGAGGTGCTCAATGCCTCCACCTGTTCCTGTGCGAGACGAGTGCCACTCTCCAGCTGCTCTATTGTTTCCGCAGCCTCGCGAGCTGCCGTTTCATTCTTTCCCAGTTCCTGAACAAGATTCGCTTTTTCCTGCAACTCTGTTTCATACTTTTCACACACAACTGCACGTTCACTTTCCAGTTCCTCTGTCCGTTTGCACAATTCCGCCTTTTCATTCTGAATAGTTTTCACCTGTTCAGTGAGAGCCAAGTTCATGTTTTGCAATGCTTCTATTTCACTTGTAAGCTGTGCACTTTTCTCATTGTGATGCTGTTCGAGTTCTTCTTTCAAGACGTTGTTTTGATTTGCGAGTTCTTCTTTCTCTTTCTCGACCTCCTTGAGTCTTTCCTCGACAGTTGTGACTTGCGCCTTTAGATCATTTTCGCTGCTTTCAACATTGCTCATGGCTTTCGTCATTTCACTTTTGACCTCTGCAACTGCTTCAGCCTTTTCTGAAACACCCAATGGCATTCAGATTAGCACGCAAACAACGCCAAGTGTATTTTACTATTGTAGTAAGCACAAAATTAATTTCACAATGAGCCGTTTCAAAAACAACACAACAGTTAAATCCGCTGTACAGTTGAGTTCGAGGTTTTACCTGCGATAGACATCCTCACCACTAGGGGGCGTCTGACTACATCAGTACCCCGGGCAAACTGACCTGTTGAAAGGTGAATCTTTCAGTTGCTGTGTTCATGAGTAATACTGCTCACTCCGATTTACAGGAACTATAATTAGTAGTGGACCCGTCGTCACTGGTCGGACGGGTAATGTTTGGGCACGGGCGCATCTAGTTCCCCGAAACACATTGACCAAGACAGGAAGTTGGAAAGATACAAATACTATGACCCCTGGCTAACTAGGGTGGGGACACATCATTCTACCAGAAAAAGGTAATCTTACAACTGATATTTTTTAATCGCTTTTTGTACAAAATCAATTGTATTCTCATCTTCCTTATTCCACAAAATCAGAGGATGATTTTGCAGGCCAAAGGGACAGGGAGTGCAGTGGCAAACACTGGACTCTTGTGCTGGAGATATGGATTTGAAAGTTGCTAGCTGCCACTAGAAGCCTCAGTAGCTACTTTCAGTCCTCAACACCTCAGTTTACTCAGCCACAAGTATCTGGCTCTTGCAGTTAGGGAGCAAATATGCGATTTTATTTAATTTTGACCATAAATCCTCGGCTGACCCTCGCCCTCATAATGACTGTTGTGCGCCCCCGCTCATGACACCATGTTTAGTGATTCTGGTTTGTTGCACGTCTCGGCTCAAGTTCCGGAGGATTTAGATGCCACAGAAATGTTATCATCATTGTCATATCCAGGTGAAAGTAATTTTTCCACTCGCCAAGGAAAGCCAATTTACATACCAACAATCTTGTATTGCTGTTTGTAATCTGATGATTTATATGTGACTAGCCGAGTTGCCCGGCGTTGCACAGGAGAAAAGGCAGCCACTGGAAGAGTGTTACTCCTTGCACTGCCCAGTCAAGTTTTTTGGTAGCGCATCGCCAATAGCAATGACAGCTTCCTGCCCCAAAAATCATAGGCAACTGCTGGATTCATGAAGTGTTCGTATCGTGTGAAGGGATTTAAGTGGACGTTTGACATAGATCACGTAACTCAGAATAATCGTAGAAAACACGCACATCATTGCTAACAATTATATGTAACTACGAACTATTGTTCTGAGTTACGTAATCTATGTCCAACGTCCATATAGGTTGCTATATAATACCCCCCCCGGGGAATTGTGACTTTTTTTACAAATCATTCCCATGGGTCTGCAGGCATGCTTACAAAATGTCAGCCCCATATTTGCGAAATATGAGGGAACAGACAGAGTCAAAAAGTACTTTATAGAATAGAAATCTTTGTTGCATGACTAAAATGGCTGTTCATCTCCCATCTTGATTGGAACTCACCTTTCGCTTTCAGCTTCTCCAGCCTCTCCATCTTGACTGGAACTCACCTTTCGCTTTCAGCTTCTCCAGTCTCTCCATCTTGATTGGAACTCACCTTTCTCTTTCAGCTTCTCCAGCCTCTCCATCTTGATTGGAACTCACCTTTTGCTTTCAGTTTCTCCAGCCTCTCCATCTTGATTGGAACTCACCTTTCTCTTTCAGCTTATCCAGCCTCTCCATCTTGATTGGAACTCACCTTTTGCTTTCAGTTTCTCCAGCCTCTCCATCTTGATTGGAACTCACCTTTCTCTTTCAGCTTATCCAGCCTCTCCATCTTGATTGGAACTCACCTTTCGCTTTCAGCTTCTCCAGCCTCTCCATCTTGATTGGAACTCACCTTTCACTTTCAGCTTCTCCAGCCTCTCCATCTTGATTTGAACTCACCTTTTGCTTTCAGTTTCTCCAGCCTCTCCATCTTTATTGGAACCCACCTTTCGCTTTCAGCTTATCCAGCCTCTCCATCTTGATTGGAACTCACCTTTCTCTTTCAGTTTCTCCAGCCTCTCCATTTTCCGTTTGAAGATGTCATCATTGTCTTTTGCCGTGTCCTGGAAGCGTTCTTTCAACTTGGTAATGGTCAGTTTTGTCTGTGAAAACAAAACATGGCTTCAGCATTCCGACATACTTAAAGTGAAAGCACTGGTCTCATAAACCCTTTTCGCAAAGAGGTTTAAAGTTGTCTGCAATCACAGGAAAGAGAAATTTGAATATATTAAAACACACACACTTCAACCAACAAAGAAGAACCTAGCTTAACCCATCAATAGAATCATAAAACAAAAGTAAACCAACAAACAGTTGCCAAAGACTGATCTACCTAATGAGTTAGTCTTAATGGTGGTTCTGTTGTTGGCACTGAAGCGTACCGGACTAACCAGATCAAGCTGGCGTGGTGTCATGTTCGCAATGTACCAGCATGAAGCCACTAAGACAAGCATTGTCCCACGAGACAGAAGCCACTAAGACAAGCATTGTCCCACGAGACAGAAGCCACTTCTACTATTTCAATATGTAACCAGAAGATATTTTGCATTTGATTTAATGTTTTACTACCTGATGCCTTTTGCTATACTTCTAGGGGTAGAAATTAAGAAATGTAGCCCACTGGCCAGGTGGATTAGTAGCCTTAATATATTACTCATCCCCATAAAAAATCACTAGTCCCCAATTTTTTTTGGAAATCACTGTAATGCTAACTTTTTATGCAAATTTGTTTGTTGACCTACAATTCTCCTTAAACATAAAATAAACAAATAAATAACAAATGTCTGATGTCGTAACATATTTATTTTATTTCCCATATTTTCATATGGTTTGCTGAGCTATTATGGGTCTTAATACTCTCTAATTTGAACACTGTGGAGCCGACGACAAAACTACCGACTTTCTCATACTTGCAACAGAATTTACAAAAACATCCCCATACATGATTCACAGTCAAATTTCTTGGCTGCCGCGTCATTCCCCCCTTACTCAGCGACGTCGTCATCATGCTGTGTCATTCCCCCCTTTCTCAGTCACATCATCATTACACGGTCAGTGGCCGACAGGCAAAAGTTAGTTATGTACTATACATTGGTACCAGTGCACATGTTGCAACGGGTAACAACATGTAGTGGCTAAACATTTTACGAAACCGGATATCGAGAAGCGTAGATTTGAGATTTTATTTTCTGATAGACCGTTTTACATTTTAATATGTATGCATAAATAAAATTACTCGCCTTTAGGAAAAAAACGAATGGAAAATACCAACTCACCTGGGGGACTAGTGCTAGCCTGGGGGGACTAGTGCTAGTCTGGGGGGACTAGTGCTAGCCTGGGGGACTTGTGCTAGCCTGGGGGCCTAGTGCTAGCCTGGGGGACTAGTGCTAGCCTGGGGGACTAGTGCTAGCCTGAGGGACTTGTGCTAGCCCGGGGGACTAGTGCTAGCCTGGGGGACTAGTGCTAGCCTGGGGGACTAGTGCTAGCCTGGGGGCCTAGTGCCAGCCTGGGGGACTAGTGCTAGCCTGGGGGACTAGTGCTAGCCTGGGGGACTAGTGCTAGCCTGGGGGCCTAGTGCTAGCCTGGGGGCCTAGTGCTAGCCTGGGGGACTAGTGCTAGCCAAATGTTACTCCCCAGGTATTTCTACTCACCACGGGCGAATGGGCAAGAGCTAAGTTCTACCCCTGACTTCAGTGAATTGCTGCGTTCGGTAGGTTTCATTGTAGTACAGAATATCCAAACATATAAGATCACACGTTCTGACAGCACCACAAATTTTACGTGTTGCCCCCCCCTGTGCAACAATCACTGCTCCCTACCTGCTCATGACGCTGATCGAACTGTTTCTTGACGTTTTCCTTGAATGTTTTCATATTCTCTCGTTCTTTGTCCAATCTGTCATTCAGCACTTTGACCTCAGCCTGATGGTCCAGCTGTAAGGACACATGCTCTGACCATTATGCTATCACTGACCACAGTGACCAATCAAAACTCAATAAATTTTTCACAGATGTTACCTTGTTGGTGAAAAAAATTTCAAGATGTCTTCATTACAAAAAACTACAGCAAAATCGTGAGTACATAACTCGTGCCAGTTACAGTGGAAAAAACAGAAAACAATTCATGACACATACTAATCAAAACATGCTCGCATGCACACACAGACACACAAGAGCAACGCAAACATGTATAATCACAGTCACACATACACATACATGCATGCACTCACATATGTGTACACATGCACTTACATTGTATCTTAACCAGTCTAAACACATCTTACCAATCATCAGTCAAATAAAACACATCTTACCAATCATCAGTCAAACAAAACACATTTTACAAATCATAATCAATAAAAACACATTTTACAAATCATCAACCAATCTAAATAAATCACACAAACCTGAAAGGCACCGCGCTCTGCATCAAACCTCTGTTCCATCTCCACCATCGCTGCCTCCACTCCCTGTTGTTCCTCCCCCAGCCTCTCTCCCCATTCCTTCTCCCGCCTCTCAAATTCCTCGTTTCCCTCCTGCAACTTTGTCTTCAATTCGTGTATTTTTGTCTTCGCCTCTTGTCGGAGCTGTTCAAATAGCTTCGTCTTTTCGTCAAGTTCTGTGGTTTTCTGTTTCAGTGTCTCGTTGAGTGTGGCTGCTTCCTGTTCCTTCTTTTCCATTTCTGTCTGTGTCTCCCGCAGCTGGTTCTCAAGGTTCGACAGTCTCTCCCCGTGAGTTTCCCGCTCCGATGCGGCACGTGCCTCCAGCTCATTGATCTTTCGTTCATTGGTCGATATTTCGTTCTTCAGAGACAGCACCATCTCGTCCTCACTACTGAGATTCACCTCCAGGACAGACATCTTATTCTCTAGACGCTGTCGCTGTTCTTCCGTCTCCGCTAGCAATGAGTGAGCCTCACTTTCACTTTGCACCAAGCGAACGATCTTCTCATCAGCAACATTGCATGCAGCAGTCTTCGCATCCAGTTCGCTCTCAAGTTTCATCGACTTCTTCTGCAGGTCTTCATTCTCAGAAATCTTTGCTGCAAGTTCGGTCTCAAGCGGAGATATCTTCTCTGTTTGTATGTCACTGAGTCGTTGCTCCAGCTCGGAGATGAACTTCCGAGCCGAGTCGATCTCAGACTCTTTTTCCGTAACTCGACACGCTGCTTCTGCCGACAACTGATCCAAATCAGCCTTCGATGCTTCAAGCTCTGAGATGACACGCATCAAATCCGATTGGTTGTTTTCAACCAGTGATTGCAGGTTCGCGACTTCTGACTTGTTCTCTGCACTGGCATGATCGAGGCGAGTTTCGCACTCAGATCGAGTCGTCTCTATCTGCGATCGGAGCTCGACTTCGTTGTTCTTCAACATGTCGATTGTCGTATGCATAGATGCCAATGTATCGTTCTGTGAAGCGATCTGAGTCTCGTATTCATTCTTCACCTGTTCTAGCTCTGTGTTAAGAAGATTCTCGCGTTCGATGAGCGAATTCACTTTCTGTTCATACATTGCGACACGGTCACTTGCAGCTGCCAGTTTCGACTCGTAGTCAGACTTTATACTTTCCAATTCGCTCCCGGAATGTTCGGAAGCCAAATTGCATTCCGCTTTCATTTTCTCCAGCTCGCTACTGAAGTCTGACACTGTCTGCTCATATTTCAACTGCACATCCTGCAATTGCTTATTTAGTTTCGACACTTTGCTGCCACATTCTGACTGCACATCTTGCAACTGCGTAGTTAGTTCCAAAACCCTACTCTCATATTCTAATTGCACGTCTTGCAACTGTGTATTCAGTTCATCCTTCTTGGCTTTCAACTCGTCATAATCGGCTGCAGCATGCTCCAGCTGGCCCTTCAAATCGGCGATCATCTTGTCATATTCTGATTGTACGTTGTCCAGCTGATTATTTAGTTCTAACTCGTGTGATGTCAGTTTCTGTACGGTGTTCTCGAGCTGTGATATTGTTTCATTGGCTGTTGTCAGCCTCTCCCCGAGTTCCTTGCTGCTCCCAGTCTGTTGTAATTCCATTTCCTCAACTTTCCTTGCCAGTTCGCGTTCCCGGTTCTCCCGCTCAAGTCTCATGCTCTCTTCATACTCCGCTGCCTTCTGGGTCAGCTCCTGAATCTTAGCATCAAGTTGAGACTTAACCTGTGCATTCTCAGCCTCGAGTTCTGTCAACTTCTCATTCATAACATTCATCTCTTTTTCGTATTTCTTGCGCTCCAACTTCAAACTTTCTTCATAAGCTGGCATCGTCTGCATAAGTTCCTCTGTCTGCGATTGAAGCTCCTGAATCTTTGCACTGAGTTGAGACTTAACCTGTGCATTCTCATCTTCTTCAGCTCTCAACTTCTCATTGGTAACACTCATCTCTTTTTCATGATTTTCACGTTCTAACTTCAAACTTTCTTCATAAGTTAACGTCTTCTGGCACAGTTCTTCTGACAAAGATCTCAACTCGGCAATAAGACGATCTTTCTCTTCACCAATCTCTGTGAGTCTCTCAGACACCTCAATGTGTCTCTTCTCATTCTCTGTCTTCTCTTCCTGCAACGCCTCCATCTGCTGCATCAGTTCAGAGAATCGTTGTTCGTACTCCTTTTGCTCTGATTCAGATTTTATAATCAGATTCTCTTTGTCCTGTTGAAGCTTGGACAGTTCCATTGCTAGCTCGGATTCCTGTTCGGCATGCGATTCTCTTAGTGACTTTTCAAGCCTAGCAATATCCTGGAACACGTCATAAACGTTGTTCAGCATTCCATGCAACATACATCAATTAAACTATGTTTTCTCGTGTCCGAAAACATTCTCCATAATTATTTATAAAAGTCGTGCTGTGTCACATTACAGTAAAAATATCTGAGGTTTTTATTATAAAATCATGTTATATATAATAAGATATATATTCTCTAACATCTTCGCCATAAAAATGTTGGAACGAACCTCTATTAAAAAAATTTTTTATACCAACATTGTCATAAACACATTTTTTTAAATGCTACTTTTTAGAGGATAATGATTGAAAAATGTTAATACTGTTTAGGAGTAAAAGATAGATAAGTGTAAGCAGCCAATATGACCATGTATGACAGACGTTACCCATCAATAACATACCTCATTTAGACGACTAACTTGCTCTCTCAGTTCATCCTTTTCCGCATCGCTGTGGCTCAGTGCTGCCATCTTTTGCAGCTCACGCTCTTCAATGGCAAGTTTCATATCTTCCTCCTTTGACTGGAGAGTTTTCTGCAGTTCTCCCGCCAGCCTCGTTTGCACTTGTTTCTCCTGAAATTAGTCAGTGCAGCACAAACAGAGATACGTGACTGTACAATGAGTTGGGTTTTCTCATGACCACAGCCACGTTAAATTTGTAGTGCAAATTACACGTCTGACAATGGTGTATTCAATTAGATCTTGTCACAATCAGACAGCATACTTTGTTGCAATGACGCCTTCAGTTCTAAAACGTCACTGCACTGCTCTGACTGCCCCTTTGTCTTCTCAAGTTCAATCTTCAGTGATCTGTTGTTGCCAATTTGTTTATTTTGCTCACTGGTGTTTTGTTTGTTTTTTTCTCTGTGTTCTAATGAACTACATGAGTTAAATATCATCTTGTGTGAGATGCAAAGAAAGAAACTCTTTGGATCTGCATAACTGTTTGGATATATCCCAAAAAAATAGTTACAACAGTTGAGAAGGAGGTTTAGCATCAGTTGAGAGGGTGGTCAAGTATCAGTTGAGAGGGTGGCTAAGTATCATTCTAGATGGTGGTTAAGTATCAGTTGAGAGAGTGGTTAAATATCAGTTGAGAGAGTGGTTAAGTAACAGTTGAGAGGGTGGTTAAGTATCAGCTGAGAGGGTGGTTAAGTACCAGTTGAGAGGGTGGTTAAGTATCAGTTGAGAGGGAGGTTAACTGTCAGTTGAGAGGGAGGTTAAGTATCAGTTGAGAGGGAAGTTAAATATCAATTGACGGGGTGGTTAAGTATTAATTGAGAGGGTGGCTAAGTACCAGCAGTGTGAGGCCGGAGAGTCAAGTGTGAGACCGTAGTTACCTTTGCTGCAAGTTTCTCCTCCCAGAATGCGTCTCTCTCAGCCAGACTCTGGTCCTTCTCACTGGTCAGGGCAGCTATCTGTTCCTCCATCTGTTGCTGCAAGCAGAACATGTGGACTTTTAGGTGGGTGGACTTGCGGATGGGTGGGCATGTGGATGGGTTGACCTGAAGATGGGAAGGTTTGTGGATGGGTGGACTTGTGGATTTGTGGAAGGGTAGATTTTTGCTGGATCTATTTCAGGATGAGTGGATTTAACAATGGATATATGGACCAACAAAACGATCTGATGCACAAGCAAGCAGGTGGACAGATGAAAGAGCAGTCACACAGACACTGATGGACACACAGACACTGATGGACACACAGACAGACAGCCAGATGCATGACAGATTGACAGCAAACACTGGACAGTGATATACAAATATAGTGTTTTTTTCATAAAGACTGACAGACACGACGGACAGATGCCAGTTAGACAGACACAGACCTGCATGAGACGGAGGGCCTCGACCTTCCCCCTCTTCAGCTCCTGAACCTCCCCTTCCCTCTCCTCATCCAACTTCCCCACGGACACATCTATCCTCATCTTCATCTCCTCCTCTAGCTGCCTCTTTTCTTCTTTCAATCGCCGGATGATTTCACGAGATTTCTCCAGTTGCGTTTGGCCTGTTTAGGCAGGTAGTAATAAATGTAATAATGATAAATGTAATAATAATAAATGTAATAATAATAAATGTAATAATAATAATGGTAATAATGATTATAAAGGTAATAATAATAAAGGTAGTAATAATAATAAACGAAGACCAGAATACAAAAAGTTTCTTGAGAGATAATTGCCATGTAAAATTTTTTATTTATTTGGTAAAATATGTGTAATAATTTCATTGTGTGTGTGTGGATGGAGTAACATAAACATTGCGCAAATTGCATCAACCTATAAAGAACCAATTGTTAAATTGTAAAAAAGTTTATTCTCCAGTAAAAACAGAAACATAAATAATACAAAAGTCATCCGAGATAAACGCTTAGAAACATCAATGGTTTCAGGTCTGATAATTTTACAATAAACAAGATACTAAAAAAGTTTTTTCAGCATTTTGTATTTTATATGTCAAACAAATAACAGAACACTCACAAAAATTAGAACACAAACCTGCTTGTTCTAATTTGTCCACCTTTTCCAACAACTGTTCTTTCTCCAGCTGTGTCGACTGGATCCCTTCTCTTGCAGCGGCTAGTTCCGCTTCATTCTCCTCGAGCGCGCTGTGCATCTGTTGCTTCGCTGCAGCGATCTCAAGAACCTTGGTTGTCTCGAGCTCTACAACTGCGCTGCGAGCGTCCTTCAATTGTGAACGCGATTTCTCAACCACTTCCTTGTGCGCCTCCTAGTGGAAGATTTGTGAAACGCATTATTTCTGGGACAAACGTTCTTAACAGAACAGGAAGTGACAATTTCTGAATAGGTTGATATTTAAGAATGTCGACGGAACTTTGAATATAACAAAGACAGCAGAAGAAAATCACAGATATCTTCACAATGGCAACAGTGGGGGTAGGGTAGCTGAGGAAACACATCAATTTGGCAAAACGATTTGGGCAGCGATGACCTGAACAGAATTTGCAAATTGAAGAAGATGAAATCAATTCAAAATCTTTTAGCCTACAATGGTATTGACAACAACTGTCTTGTCATGGAGAACTTGTTAAAACCCACACCCATTTTGGGGAAAGTTTAATATTTGTCACATAAGCAAGTTGCATAATTCAGAAAGAAAACTACGTTCTACAAAATGAGTTGTCTCGGAATACAAATTAAATGTGTTCCCTGTTGTTGCTGTATTATTATTTTTATATTATTCTATCTCAAAACACTGATGTTTGTTACTAAACAAAATCAATGTCATTTAACTTCACTTCTGACCCCCCCGCCCCATACATGAAATGAATCACATTGACCCATGGAAACCAGATAAAATTCTCCATTTTCACACACCTTCATGGAATTGATGACTGAATCACGCTCCTCCAGATGGCGCTGCAGTTCCTCTCGGTCGGTCGTCAACTGTTTTATCCGTTCTTTGTTGTTCTTGATAGTGTCTTTGCATTTACCGAGGAGAATCTCGAGGCGTTTCACCTGGTTTATAAACATTTCAGTTGGCTATAAAGTGGTCAATAAATCTTCAATTGTTCAGGTCAAACATAAAGGTTGCTTTATTAGTCCTTCAAGTTCCTGTTTTACATAATCTCTGATAGTAAATATACAACAGTAATAAAGATTAAAACCTGAAATATAACATTGGTAATTTAGATGTAGTTTCAGATAGAAAAACTTTATCAGTTCTGAGAATTTGGGCATTTTAACCAGCTGCGTGCGTATCGGCTAATCAATGAAAATCACTGTAGATTCCCTTTAGAGTGAAAAATTCATTACAAATGTGTCAAGGAGTGCATTACATACAAAGTTTGTTACAGATATGTTGGATGACTGAAAGAACAATCCCAGTACCCTGTGTGTGCGTGCGTGCGTGCGTGCGTGCGTGCGTGCGTGCGTGCGTGTTAGTGTCACTGTGTACATGGGTGGGCTTATGTGGATCTGTATGTGGTTACCTCCATGTCAACTTTTTTTGCCGTAATTAAATATACCAACCTAATTAATTAATTTAGCATAATAAACCACAGACAAGCGCACTAACCTTATCCTTCAAGGCATGATTACTCGTAGCAATAGCGCCATCTGCAGGGATGTGGTCGTTCGATTCCTTCAAGGGCGTCGAAGTCATCTTCTCCAACTGATCGGCATTCTGTTGCACATTCGTTGCTTTGGTGACCAGTTCCTCTGGTATCTCCTTACCCTCCTTCAGTAGTCGAACCTGAAGGAAACAACGTCACTGATGGATAAAACTTAGTTATCAACAAACCATGGTCAACAAAGTGTAGTAAACAGTGTCCCAACAGGAAATGTTCACTTCGGGGTCGAAGAATAAATGTGAAATTTACGTATACTTTTATCTGCTGAATCATCTTCCTGTAGTGCAGTGTAACATTGGTTTTAACCATGGTAAAAATCACCCAACAAAAATAGGTTTATGCTCCTAAAAAAACAAATATTAAAGCACTTTTATCTTGTTTTATACAACCATCCAGAAAAAAATTAACCAAGCCCTACCTACAGTCCATTTGGAGGTAAGAACCATCCTTATTATGAGATATATTATGTGAAGCAAAGTTACTGCGTGACCATAAGACAGAAAGTGGGCCAAAGTTTAGATCAATGTTTCATATAGCTGTTTGACCAGGGGTAGACTATCTGGTGCACGAGGATGTGCCTGAAGACGTCCAACTACAGACCTGCATGTGAAGCACCTTGATGAGTTCCTGTTTCTCGTCCATCATTAAGGCATAGTTCTCCTCGATGTGTTGTTTCGCGAGCTGGTCCAGCTGAATTTGTTCCTTCAACTCGGAGATACGACGGAATGCTTTGTCTTGACACTGCGTCAGTGTGTTCTATAACAATAACAGACATGGTGTTAGGTTTCTACACTTGATATGATCTCAAACGTCACACATTTTCACCTTATGCAGTATGTGAACAATATCCACACATTGGGCATAGACAGGCTTTATTATTATAGGTATATAAATGGTGGTTAGAACTTGTATTGTAATAAGCAAATTAGTATGAAAATATGTACTATTTGGAAGAAACCCTTAAAAAAGTAAAAAAATCATGCTTTGGAAAAAACTTTTCTACGTTTGTTTGTTGATGGCAGGACACAATGTCCTGCATAAAAAAATACTTCTGAGTACTGCACAAAGTATGGAACAATCAGGACCTCAAGAGAATAAAATAGGCAACAAATAAATGGTAGCATACATTACACCTTAGCAATAATCAAGATGGTATAATTAATACCTTTCATATTAATATTGAATAGATAGGACAAGAGGATATAAGATATAAGACTGCAAGTCAGCCAAACCTGGCTGCGGACTGATACATCACAATCATAATCATGATTGCAATTTTACTGTGCATGTTTCTGTTGTCCCAACTACAACTCAAGAAGGCTTCTCTCTTCACTCTGTACGTATTGCATGTGCAGTGACTGTATTACAATATTTCTGTTTGATTTTGTCTTGAATAAGATCAGTGACAATAATAACATGAGGTTTTTTATTTAAATCATTATGTCAATTATTATTCTTGAATGTAATCATAAATGTAACCACAATTGCTTGCAAAAATAATTATAAACTAATATTTTATTGTCTAGTTATTTATTAATTAATTAAAATTTATTAATATTATTATTCAATTGATTACACTTATTTTCTAAGTGCCTGGACTTATCATATCGTACATGTATTCATAAATTGTATAAGTAATCATACATAATCGTAATTGAATATAGGCCTATGTGTGATATAAGTTTCGTCTGAATAATCTTACCTTCAGTTTGTCACGTTCCTTCTCAAGTTCTTTATACGCGCTGACAACTTGACCAAACTTGCCCTTGTACTTCTCACTGCGACGCTGCATCTTCAGAAAGTGGCGATATAGATCCTCCTTCGAGACAGTGTTCAGTGTTGGGCCCGTGTCCTCCACCTCACTACAGCTCTCTGCATCCGACGGCAACACATACTGGCGATGTGCAAACGACACTGGCGTGAACAGTGATGCGTCACTGGTCACTGAGCTGATGGACGATGTTCGTGATCGAGAACGGTGCTCCTGAAGAGGAGTGATGGGTAATTCCGCTGGACTGGCATCATATTCACCATCGTTTGGTGATGGAGAAGAAAGCATCGATGCGGCTGCACTGAGATAGTTCGAGTTGCTGGACATGGACAGTTCAGCCGATGCATCATCCTGCAGAAAATTAAACAGAACAATCTGATTGCACGGTTACATAGATTTTACTATTTTTCTAACATTTAACACATCCTTTCTAAGTTTGAAATTCAGTACTCGGCATTGACAGGAGAATTTAATTAGTCTTATACTTATAACTGGTAACATTCCTTCAGCATGAAGTGATGTTTCATTGAGATGTGGTTACTAACTGAAACATGTTCATTGAGTGACACGGTGTACTGCAACTTGTTGAATACTCCAAGTTACAGTTTCATTTGCTTGTAGTAACTGTGTGGGTATCTAAAATACAACTATTTTTCCCCATGACATTTGTCCTGACCAGAGGAGTTCCGACAATCAGGTGCAGCGCATTAATCAACAGGAAACTGGTCATGCCATGGTGCATCATGGGAAACCTTAATAGGGTTAATAGTATAAAAAATCTGAGTTTGTAACTTGACAGATCTGTGTTATGCTTTAACCATGAATATTACTTTTAATTATATATAAACATTTCTGTCCAGTCAGAAAATGACCACTGTGCATAATCAAGCTCCCCCTGTGGTGGATGCTGGAAAATCAAAACAAATTAACCCAGAATATTTTTGCAGTAATAATGTTCAAAACCTACAAATCACACTAACCTGCAGATTTATGAGAACATCAATCGGTGGCTGACCCGTTGACCCATTGTTAGCTGATTCAGCCACAGCAGAGCCAACTGATGGCCCGAAGCTGTTTTCTGTCTGATTTGATGGCTGAAACAATACAGCAAACATGCATTAAACAGTATTTTCTATTTGTAGAACTATAGTTAACAATAATTAAAATTTAACAAGATATAACTGTCTAACCCAGGTCTTACCCAACTCTCTAGGCTGAATATAAACATTTACAAAAGTTTTTGTGCTGTATATAGTATGTAATGCAATATTTAATAATAATAATAATAATACATTTAATAACGTAAGGGTCATTTAAAAATTACGTTAAGCCTTTTTCTAATAAAATGTTACACCCTGCGCTCCCAAGTAACGTGTTGTAATGCTGGACCAAAGCCAGCTCCGAAATTACATTTGTAATATTGCACTCAATAACTAACCCCTACAATCAATGGACTGTTCCACAGTGACACTGTAGGGCAAGTCCAAAGCAGACACTGCATTAACCAACCTGAATTTTAATACTGTTATTAATGCACCGTGAGTAGTGTGTACATAGCGGTTAACAGACTTGAAGAAATCATGACTTTTTTAATCAGATTTTTTTATTTAAATCAGATTTTTTTATTTATTTGATTTTTTTAAAATCTGGTATATAGACATTAATATAGATGTTTATATTTATAAACTCTTTCAAATGTGTTCTATTCACACCGATTTGGGTACTTGTCTTAACAGAGGGTACATGATTTTTGCTTATATAAAGTAATATAATTATAACATAGTTTAATTTACAACATACTTTTTCACAACAAAAACTGTTGTTTTAAAATACATGTATAATAATAATATATTTTATTTTATATAGTGCCAGACTAAATTGTTCGGGGCACTCATTGGGAAGAATCCACCCATTAGACAATGTCCACAAGGCCTCACCCACTGTAGTTGCATAATCTGTCTTGGAAAGGAAAGCATGCTATGTGTCTGTGGCTGTGATAATTATTGTTTGCTGAGAGGGTGCAGTATTAGCAGGCCTTGACATTAAACTTTTCGGGCCACTGGGTACATAAGTTGCTGTTTGTGATTTGCTTTCATGCTTTCAGTCAGTATTCCGTATGGCAGACAATGTTGCTGCAGGAATCGTTTGAGAATCAGATGCTCCTGTCGAAGGTCGTGTTTTGAGAATGATGTGTGATGCCGCCGCATGCATATCGAGTTTCAGGCTTACAGCTAGTCATACTCGAAAATACAACGGGCAAACCAGACCTGACACTGTATATAACTATGACTGGTACAACTGGGTTTATTTCTTTCGAATATAAACTTTTGGACTGAACTACAAAGTTACAGTAAACTTAGCTATCTGCGACCTAGCAAGTCTTGGAATGTATGTTAGGCGCTATCCTGACACCTAGCAGACAGTCCGTGAACCAGTTGGTTTATATGAAATCGGTATGTTGAAGGCGTAGCGCGATAGCCAATATGTATTGCACAGAAGAAAATGCTGCAATATACTGATATTATACTGGTAACATGGAGCAACCTTAGTAAAATACAGGCGTCAGCAATTCACAAAAAGGCCGCACATTGTCACTAGTAGCGACATCATGCAGACTTTTTAGTGAGGCTCGTACATATCAAAACAAGATCGCAACTATATGACGCAACAACACAAAGTCAGATGAGATGAAGATTGGGTTTAATTGTAGCACCAGGATGGATGGCAAGGACAAGCGATTGAAACGATGAAATGTAAAATATGGAAACGTGTGGCCCAACAGCCCCAAAAAGGCACAGGGCCAGTGTTAATGTCGAGGCCTGATTAGATAATTGTAGTCTAGGCTGTCTCGCTTGAGTCAACATACTGAATTGGTAACAACTAGCACAAGCTGTAAGTGAACTTTAACTCAGGGCTTCTGACTTGAAAAGATACTTCCTCTGGAAGTTTGTGTGGCTTCACTGCATTCAGAAAGGGGATAGCTCAAACATACAATGTCATAAAATATTTGACTTTAAGTACAGGGAATAATCAAATCTGGAAATAAGGAAACAACATATTATTTCGATACTTTTATTGTACTAAATGGATTCAGAACTTATTAATTAATATCAGGCAATTAAATTTAATATCAGGCTAGCTGGTGACAATAAAACTACATAATTGTGGTCATATTGTGCTTTTTTACTAAAAAGCATACACAATTTGTTTGATCTCAATGCTTGTAAACAATTATTTGTGCTAAATTCATATAAATAAAAAATCATAAATCAATTATTTCTTGGAGTGATTTAAATCAAACAAATCTGGCAGTTAATAAATGGTTTGAACTCAGAGTCATTTAATGTACTAATAAAAATAGTGCTTCGAGCTAACCCTTCCCCTTGTAATGCTCTGTAACATTTAGGCATACATGCCCCTACCCCTCTGAAATTACGTGATTTTTAATGGTTTCTATGTGTTATAGAAGTATTGTTTATTTTTCATTTACAAAACATTCTTTTACAGCAATATAGATTCTTGGCATAAACAAAACATAAAGATGTTTGGTAAATTATGAAAAAAATAAACCAAAGTATAATTATACTGCATACATCTCTTGAATGTGTAAATTTGTGCTGCTGTAAATGCTCAGTCCACATCTTGGAATTCTGGTTAAAGTGTCATTACACCAGGTATTAACAGTTAACTTCTACCTGCAGGTGGAAAAATCCAGATTTCTTCACTTCTACCCAACTAAGTGATAATTAAGACGGCCAAGTAGTGGGGTGCACAGCAACAGGCCACTGCCAATGACGTGACAATCATGTAGTGTGACTTGAATATATGGTTACCGAAACTGCAATTCCATCTGACACCTGTGTAGGATGACACACTGGACAGGTGCTAACTACTATCGCTCCACGCCCCTTCGCCTTCGCCTTTACTGCCGCTGCACTGCCCGCCCCCTGGGCCTGACATTGTGTCTGCAGTGCATACCAACCTTAAATAACACTGGCACTGACATTATTGATAGCCTGTGCAGCCATATTCCATGATGGTGTTGGTTGACATGTGACGAGTTTTGGTACGCTCAATCTGACAGCTTCAGACGTTTAGTGAATCACTGAGTGACAGCTAGATGATCGACCTAGGCTAGCTAGGCCAGGGACCAGGGTAAACGTGCCCGCTCGCTTACCTTAGATTGCGATTCGGGTTTTTGTAAATGGATGCGACCCCCAGATGCGGAAGTCACAGCTGACGTAGCTGCATCAACGCTATTTTCTAATGTCTGCTTCAATTTCTTAAACATCTTGGTTCCGTTTCAGCGGACCAAAAGGATAACTGACGTTTACGGCCGATCAAACATTTCCTAGTATCCGCCCGACTGCGCATGCTCACGACACGTCTCTCGGTCATGCGCAATGCACCGGAAGTCAAAATCTGACATCCGTCTGCAAATGTGGCAAAACGGCAAATCGATTCAAACAAGGCAATGTTTGACCTATGTTATGTCAAATGAAAACAAATCAGTGTTTTGCTAAGCGTAGAACTGTGAAATAGCTAAATGTGTACGGAATTTGAATGCGTTACGTCAGATATTAGACAAGAATAAATACAGGTTTACCCAGGGTACTGCACAAAATTGCTACCTCTTGCCTTTTTGAGTGTAAAAATGAAGCATAAACAGGTTTGTGAAATACATTTTGGTATATTGTGCAGTATGGACACATATATAACATATATACCCGTATAAAAATGACAGCATTTTTGCATGCTTATCCATATATTATTTCTTCATACATCGAAAAATCATGTGATGTACCGGTAGGCCCCTACCTTCTAGTTCTACCGCCACCACCCCACCACCCTAATTTTACACATGAATCATGCCACTTTTACCAAATATCAGCGAAGTCTTTATTTATATACAGAGTATTAGGTTCTGAATCTTAAGAACTTTCGCCTTGGCCCACGGCACAGCATGGAATTTCAATAACAATATTATTGAATATGCATGATACCTGGCTATAGATTTTTAGGGCCACAGAACACACAAAAAAGACATAAGTTTATTTCATCTCTGCACACGGAGGATAAAAACATAAACCCTCCCTGTGTGGCTTTGGCACATTATATTTCCTTTTACAACAGTTGGCATGTACAGAAGGTGTGCCAGAATAATTGGAACAATGTGTTTAATATAACCACTAATAATAGGGCAAGGTGGGGCATGTCCACATCCCTATTAGGTATGGTATGTGCCATAGCTAATGAAATATTTACACCAAAAAGGTATAATTTCATTAATTTGGCCCATAGATAACTAGCACACATGTAATAGTTGACAACCAGTTACCAGACTACAACTTCAATAAGAAATTTTTTTTATAAATTAAAATATAACCTACGGTTATGCCCTACTACTCTGGGATAGTGGGGCATAGCTGCACATGTACATGTGGATATGCAAATGCATATTTTAGGGCATGGAAATGAAGTCGCTCATCGTAGAATGCGAACTGAACTGGTAATAACTGCAGTCATTTATAAAACTGAGCACTGTCTGGTTTACAATGGGATCAACACACCTGTGTGCATGTATTATTGTAGGTGTGACTTGTGGTTCAGTACAAATGTCAAATTACATGAACATTTTGCATTTACAAAACTGTTTTGATAATTGCTTACTTGCAAAAATAAAATCGCACGATTAAACGTTTGCTCTATGTATTAGGTTAGGTGGTACTATATAATGCGGTTCTGAAACCACATGCTGTGATCAATAATGGTAAGGTAAAGTCATCCCCCAGGCATTACGCCTTAGGAAGCCATGAAGGCTTATATGGCCAGTGCTTAAACCTGGTTTCTGTAGTGCGAAGCAACTTAGAGTGCAGTTATACTGACTCTCCTGGATGGGACACTAGTCCATCGCAGGTACCTTCCAAACAGTGTTTGTACTCATTTGCAGCTGAGTAGACTGAGGCAAAGTAGGGTAAACGAAATTGCCTAAGCTTCGAAAACGACCAGTGTGGGTCTTGAACTCACAACCCTCGAATTTAGAGTCCAACACCTTAACCACTAGGCCACGGCCGCTCCCCATCAATAATGAGGTATGCGGATATGTCTCAGCATGCCCGACCTTCCCCTACAACAAATTAAGTAGTTTAGCATTATACATGTGCAAACAAAATATAGTTTAAATGTTTTATAAAGCAGGTTTGCATTTTTTTCAGCAACAGCCCCAACAACAACACAAGAGGTTAATACCTCAAACCTACAGACGGAACTATGGCCCTGAGCAAATGAAGCGTGCCTATGACATGTGGAAGGAAGATGGAGTGTCCGTTCGCAGAGCAGCACAGTTGTGTGGTGTTCCAATGCAGACTCTTCGTCATAGAACTCTAGGCCACTGCGATCCAAATAGATACAAATCTGGACCTAATCCATTGATGAACAGTACAGAAGAAGCAGCTTTTGTGGCTCATGTGAAGCAAGTTGCTGCCTGTGGGTATGGATACACTAGAAAGGAGATAGCAGAGCTTGTTGGAGAAACAGCTTTCTTCATGAAAACGAAGGATACTAGTGCCCCAGTAAATGACAAATGGGTGTTTAACTTCCTGAAAAGATGGCCGGACCTGAAGATAACTGACGCAAGAGGTTTGCCCACGGTGAGGGCCCGCAGTGCCTCAAGAGAAACAATGGAGAATTACTACAAAGAACTGCTCGTCGTTCTCCAGAAATATGAACTTTTGGAGAAACCCCACCGCATCTTTAGTGTGAATGAAGCAGGCATTTCGAGTGAGCCTGTCCCACCGAAGACGGCAGCGGTGGCAACCCAGAGATCAGCAACGGTAATCAACTGTGTCAGTGCCACTGGGCAGGTGGTGCCACCTTATGTCGTATTCAAAGGAAAGAGAATGACAGATGACCTACTGGCTGGTGCACTTCCTGGCACACACGCCACAGTGTCGGAGAGTGGCTCGACAAACAGTAGGATCTTTCAGACATACTTGACTGATCATTTCCTGGATGCTCTGACCAACAAATACGAACCTCTCCTCCTCCTCTATGATGGACACAGCTCACGGGTGACCGTGCCTTTGATCGAGTGGGCACAGAGGCACAACATCATCTTGTTCCTGTTACCTGCCCACATAAGTCAGCCAGTAAGACCTCTTGGTGTCGGCATCTACGAACCCTTTGAAATGGTCTACTACAATGAGTGTCAAAAATTTCTCCAGAAGAATCATAGACGGGTCACAAAACGTCATGACATTAGCCGCCTCATAGGCAATGCAATAAGTCATGAAATGACTCCAGAGAAAATCGCTGCTGGCTTTAGACGCACAGGTATATTCCCATTCAATGCTAGTGTGGTCACTCATGAGCAACTGGCATCAAGCACAACTGTTAGCCCAAAAACAAAGCACAGCCTAGATGATTAGTAATACTAGTATGCAGAAAACACATGCAAACCAAGCATGGCACAGCATCGACGCTTCAGCAAAATCATGACTAAAAACCAGTAAGTTGATGTTTAACTTGATCCTACAAATGCTTTCTTGTGAAACTACGTTAAAGTTCAATATGACTGCATTGCAAAACAAAAGTCTTGGTTTTGGGGCTACGCACCCAAGAGATAATAAAAATTAACCATGTGCAACTAAAATCAAGAATATCACGCCACTGGTTTATATAGAATGTGTTCTAAAAGTGAGCGATTCCGGTCAAGTCTCCAGTTGACTGAGCGCCGACATGTTAACCAGCAAGACCGGTAAGTGCAAGCGCAGTACTATGAAAATCGGGTAACATAGACTATTTTGACATATATTACGGGAGGCCGGCATGCACAGAACCAACGCAGTCTCAAAGAAACGTGTTATTTTGCCACAAAAAAGAGGACTTGTTTAGTAAACAAACGCCAACATGTTACATAAGTTCCGTTTGTACGCCATACCGTATAGCCAAATATAGGAATAAGTATACAAATATATTTTCGTTTGGCGAGCGAATTTTACTAGACTGACTCACGTGACGTAGGGTTACCTAACAGTATGGCGCAACCCATGGAATTCATATGATGTGTTCAACAAAGGTTTCCTAGTGAACCACTGGCGTGATATTCTTAATTGTAGTTGTGTTGTGTTTTAATTTTGAGTTGTGTTTTCATCTGTTCAAATAATGCATTCACAGTTGCAGAAAAATGACAAATTTAGCTGATCTTAAAAAAAACATGCATTTAGGTGTATGGTTAATTAATTTTGACTTGTTTTATTAGCTGTTGTCTATTTGTGCAGCTGTAGCAAACAGAACAGTTTGTAGATCTACTTTATAAATATATTTCCAAGACCATTTGTTGTTGTTTACACTGTATAGAGTCAACATACAAAATGCCGAGTGAGTGATGTTGGTTTATTATGCCAGTGTAATGCATGCATGTTACCAAACGTAGAACGTTTCGAATTACCAGCTAAGTATGCAGAAATGACATAATCAGATTTGCTATAGTGCCTATACAAAAAAACATACTTTACCTGTTTGCTCGCTGGGAGCATAGGCCGTCGACCATGGTCCTCCACTCTTGTCTGTTTGTGGCCGTTTTCTCCATTTCTTTCCCGGTGTATCCCATCTTCATTCTTTCGTTTTCAGTGTCTCTCTGCCAGGTGTTTCTCGGCCGTCCTCTTCTTCTCTTCCCTCGGGAGTTCCACGTAAGTGCTTGTCACGTGATGTTTGTTGCTGGTTTCCTCAGTGTGTGTCCTATCCACCTCCACTTTCTCTTCTTTATTTCGTTTTCTGGCAGTTGTTTGACCCTTTCCACATCGTAGTGTTGGATATCTTGTCTGACCATTTTAGGTGTAAGATCCTGCGCAGGTATTTGTTGATGAAGGTCTGTATTCGTTTTAGTGTTTTCTGTGTAATTCGCCATGTCTCCGAGCCGTACAGTAACACACAACAAAACATGTCTGGTTACTATTTCACCAGACAGAGTCTTTTGGTGGCTGCACGACTCGCAGGCAGGGGCAAACGTGAGAATTTTAAATACAATTTGGTTCACTATAATTAAAAATGGACCAATAATTGTTCACCTTTGAAGGTGAAATATATGTATAATTTTATCACCAGATAATTTATTGTTATGTCAAATAACCGTTTTATACAATCTCTGATGGTGAATATACTACAGCAATAAAGATTAAAACACGAAGATTAACATTGTTAATTTTAATAATAATTTATATGTACTTTCAGATTAAAATATCAGGAGAATTTGGACATTTTAATTATGAAACCTCCAACTAGCTGCATATCAGCCAATGAATATCGTTGTATATCCCCTTTAGCTTTGATGTTTGCCTTACCATACACGTAAATACATAGCTGCTGATGTCACCCACGGGATTATACATATACGAAATCGTTCTTCCAGTTTATATTAACGTCGTTGGCGACCAACGCAGTAATACACTGTGGTCTGACCTCATTACAGAAGCATTCCGTCTCCGATCAGTCAACACTTGATGCACTTAGATTTAACTAAAAACTGGTGTTGTCAACGGAGGTTAACACGCACGCATGCGCGCGCGCACTCACACACAAATAAATCACACCCACAGTGCGTCTTGTCATTCATTTAGGATTCCGAACATGCGTAACAATTTTGTGCAGAGTCAATCACTTCTTTTCACGAACCGTCATTTCGTCGTTCGATAACCTAAGAATTTAACGCCAAAACCATATGTGTTGTGCTCTCGAATCGATAAGAATAATTGTTAGTTATTTATATTATCAATCTGTTGCGCAAATTAAGCCAGCACAAAGTTTATATTTTGTTAAAGTCGACTGTGCTGATGCTCCAGGCCAGGGTGACCAAACCCTTTTCTGGAGCTTTCTGTTTTGTCCGGTTTTGCTCATCCCTGGTGAAATTTAGCCGCTGCAACATTAATTGCCCAGTCATAATAAGTACGAACTAATTATTGTATTCGGTGCGTCTCGTCGCAGCAACATGGTCTCGGTTTGTGTGAGTTTCGAGTCACCAGACTTGTTGGCCTGTCAGAAATTGTCAAGTCTCAAATCAATAACGTCCAAGTCAAGTCGTCTCGAGTCATCTCTGTGAATTCCAAGTCAAGTCGCAAGTCATGAAAATGGGAGACTCGAGTCAACGAATCTTCTAATTAATGTCAGTGAGTTGCACAAGGAAGTTCCAAGACCAAGTCAAGACAAAAGGCCTCATTTGTAGACACTCATGTTGTACCTTTGTAGCCTTGTATTGAACAATTCCGATGGTTGTGCACCAGAACTTGGATATATATATATATATATATATATATATATATATATATATATATATATATATATATATATATATATATATATATATATATATATATCTCAAGAGGGCAGATTACACGTAGATTAAAAATGTTGGACTCGATAATGGCTTCCTTATCCACTTGCCTTGGATGGCAATCTTGTTAAAACTCAAGCCAAGGCCCCATCCCACAAATATCCATGCGGACATTGTTAGAAAGCTATTCTTAAACCAACTACAGCTGGTTTGAGATGTAATACATGCAAAAGCACGTCAGTTGGGAATGTTTACAGTGTGGTATGCCCGACCTCATCGTTTGACACCACGTCGATGAGACCAGCAACTAATTTAGATTCTCTGAGCAAAGGCCAGTGTTCAGACATTAGCAGTCTGAGTGCCACATCCTTGCCAACAAACGAGAACACATCGACACGTGACTGTATACATGATAGCACCCCTACAAACAGCAGTCTTCAGTAGGTGCATAGAACAGAGCAAGATCCCAGCTGACTGGGAAATAGCAAATGCCACAGACATGTTCAAGAAAGGTGAAAAAGTATGAGCCAAGTTACTACCTCCCGATCTCCCACACCTCCCTCTGTTATAAATTTGAAGAGCACATTCTTGTTAGCAATATCCTGAATCATCTAGATGAGCATCACAGACGAGCATTACAGGGCGACATGAAGCTGACAGACGCAACTTTAAGTCTCCTTTATGAGCTTACTCAAAACAGAATACAAAATAAAACAGACAGACTTAGCAATTCTAGATTTATCAGAAGCTATGTCATTATAGAATACGGGGCAATGTCCACAGCCTGGTCCAGTGGCGTACCAACAATCTCGCAAGGGGGAGTTAACCTTAGTTACCCGTTACGTCACCATGTTACCACTTAGTGGGTTAATAGGTTGCGTACGAAATTTATTTTTAAAACGTCAACCTTAGGGGGGGGCACCGCCAAATGTCCCACCCCCACCCCCCGCAAATAAGCCACTGATCGGATCAGATTATTCTTATGATGGTCGTTCGCAGCAGGCATCCTGGCTAGCGAATCAGTATACACTCGTGAAGACTAGTCATCCAGTCCGGAGCGTACCGGAGAACCCTCATCCGACAATGTCACCCATTGATGTATTACAGGAGGGGACGAATCATCTCGCCGCTGTTGTCTATGCATGCCTGGATCTTCATCTCTAGAACATTATCATTCAACGTGATTACGTCCAAAACAGCTATACCGTATCTTTAGGCGCACGTCTTACAGTCACCGATACGTGCAGTGGCGTATCTACGGGATCTTGCGAGGGGCAAGCTTAACAGTTAATCACTCATGCTACTATGTAGCGGGCATCCCCAAAATGCCGGAAATAATAATCCAGGGGCATGACCCAATGACCCAATGCAACCACCCTAAATACGCCACTGATGCATATGTTGCACTGTAAATTTTAATCTAGGCACAGCACAAACGACGTAGTCCTCAACTGGTCGTATGCCAGTTCAAATATAATTTTCCTCACAGCAAAGAAAGTGGGTACCATCTCGAAATCATAGATAGATCTACATCATTTGTGTGACATAAACCCGGAAGTAAATGTGTGATCCGGATCCATTCTGTCCACCACGTCTTTTGTTTATATTTTGGAATGTGCCTCTCCTAGGCAATTGCCAACCCAATAGGCATAGCTGCATAAGGGACATGAATTCGTGCGTCCCCACATACCGGGCTTATGTCGCTCCGTCGATGTTTTTTTGTGGCTGGACCACTAGATCACACGTAGGTTTTGTTTTTGAGCCGCAAGGTATCCAGTTACCGCGTGCCACGCTGTGATGTCACGAAACTAGAATCACGACTGTACCAGCAGGAATTAAAAACGTCTCTACTCCGGCTTTCTTTTCACCTCCGATGAGGTTATCTGGCGACTGAAGCTGAAAGCGGGAGGTCAGGCGCAAGCAACTAACAACTATACTAGCACGTATAGGTGACGCAGCACTAGACGCGTCACCCAACCTTTGTGACATAAAACAAATATACACGTACGCGTAGCATCAACGAGAATTAATCTGACTGGTGGTGCCATCGGACGGTAACAGTCAAACCATACGCCGAGTTCACGAAAACGCGAGACCTAGAGTCAGCTAATCGAGACTAACTTTGTATGCCGATCGAGGAGCGGGAGTGTAACCTTTTTTCAGACAAAAATGAGGCGCAAGCAGGTCTGCAGTTAATTTCAGTATACACATAATGCAATACTATAAGGTAATTCTGACTCGAGGAAACGAAGGCTTGTATTTCACATGTCACTAAAAACCATACTGGTTAGGGCCAAATTCGTTATACTTGTTTTGACTTGAGTTTTAGACTTAGCTTATCTTATACTGGTGACGGTAAGATTGGCTATACGTATATAATATGCCGAGTTAAAAAAATTCGAAGAAACGTTTGCGTAATAGATCCATATTCTAAATACCTAATAGTTATTTCATTGGTGCAGTGCAAACAAATTGTTTGAAAGGTTGTTTTTAGCGAAAACCTTGCGTTTATCGAACAATGAATACACGCTGCGGGAAAGAGCCGCGGACTGGAGAAATGGCTATGCCTATGCCAGGCTATGCCTATTCCAGGCTATGGCTATGCACGTATTATCCAGTGAATCGATTGATATGACGTCACTGGTGGTCATTTCTTTGCAAATCGGTTGCAGTTGAGGTTAATTTTTTAATACGGAGTTCGTCTAAGATTTTTTTCAAATTCCAGCTGAACCTGACAGACAACGTCCATTAAAGGCAATTATTTGTCAAGTGGCCATTGCGATCGAGAGTAACGGCTATATTCTCATTCAATGCCAGTGTGGTCACCAATGAGCAACTGGCACCAAGAAGTGATGGGTTTTAACCGTTTACAGTTGCATTTCGAGCATTCCTCGAGTTGCTGCCGACATCATGTTGTGACCTTGTACATAATAGATTACCATGATGACATTGATTTTGTGTGACATTATTATTGGTAAAGCTATAGTTTTAACCCCAGCTTTTAACTTTCGCCGCTTTTACAAATTGTCTTGTCGAAAGTTTGATGACATTTGTATTTCCTTATTTATGAATACAAACTGTTGATGGTCTTTACTATATTTAATTCAGAAAACTTTCACCAGGTTGGAATGTAATACGTATAGTGGTAACCTTGGGCAGTGTCATTGTAAAATCATGACTATTTATTTTTTATGATATTTCAATTGAAATAGAGGCATGCCATTTATTCAAAGTTTACAATTGTATATTATGTCAGCTGTTATATGTGAAAGAATTGTTGACGAATGTGGAAAAAGAAGTCTGAGTAGTGTATACAAAAACTTGGAAGAATTTATATTTTTGTAATGTCTTTTCACACAGAACAGTGTGTTGCTATGCTAA
The DNA here is from genome assembly GCA_033239005.1 of Lamellibrachia satsuma. NCBI lineage: Eukaryota > Metazoa > Annelida > Polychaeta > Sabellida > Siboglinidae > Lamellibrachia > Lamellibrachia satsuma. The sequence continues at coordinate 315,673 of BSQZ01000058.1, forward strand.
CTATTTTATATGACTGCAGGGGTGAGATTTAGCAAGTCATGGAAGGTAGCCAGTCGGGCTACCAACCTTGCAAAGTGAAGCAGCCCGACAGCTTCTTAAGTAGCCCACTTGCTAATCAATACTTTGATGATAGAAAGTATGAACGACATCAACGACAAATAAAAAACATCAAAAACAAACAGTTTTGAAACATTTATTTTTAAGGCAGAATCAATAGAATGTGATACACAGGTTATACACAGGTTGATTTTCTTTCATAACATGGTACACCAACAGTCTAAAAGTTTCCAAGCTTCACACGACATCGGATCCTGTGAACTGAACAGTTTTGCTGACTTTCTACAGGACCTGATTTTATCCTAGCCTAGAGAAACTTTAAGCAGGTTCCCGATTAATTCACCAGAAGCACTCCGCGCACCATGGAGATAATTATATCTAACTATGATCGAGATAGCGTATGTTTTTATGTATGTATGTGGTTATGTTCACGTTTTCCTCCTAGACGGCTTGCACCTCGGGCGCCAAACTTTCAGGGATTAATCTACGACCCCCACGAATGACATGTAACGCCTTTATTTTTTTAAATACCCCACATCAAGGGCTCTTGGTGGTTTTTATTGTAAATCAAATGTTCGCTGCGTAAAATATTAACTTCCAACAATCGCAGAAACCACGCGCGCCGCGGCGAATACTTCGGTACATAAACCGTTTGATAGTACGTAGCGCCATCTGGGCGGTTTATATTAATTATAGTAGAAATAACGCACCCACCCAATACACAATTAAAAGACAGTAGAAAGCAGATATTCTACTATTCTACAACCAACACATGTATCCATGGGTCTAAATGCAGGAGACCTTCAACATTTTGAACATGCACCGAGTATTGCATCACGTGCGTGACGCGGTTGTTTCTGGTAATACGTTCGAGCGTATTGATGGCGGGACGGGCATTTTTGTTAGTATATATAAAAGTGGCGCCTCGCGGCATCAAGACTATTAACATGGCCGGTTATTATTTCAGTATTGAATGACCGTTCAGTTACATGTTGAGCGTCGATGTGGTTGATTAAAAATACAATGAATGCTCCCTATTGATATCGCTTCGGCTACAAACCGCAACATTTCTTGCAATGTCAAACGTGTCATAAAAAACTCCATTTATGGCTAACATAAATGCGATATAGCCAAGATGTTTATTAACATTCTGTTTGTTTTTGCTGGGTCTGAAATAATGCAGCTCCGTAAATATTTCGAGTAGCCATGCGGGCTACTGTTGTCAAAAATTTAAGTCGCCCGAAACCATTTTTGGGCGCCATTGGCTGTTAGGACTTGAATGTGGTTTGCACAGTTATTTGAGTTATGTTGGGGGTGATTTGAGTTCTGCGAGGGCTAGGACCGGGTTATCGTGTGCTGCCACCAAGCGGCTTAGTTTGCAAAATCCCTCATCTGTAACTTGGTTTTGTTATCCAACAAATATAAAATTGACTATACACGTAAATGCATAACTGCTGATGCTGACCACGATATTATATACTGAATATTTCTACTTTTCACCAATGCAATCAGTTTATATGATCAGTGATTCCATCTGACGGTAACGGTCAAACCAGATTTGTATTCTCGCCCGAGTTCACGAAGGTACGCGAGAGTTAGCTAATTCGATCGGTGGAGAACGAGTCTTAGACGAACATGATGCATAAACAGGTTTGTGAAACATATTTTGTCGGCAATCTAATATCATAAGGGCATTACGTCTCAGATCAACCAAAACTTGTTGCACTCGTAATCTCTCGAAACATTGTCACCGGGGCACTTTTCGTTACTCAGGAGTCGGTAATCTGCTAGATTGCTGCTTTGAAATGTCGCTCGATTTCGCATTAGACTTAGAGACGCCACTACTATTGGCACTTAGCTATTATAATATCAATGACGTTTAATACATCGTTTGCTGGTGTGTACTGGATACCTTAAGATGGTTCTGATCGCACGATTCTTGTGACTCCTTACTGATTAGTTCTTAACCGTCGTCTATTAATAGTTTAATAGTACTTAGTACTCTCAATAATGCCTTATGCTTAGCCTAGGCTTATGCTTAATGGCCACGTGGCAAAATAATCAACGTTTATGAATGCCGTTTTGCAAGCTCATCTTGTCATAAAAGATGGAATAATTTTTTTTTAATATTTGTGTGGCTATTCACCAGCTTGATTCAAATAAAAAAATCCAAGACCAAGTCTAACTAAGACTAAGTCTAAGATAATAAGATGAACGCCACGCACTATAAAACTTCAACCGCACAAGAGGCTCTGGCCTCTGGCTTCTGCTCAGATGTAGGCAACTGTTCACAATAGGGTCATTCCGTGTCAAATCATCCAATTTTCAGGAAATTTTAAAAGTTGGTGTCTCAGAATTTGCATAAATATTAACCAATGGATCTGTAGCTATAGCTGAGCATTTCTGCAAAAGAACTAAGCATTTACATACAAATTGTGTCTGTAGCACCCTATAATATGAACAGAAAGCGTAAAAAACCGCATGCATTATTTTTATGTTTACAGGTGCTTTTAACTTGAGAAGTTTACAATTAGGCTACATATCTGAAATTTGCTGAATATGTAGACATATTGATGCAGACTATCTGTGCAAAAATTAAGAGTGATCAGGGTTCGAAAGTAAGCCCTTTTTATCGGCTGGCTCGGACTGTATTAGTGATGTATAGGGGTGAGATTTAGCAAGTCATAGAAGGTAGCCAGTCGGGCTACCAACCTTGCAAAGTGAAGTAGCCCAACAGCTTCTTAGGTAGCCCGTGCACTTGTTAATCAATACTTGATGATAGAAAGTAACTACTAACTACAAAAATTAAAAAGACAGTTTTGAAACATTTATTTTCAAGGCAGGATCAATACAATGTAATACATAATACTGAATAAAATACAGTATACAATTGTACACATGTGACATATTTTTTTGTTTTCATAACATGGTACACCAACAGTCTATGCATCACAGGACATCAGGTCCTGTCTCCCAGTGTCACAGGACATCAGGTCCTGTGAACTGAACATTTTACAGACTACTGATTTTTCACAGGACCTGATTTTACCTCCAAATATTACTAAAAAAGGTTTCACGTGCACCACGTGGATATATACGCTAGCCTAGAGAAACGTTAACCAGGTTCCCGATTAATTCGCCAGAAGCGCTCCGCGCACCATGTGGATATAATTATACGAAAGTGGCGCCACACGGCGCCAAGGCTATTAACATGACCGGTTATTATTTCAGTGTAGAATGAACGTTCCGTTACATGTTGTGCGTCGATGTGGTTGATTAAAAATACAATGAATGCTCCCAATTGGTATCGCTTCGGCTACGGTTTGGCAAAATTTCTTGCAATGTCAAACGTGTCACAGACACATGATTTATGGTTAACATAAATGCTATATAGCCAGGACAACAATTCTGAGATGTTTATTAACATTCCATTTATTTTGCTGCGTCTAAAATATTGCAGCTCCGTAAATATTTCGAGTCGCCATGCGGGCCACTGTAGTCAAAAATTGAAGTCGCCCGAAGCCGTTTTCGGACGCCATTGCCATTGGCGACAGGGCGACCGCTAAATCTCACCCCTGGATGTATATTACAGTATTTACTAATCTATGCTAATTTGATATAATATGCAGTTGTTTATAAACTACTTCGTCCTTGCCAGTGACTGATTGCTGCCAAAGACGAAGGCGGTTTAGCGGCATTTGTGCTGATGACATATAAGTGCCCCACGTGCCACCAAACGATATACCCAGCAGGCGGCACACCACTTTGCCTTTGGTGTTGTGGAGTAAGAGTAAAAACTCAACCACTTCTGCACAAATTGGCACTTGCATTACAAATTAGTGTGTTATGCCTGCGTAATACAGGCCTGCATATGTAATTAATTATAGGCCTAGCTACAATATAAAGAACTTCTAAATACGCAAAATAAACAAGTTCGTCCGAAACAGCATATGCCAACGTGGTTCGGATGGCGTTCCGGGGATGCGAAATTGTTTCCAAACTGAGTTCAGTTATGAATATTAATCAGCTTCCAATGGCTGTCGCGTTTGGCTAAGAACACATGAATACTGATGAGCAACGGAAGGAGCCGACCCGAATTTGGTTGGAAAAAACATTTCGTTTCCGGGCGATGCACGAAGTCACGCCCGCGCGCACTTGTCGGTGACGCCTTTCATTGTACACCTCGGGCCGCCAGCATCACTCTGCCAGTAGTCGTCTTCTGACCGTACCCACTGATTTCTAATAATTATTTTATAGAGATCAGTGACTCTGCCAGCCACAGTTCTAGAACTATAAGTATGGTTGTTCATTGTCATACATATTCGAAGTTTTAAAAATCCCATATTCAAATTCATCTGTTTAAGGCTGCATTCGCCGCTATGTAATATAGAATTACATAATATTATGAACTTTTTTATTATAATCTGGTATCTAGATTATCAATCCACTTGCATGTTTGTCATGTGTTTATTGTTACTTTATTCTAGTCTGTTTTATGCATAAAAACTATCTAGTCTGTTTTGTTATTAGCTACGAAATAACATACTTATAATTTATACATGTTTGTGTGGCCAGTTCAAATTCAGCAAGGCCAGTTCAAAATGGAACTGGATCAGTTAAAAAAAAAATCTGGGCAAGTGCATTTTTTGGCTAATTTCAGACACTGGTGATAGGACAAAGGACAATGGGTATACCGGTTGCACAAAAATGGAAAAGAACATTTAAACAAAATTCCGAGAAGGATTTCAGCATTCTGTATTTCATTGTTGTGTTACAGTACAATGTGTAAATTGCTACCATATATTGTCTGGTAGACTAGCAATAACGTATTAGTTCAACAGGCTTGTAGTTGCTATACTTTTAGAATAATCCAGCCTTAAACTTTCACCTTTTCAAAATGTTACAATTACAGTGACCCCCATTTTCTAACTGTGCATAGTACTTTTTACTCCTTTATTAGGTAAGCAACATATTAAAATTTCAGGATGATGTTCTCTGTTCTGTCTTATTTAATTTATATTGCAGGTGAAAGTTATTGTTATGCCCAATGGCGTTTTCTCCTAAATGTCTCCCAAATCGGCGAAAAATATCCAAAATAACTCAGAACATCATCCTGAAATGTTAATATGATGTTTACCTAATAAGGGACAGTGCACAGTTCAACAACGGGGGTCATAGGAATTGTCCCACATTCTCATTTTGGGTGCTGAAAATCATAAAATATAGAAAAGGTTAAATTTTAAGCCTGAATTATTCTGGAAGTATAGCAACTAGAAGCCTACTGAACTAATATGTTATTGCCAGTATCCCTGACAATAGATGGTAGCAATTTTCACATTGTAACACAATAATGAAATACACGCTGCTGAAATCTTTCTCGGAATTTGCACCGCTTAGCAACATTCTGCATCATTCCAAGTACATAAAAACATATTCTTCTGACGCTCACTATTGCTGATGCAACGTGGCACTACTGTTATGGCCCCTGTGGGTTACCATACTTGTACCACGCGAGGCCGGATCTCCGACTTTGTGCTTCCATTTTTCAAGTTTCTGTTGTTGTTCGTGGAATTATTTCGTTACCCCATATACATGTAGATGACGTAGTTGATTCATAGTTGATGCATATGTGTTGTGGTTACTGCATGATGTTGTTTTATTTGTACAGGCAGCTATTCGGGGTTGGCTTGTTCCCTGGATAAAACGGTTTTACATAGAGCAGTGGGCACATCCGGGAAAACTGGTATTTTCTGGTAATATCCGTGAATAAGTCCATAACTGAGATTAACATTGGCTAGTTCCTGTAATTAAACCTAGTCCAATTGGAAAGATAGTTAATATCCATCTTAAGCAAACAGTTGTATTAGTTACCAGTTCAGGGCTACTCCTTGTATTTGTTTAAAGCAGGAAGTCCATGAGATGAAAGAGTAATTAGTCAGTTAGTAAATAAATGCCATTGTCATTCTCACCAGGGATAGTGCCAAGTACTGCTGGCTGAGTATTCTTCTAAAGAAGTGTGGTCATGAAGTCAGGCAATCTGCACCAGTATTGTCAGATGACATTTTGCAATCTGGTTAAAGAACAAAAATGTTTTTTAGCTCTGGACATTGGCAGGTTCTATTGCACCCTCTCGGCAAACAATAGTTGTAACATTGCCATTGTCGTGAAATTTAGGCTAAGGGAGTACCACAGGCTAAGGACCTACAAACAGCTGTGGCCATTGTCTAAATGAACCCAAAATCAGTTCCAACTTAATCTAATTTACTTGAACTTGTAGTCTGCTGGGAAGCCATGTACCTTAGGTAAAGTGTATACAACACAGCAACCTCTCGTAAGGTGTATACAACACAGCAACCTCTCGTAAAGTGTATACAACACAGCAACCTCTCAGTAGACCTACACATTATGTTCCTGATGCACTGGTCAATTAGCATAATGAGTTGCAGAAGTGGAAGGCCAGTTGACAATATATAGCAATATTTTCTTAAGATTGAAGAAGGTGGAAAGGTGAAGAAAGCCCAATGCCAACAATATAATTACCTGCAATTACAAACATGTGCATATGATCAGTTAGCAATTTTTAACTCTTCTGTGGGCATTAGTATAAAGTTTGATGATAAATGCAATTCATATCTTGTGTTGTTATTCCAGTGTTTTAGTACTAAAAAAGTGTTAATCTATTATTTAATGATCATATATCTGAAGTTATCCGTTTCTCAGAATTTAGGTTAGTGTATTAGCATAATATACATGATGTATATATAATATACATCAGCAAAGCCGTATTCATAGATTTCAAGAAGGTCTTTGATAAGGTTTGGCATGCGGCCCTATGGGCAACCACGAGGAAGTACAACATTGGCTCCAAGCTTGTCCGAACCATTGAACACCTATATGACAATGCTACCAGTGCAGTAATCTTCAACAGCAGCATAGGAGTCTGGTTTCGAGCAACAGTCGGAGTTCGACAAGGATGCCTACTATCACCAACGGTCTTCAACATTTTTCTGGAAAGGATCATGACTGATGCTTTAGGAAACCACCAAGGCACTGTCAGCATTGGAGGCAGGACAATCACCAACCTTCGTTTTGCTGACGACATCGACGGCTTAGCAGGAGATGAACAAGAACTAGCCAATTTGGTGGAGCGCCTCGAGAAGACATCTACATCTCACGGCATGGAGATCAGTGCCGTAAAGACCAAACTGATGACGAACAACACACAAGGCATCAGCACAGAGGTCAAAGTTAATGGACAGAGACTTGAGACAGTAACAAGCTTCAGGTACTTGGGATCAATTATCACAGATGAGGGTTCCAAACCGGAAATACTTGCCAGGATTGCACAGACAACAGCAGCACTAACAAGGTTGAAACCCATATGGAACGACAGAAACATCACTGTCAGTTCGAAAATAAGACTGATGCGCTCCCTTGTCTTGTCCATCTTTCTGTACGCTTCTGAAACATGGACCCTCTCAGCAGATCTACAGAAGAGGATACAAGTCATGGAAATGAGATGCTTTCGGAAGATTTTGCGCATATCATACAAAGACCATGTTACTAACGAAGCTGTCCGCAACAAGATCAACCAAGTTATCGGACCATATGACGACCTTCTAACAACAGTTAAGAAGCGTAAACTGATGTGGTACGGTCATGTATCACGATCATCTGGCCTTGCAAAGACTATCTTGCAAGGTACCGTAAGAGGGGGGAGACGAAGAGGTAGACAGAAGAAGAGGTGGGAAGACAACATCAAAGAGTGGACAGGAATGGAGTTCACTGACTCCAAGAGGGCTGTCGAGAACAGGGAAACGTGGAGTGAGCTGGTTAGAAAGTCATCAATGGTGCCCCAACGATCCTTACGGGTTATGGGAAAGTGAAGTGAAGTGAAGAAGTATTAGCAACATGTAGAGGTGAGCGTGTAGCAACATTGCCAGTACATGTGAACAGCAGACTGAATATATTTTAGAATGTAATGTTTGTTGCTGTTTTCAGTCAAACTTAATTATGTTTGTCCAGTATTGATAATTATATACATTAATTCTGGTGATCGTACAGTAGCTTTTATTGCAATACAGCTTCAAATATAATCCTTTTAAGAGTTTTCCCATTTATCCCGGTTTTTACCACTATTTGAGGTTTCTCCCAGGATGGTATTCAATGCCCTGTATTTACCAGGGTGGAAAAAACGTGCCAACCCTGCAGCTATTGGATGGATTCACCTCTAGCAGGCTGATCACATGCGAACAGCTTTCAAATTGGGTGTTGCCAAACAAGGTTCCGCCAAAAAATTAAATTACCATAATTCAGAAACAATTCTAGCTACATCGCTGTGGTTTGTATATATGTTGTAAACGTGTGCATTTATTGTTCCACGTTTGGGTTGAAGTAATACAAGAGTGCAACAATATTTTTAATTTGTTTGATTTGAGACAGAAGGTGCACATGTGAAACTATCCCCACTACTTGTTCGCGCGTGCGCATGCATGCCCGCACACATAAACAACTAAAAAACATTTTACCAGATATTATTATTTACTTTTTATGGTTACACGCCAAATAATTGGGGCATTCCGTCTCGGTTCAGCCAATGCATGTTGCACTCATATTTTTTAATTCAACAAAAATTTTACCAATTAATCCACAGGTGGGTATAACAAATAATGTGTACAATTTTGGTTGCCTTATTTACAATATTCTAGTGCATTACAGAGACAATTTGCAATACAATGCTTGGCTCTTTTGCACAAGTGCTCAGGCATAGCCACTTAGTCATTAGTTCAAATTTAAGTAAATTCTGAGACAAACTTTTTCACCATTGGTTTATGTCACATGGAATGACATGTAATATAATCTAGAACTATGTATTCAGAAGGTTTTTTGCATTTAACAAAACAATGACATAGTTTTCTTACTAATACTAGAGATGGAATAGTTAGTAAAATCTGCTGTAGGATTTGATATTGTCTTGTAATCTATTGATTAGATAAAAACACAAAATACGTCAATATGAAATATTTTTTTCAATATGAAGCCATTTGAACAGGGAATCAAAATATGGTGCATTACACAGCCATTGTACCTGCCTTTTATATAAAAATAAATTGGAATTTTAGCTCCATGGCCATATAGCATTTTCGGCTGGTAAATATAGGCCACTTTTCACTATGTACCAACTTCGGAGTTCAGTACCTCATAAACTAAGCTAAATAGAAACTTCAAACTTCTCTTGTACCTAGATAGTTGTACTGTTGTTCTAAATAAGATTAATTTGTGTTCTAACATGTTTTATTGTTGAAATATGGTTTTAAAATCAACTTCAATGGCAGATTGTGGAAGAACTGATATACAGATGTGGAACTGTAGTATGTATGTACTATCTACATATAATAGAGAATAAGCATGCCAAATCTCTAGCACTCTAGTTCTAGCACAAATAGTTTTTGAGGGAAAAACCGCTAGAAAAAGTCTGAAAACAATGCACAGCTCTGCTGTGGGTGATCTCACAAACTCTGTGTCCAAGAACAGTGAAGTAATAAAATAAAGAATGTTTAGAGTACACCCTCGCCTTAAGTGTCCATATATTTTCAGTGATATTTACATTCACTGCTACCTTTATGTTTACAGTGATATTTATCATCACTGCTTATTGTCAACGTGAGAGATTAATCTCCGATTATATAGCTGTTGGATGTACACGATTAAAATCTTGCGTGCTGCCCAGCAAAAAGATAAGAGGAGAGGCATATCTTACAATGTGACAAACATCTTCAATCTTCTTTTTTAAATGTTAAACTGGTCAACATTAATGTACTAAAACATAAAGCATATATGTCCATTATTATGTTTCAGCAACATCCCAGGCCAATGGACAAAAGACCTCCAACTTACAGACAGAACTATGGCCCTGAGCAAATGAAGCGTGCATATCAGATGTGGAAGGAAGATGGAGTGTCTGTTTACAAAGCAGCAAAGACCTGTGGTATTCCAGTGGGGACTCTACGTGATAGAACAACTCTAGGCCGCTGCGATCCAAATAGACACAAATCTGGACGTAATCCACTGTTGAGCAGTAACGAAGAATCAGCTTTTGTGGCTCACGTGAAGCAAGTCGCTGCCTGTGGGTATGGGTACACGAGAAGGGAGATAGCTGAGCTTGCCGGAGAAACAGCTTTCTTCTTGAAAACAAAGGACACCAGTGCTCCAGTACAGGAAAAGTGGGTGTATGACTTCCTGAAAAGATGGCCGGACCTGAAGATAACCAACGCGACAGGATTGCCCATGTTTAGGGCATGCACTGTCACAAGAGAAACAATGGACAATTACTATAAAGAACTGTTCTTCATTCTCCAGAAATATGAACTTCTGGAGAAACCGCACCGCATCTTTAATGTGGACGAAACAGGCATTTCAAGTGATCACATCCCAGCAGCACCACAAGGTCATCGTCCGTTGGCAGTGGCACCCCAGAGATCAGCAACGGTAATTAACTGTGTAGGTGCCAGTGGGCAGTTTTTGCCACCTTATGTCGTATTCAAAGGGAAGAGAATGACAGATGACCTCCTGGCTGGTGCACTTCCAGGCACACAAGGCACAGTGTCAGAGAGTGGCTCGACAGACAGTAGGATCTTTCAAACATACTTGGCCGATCATTTCCTGAAGCATGTTCCTACCAACAAATACGAGCCTCTCCTCCTCCTCTACGATGGACACAGCTCACACGTGACTGTTCCTTTTATCGAGTGGGCACAGAAGTACAACATCATCTTGTTCCTGTTACCTGCCCACACACGTCACCTGCTGCAGCCTCTTGATGTTGGCGTATATGAGCCATTCAAAATGGCATATTTCAGTGAGTGTCAAATCTTTCTACAAAAGAGTCGTAGACGGGTCATAAAACGCCAGGACATATGCCAACTCATAGCCCATGCAATCAGTCGTACAGTGACGCCAGGAAAGATCATTGCCTGCTTTAGGTGCACAGGTATATTCCCATTCAATGCCAGTGTGGTCACCGATGAGCAACTGGCACCAGAAAGTGGTGACGAAGACCACTAGGCAGGGTATTAACCGTTTACAGTTTTGCTGTTTCGGAGTATTCCGCTCTGAGAAAGAGTTGCAGCTGACATCACGTGACCTTGTGCATAGTGGATTACCATGATGATGTTGATGTTGTGTGACATTATCATTGGAACACTATAGTTTAATCCCAACTTTCCAATTCACCCTCTTTTAAGAATTGTCTTGCAAAGTTAGATGACATTTGTATTTTCTGGTTTATCAAAACGAATTGATAATGATTGGAATGTAATATTTGTGGTGGTGACTTTGGACAAGGTGTTATTGAAAATCATGATTAAATATACTTTATGACACGGGATATTACAAAATAGGGACATGTCCTGTATTCATTTACTGTGTTATGTGAAGGAATTGTTGACGAGTTTTTTTTAAGAAATCTTAGAATAGTGTATGCCTGGAAGAATTTGTATTAAAAAGAATGTCTTTGCAAACAGACAATGATTTGCTAATTATTTTATATGACTGCAATAATAAAATTACCTGTTAGGTAAAGTTTATGGTTGTTCCATCATCTTGCCAACAAATATTCCCACACCAGCGAAGTCATTATCATAATGCTCATCACGCGATGTTTGGGACACGTGTTGAGGTAATTGGACATTGACAGAGTGTGTGAGTCCGCGTGGTAGAAATGCAAAAATACTTACGCAACAGCTCATTTTGTATAGAAATTCATACAAACCACTTGCCAATAGCACTAGGTCACCCAAACTAATTTACTACCCGGGTAACTGTTTTGCTAAAAATGTAGGTTATACAATAAAACCTGACTTGACAATAACAACGATCAGTCTATGTACATTTAACTATTTTCAGATTAGCTTGTGTGTCAGTATTTGACAATCTATTCTCTGTACAGGAATTTGTCTCTCACTAAACGGTAAATGTCTTATGTTGTTGATATTCTAAGCTAAAACTATCTTTTAGTGTAACTGATTTCCATTGTTATAACTGGTATCTATTTGTTGTTCTTTTTTGAAAGAATGCGCTGTTATTGGAGAGATTTTGGTTCTGCGCGCTTTTAGAATTTCCGCTACATATCCCTTTCTAACTGAGTGCATTGTAATTCTACATTTATCAAATGCGTTGTACTGTGAAGCGCCACCGTATGAAATAGTTCTTAAGTAGTCATGCAATTTGACAATTTTTTGTCGGTTGCGCAACTTTATTAGACCGATGAACCACTTATTAATAAAATCTTGCGTTAGGCACGTTCGCCACAAATAATGATGTTAGTCAGTCGGTGGTGCGGTTCGTTCCTACGGAAGGGTAGAAGGGACATGGGCCATGGTGCAGATCATAAAACATGTTTTGTGGGATAACTAGTTTCTTCTTATAACAAGAATAGAAGATAAACATAATGATTATTAGAAGGACTGCATCAGGTAAGCAATAAATAGGAAACCCGTTATTTCATTGATCTGTGTCAGTGGCCTACTGGAGTAGCGATCGGCATGAGCCAGACTCACGAGGGGTCACTCCGGTCGCGGCATTTATGAGGACAGGTGCTTTAAAAACTGGGGAAATGGGCATTTTACAAAGGATGAAAGAAAGGTATATTTGAGCGTGTCGATAAAACTGTGGAATTAGTTCAAAAAAGAGGACAAATCTCTAGTCATTACTCACTCTTTAAAAGCGCACAAAGCTGTAGTCATAACTCATTAACTGACCTTATTTTCGCCTAGTACATGGCGTGATCCGCAACTTCATTGCGTGTGTGCTTGCCCCAACTTCATGCATTCCAAAACCACACGTTCCATAATTGACTACTACAGACTACAGTTGTAAATGTTTCACAAACACATTCTTGTTATATTAATTAATTAATTTAGTTTGTTTTATTAATGCATTTGTTATTTTTTTTGTCTACAAAAATGGTATATAAAGGGGCGGCATTGCAAACGTGTTGTGCATTTTGTGATAAAGGCACCAATTTGGCTCACATGTAGACTGATATATAACAAACAGATGTAGCTATTGAGCCATAGCAATTTTTCCCCAGACGGCCATGGCGGCCATTTTACAAAATGGCGGCCAGGCAATTTAATCGGAATTAATCGGTATTCAGAACTGCCAACTCCACAGGAACTAGGTGACTTAAAGTTGGGATTGTTGAAATTCTTAGCTTCTACAAGATTGTGTCAAGTAATTGACAATGAGTTATTGCACTGATTGTGCTGTTTTAATAGTTAATTGATGAAAAGCCAGCATTCGTGTGCAGAACGAACCTTGTTGTTTATTGATACATGTTAAGCTTGGTAAGATTACAAGCCAGACAGTTGAACACAACGTACAAAGTTTTCAAGAACACGGTTCATATTGAATGGGTCAGTCAACACACATAGCCATAATCAACAATAAGATATTTAAATATATATATATATATATATATATATATATATATATATATATATATATATATATATATATCGAATCGAACAGTTCATATCAGATGTCACAGTCTGTTCTGTTTTGTTCATATGTCACCAGGTTTGCTGTCACAGTTCCCTTCAGTGGCCAGGAATTCAATTATGTGAGCACTCCCCTTCACACACGCACGCACGCACGCACACACGCACACACACACACTCACTTTCTTGCACTTGCATGACACTAGCTCATAGCAGGTGTGGGCTGCCTCGGGTAGTCTTGTCCAGTGCGGCTCGTACATCCCCTCCTCAGTCTTGGCCCAGCCCCAGCTGGTTGGTGGAGGCAGCTCTGGTGCCGGTAGCAGTGTCTGGCCCCACACAGTAGGCCGCCCTCTTGACATGCTCCTCAAGAGCTGTCTTGGTTGGCGGGATCAGATGCACATTGTTCTTTGCGAAGAGTTTATTTCGTGTCTTGTCAATGTCCGTGCATTTGCTTGTTATGTCATACAGCAGGATAACGAACCTATCGATGGTGTGCTTCTTCTGATATGTCACCTGGTGCAACAGGCAATTTCAGCAGTGCGTCTGTGAGTTATGGCAACACGAGTGGAAGTACTTAACATCTTCAGCTTGTTTCGACGAATGGCGTCATAAATAGGCTTGGTTCTTTCCACCGGGCATTGTCTGGCCAATCCTCTTAACATTTCGGACACTCCAGACCGCAACAGGGAATGCCTTTTCCTTTGTGTCACGGACAACCAGATCCATACTCTCTACTTCGAAGGAGTTGATAAGCTCTTCTACCACGCTGACAAGGGAGCGGACATCTTTGGCGAATGAGGTCTGCACACTTGGTGTCTGGTCGAGATGACGTGTGTCTACTCGCGTTCCCCATTGCTCGTCCCCATTTTGGAACTCTTCTGTGGCCCTGACAACTTCTGGTCCGGCAACCATCCAACGCAGCTGGGCGCTGGCGTTGTCAGTGAGGCCAACTGCTCCGCCATCTCCTTTGATGCAGGCGTTGTTATGTTCATGTGCCTGGATAATCGCGATCGTAAAGAACAACTGCTTCGTCTTCTGTACGGTGAAGCTGCCTGCCCTGAATTTCCTGGCTACATCTGGGAGTTCAGCCATGTCCCCCATATGAACAGCGACCCACCATCTAACACAAACCCTAGTAAAATACGTTACAAACCTAATGAAAACTCAAATGAATACTTGAGGCAATATTTCACTCAGACAATTTCATTTAGCGCCTAATAAATAATCATTATTATTTGGTAACTCTTTAGTCTTGTAATGCGGTAAATTCCAGTTCTAACATAACAAATGTATACGTGACTGAATGGCCATCTATAATAAGTTAATAACTTTACACAATCTAACTATATATTTTGCTATTTTCTAGATTGACAGCACAGTAATTCCAGCCATGGCCCACAATACCCTTTCAAACTATTTTCCCAAGTTTGGGGACCGCATTGCCCTTTTCACATTTTGTGAGAGAAGTCAGCCACTAAAATATCTGGCCAGCGAGAGAAAGTCCCCAGTACTGAACCGACTGAGGCAGAAACTAATTTCTTCCAAAAGTAACGCTACCGATCATCATCGGAGAGTGATGGCAGTATACTCCTCCCATACACTTAGCACTTGTTTTACCCCACTGACCAATGTCCCATCGCTTCTCTTCGTTGCTGATGTTCGAGTAGTATCTTTGCTATCTCTGTCTCTATATCTGGCTAGCTGGAAGATCAATTTTTTCTCACCATCTTCTTCAATCCTATTGCACCATTCCTGTTATTTCTTATCTCTTGCTTTCGCAACAGCCTTGTTTTCTGCCTTCTTCTTCTCCCGGTACTTCTGCTTCAGCCTTGTCTTTTCTGCCTCACTCGCTTCTTCCACACACTTCAGTGCCTCCTTCTTTTCTTTTATAGCTTGTTCAACTTCCTGGTTCCACCATCACTGTTCTTTCTCCCGTCGACTTTGTGTGGCCTTTCCTGGTGTTCGGCCACATATCTCCTCAGCTTTTCAAACAAAGCTTTCCTTAAATGCTGTCCACTCTGCTTCCACATCCTCCCTTTGTTCTTTAAGTAGCCTGAACTTCCTATCGACTTCGCTTTTGTATTTTTCCATCACCTCTCCTTCACATTTGCATCACTTGCCTTTGCTTCCTCCTTCTTTGTTTGTCTCTTCTTATCCACATTTCGTAAACCAATAGTTTATGTTGGCTCGTTATGTGCTCTTCTACCAAAACCTTGCAGTCTCTAACCTTGTTCCGCTGACAGCTTCTGAAAATCAGCAGATATATCTCTGTTCTGTTGTTCCCACTTCTGTAGGGTACACCCCCACAAAGTCATCTAAATGATAGCAAGGATGTCCTCTCTCAAAGAAACAAAGATCTACTGCTTCATATGCATCGGACGGACCATCGGCCAAGTTGTTCTCTTCCTTCAACAAACATCACAGTTCAAAAACGTCTTTGTCGTATGAGTACGCACTCTTTACTATGAACTCCTGCTCACAGATAGTGATGTCGTCACGACTGGCGCCACAGTGAAACGTCTCTGTTTCGTACAGTTCAGGGAGATGATACATGTGTAGCTTTTGGGTCGAGCGGGGGAGGCGTACGGGCTAACTTTCGTACTAAGGATAACACAAATATAAGTTCTAACGGTTTATTACATAAACAATTGTACTACAAATACATGAACTAACAACCAGTCTATATCTAACAATCACTGTTCACACCAACAGTCTCTCTCTCTCTCTCTCTCTCTCTCTCTCTCTCTCTCTCTCTCTCTCTCTCTCTCTCTCTCTCTCTCTCTCTCTCTCTCTCTCTCTCGCTCTCCCTCCCTCCCTCCCTTCCTTCGTCCCTCCCTCCCTCCCTGCCCCCTGCCCCCCTCTCTCTTTCAGCCTAAGTAGAGTATCTGCAATATCTCGTCGATATGTTAAACGGCGATGGATTATTCAGCAACCGTACACCGATCTGTGGTGATAATATATTTGGGTATATGCTGACGGTTATATCCCCGACAGCCACTGCTGTGTGATAACACGACGGGGTTAACACATTTTCTCAAAACTTGGCAGATATATAGCGCACCCAAAGTCTCAACCTATTTAGAAAACGGGCATGATCGGACTGCTATGTTGCTGGCCAACTTGTATTTAAAGTGAACATTTTCATAGAAAAAAAATCGCATCGCCAAAAGCGAACAATTGCATCACCAAATTTACTTGTTTTGCATTTTAGAGGTCATGGAAAATGTTCATAAAAAAATATGTGTTAGGTGTCAGGGATATGGAATATGTTCGCCGTTTTGGCAAAATCACCATACTGCAGAGGAGTTATTCTACACACAGAGTGATCTGAATATTCCAGAATGTTCCAAATTTCACCAACATTACTGTAATTTGTGTGACGGAGTGGAAAAAAAATATCCAGATCGATAGATCCAGTGTCTTGAGTCTATTAGGTCATTGTTTACAACATTTCCTTATTGACCTTAATTACTAACATACTATGAATATGCAAATTCAAATAGGAATGGCAGTTTTCACAAATGGATCGCTTGTAATAATTGCAAGATATCTTGTGAAACATTTTTTGAGAAATTGTTTGACAAATATTACTGGTCTTTTTCGTAGATTGTGTCATAGACAGCGACAACACCACAGTGTCTGAAGTCGGCTGTAAAGTTGCATATTGCAATACTCCAAGTACTCCTATGCCTCAATACTACAGGACTTCAGGAAATTACATGACATGATGACTGAACGTTAGTCAGAGATGTGTACATTTGATAAAGACACTTACCACCGCTTGTAAAGATATAATACTGACAGAATGTGCAATTGAATGTTATTTTCAGAATGTAAGACTTGCATCCTGCCACTTTATGTGGCATTAGTTTGTTAGCATAAGTTTGACATTTTCTAAGAAATAAATGTATATTATATAGGGATAAAATGCAGAGAAAGTATATAAATATATACCTAAAACGTTGTATTAAATGTATTTAGCTGTATCCCCTATGAATAATGTGCTTATTTTGTGGTACAGCTGTCAATAAATCATATATATTCTTTGTGCACAGTTAGTATGTAAACATATTAAAAATGGTTACTCAACTGCTATGTAATAAGTTTATTTCAAAATGATTTTAGCTTATAGTGACAAACTTGATATAGCACTTTACAGTTAAATCTGTCTTAAGTGACCGCTCAATGGATGGTCAAAAAGTGGTATCTTAATACAGTAACTTGGTCGTTTAATGCAGATAATGTAACATGTGACTTTTGTGAAAGGAGGTAACTGAGATCGTTAATGACACGTGGTCTCTTAATGCAAGTGGTCGTGTGAGCAGGTTTGACTGTATATTGGTATTCCATGTTATGTGAAATATGTTGAAACTATACATGTCTACAATGTTTCATAACCTTTTATCAAGTATGAGATTGTTTGGATGGAGCTTTGTACACTTTCGTAATGAATAAATTGTGATGACACATGTACGTATCATCAGTCTGTTTCCAATGACGTATGTATGTGGTAGAATTACAAATATAAAGTTTATTGTCATCAGTTGTTAAAGCTAATGAAGCATCTTTCTGATATCAAGGATGTCTTGAGTACGACGTTTTCTTAGCTTTGCATTCAACCCAAATTAGACATATGTTGACGTATTAAAGACACCTCAATACTGACGTTTTCAGAAGTATAAAAATTATATATTTTATATATAGTTTTGATGTCTAAAAGACGTCTGAAGATTGACGTTTAAAATATGTCTAAAGATTGATGTTTAAAATACGTTTCAAGATTGACGTCTAAAACACGTCTCAATAATTACGTCTAAAATACGTACTATTGTAGATGTCATTAGAAGTCATATTTTATATGTCTTTTTAACGTATATTTTTGACGTCTAAAAGACGTTTCAAGATTGACGTCTATATATTTTTTAAATATAGACGTAATATAGTCTTTCACTGCATGGCCACCAAGATTTGACCGTCATTAGACGTCTAAAAAGACGTCTTATATAGACGTCAAAATATACCATTTGTGCCCACTGGGAAGTTACCTACGGAAGTAAACAGGCAGCCTTGCAGTGGACCCGCCCGTGTAATTCACCGTACTTTCAGCCCAGCGGCTTATGTGTGAGTACAGACCACAGGCATAAATAGAACACCCGTTAGTAAAACGTAGTAAGTAGTTTATAGGGGGATGATTAATTATGTAACTCTATGGTACATACGCATCTTTCGTATTTTGTCGGACATTCATGCAAACCGTTGCTGGCTGCCCCGTACTAGGCAGAATCATCCGCCCCACTCTTGAGCTAGCCTAGGGGCAGAGATCTTGACCGGCATTTGCTAACGCGAAAATTTGGCAGTCCCGTAGCCAAATGGCTACGGAACTAATAACTTAAGTTTTAAAACCAATACGCACTAACCGTTTCACATGTGTATTCTGTGACATACAACCGACACTTGGGCGTCAAGAAACTGAAGAAATGTGCTCCAAATAATTACTTATGAGTACTTTTATCGGTGACGTGATGTTGCCTTTGGGTCACATGATCAAACGCGATTTCGTGTAGAATGAGGCCAGAATGGGCCAGCAGCATAGACATAAAAAACACCCGTTAGTAAGTTAGTACTTTATAGGTGCATGATTAATGATGTAACCCCATGGCCAGCAGACGGCAATTCTTAGCGTAACCTTATATAGATCCACGGGATTCCCGCTTGGTATTCTCGCCCACAACAACATCCGGTTATATACAAATATTGACAAGCACATGCGTTCTGACAAAAAAGGTAATAATTTCACACTTTTACATGGTTATTGTCAGGTAACTTTAGTGATATACATATAAGATTGCATACAGACACGAAATACGCATTTACTGCTCTGTTTCTGGCGTTTTTGTAAGGTTTCACATTTCATGAAAATACTTAAGCTTTTGATGAACGAGATCTTCGCCCCTACTACAGCAACAGCCAGATAGAAAAAAAATTGTACGGCGATTGACTTTGCCTAGCCCCACACTGCAGCCATCCCAAGCAGCAGGACTAACTACAGCCAGAAATATCCCCATGGAGAAGCTAGCGTGAGCTGCGATGCGACCAACAGACTACCGCAAGACCATAGAGTTACATCATTAATCATCTCCCTATATATAGATATATATTACTAACGAGTGTTCTATTTATGTCTATGCGCCAGACACAATGGGCCCGCGTCCGGAAATTAGCACCCGCGGATTATGGCTGCCGACGAGGGAACGTATCAAAACATCCCGGACATATCGATTCCCGAACGCTACGGCGATGCACAAAGACGAGACAAAACAAAAGGACTTGATGAATAAACATTTCTGCGTATGTTTTATGGAAAAATCTGCGTGGGAACGTATACGGTATGTTGCTGGTTTATTTTAATGTCTTGCCTGAACTATTTTTCGTTGTAGTTAAGAAGACTATTTACCAACAGTGCAAGTTGAGCAAATTGGTAGAAATTGTAAATTATTTTAACGGAATGTCTTACACAACATTCTAAATTGTTTTAAATGGCGGCACAATATAGCCAGTATATACTGTATTGGTTTTCACATCGACATGATTATACGTTGAGTTAAAAGGTTACCTGGATATTAATAACCCTCAGTGAGCAGTAGCCCATTTACTAGGTACATATATTTGGTTATAGTAACGATGCTAGACGTCTTTACAATGCGCGAAACGAGGCAATGGCATACCTGCCGTTCGTTTTGCTAAATTACTACAGCAAGATTTTTAACGGTAATTTGTCAAACTGATTAGAGATTCCTTGGAGACACATAGACAGGATGCGTGGATTAACAAAATATTAACAAAATTGATATTCATAAATACAGTGCCAGTGGAGAATAAGTAGCCAGATCAACCTCGGGGATTAATTACATATTTGAATGAGGCTACGTTATTACTTAATAGGCTGAGCGTAGTCTCGTAGAGACGATGCTGATGCGCCCTGTTGTCAATTTGTCAAATTTTCAAATTTTGGCAGCGTCCACTGTGGCTGTGAAGGCCGATTCTTGAGTGGCAGTCCTTTCCGCAGCCAAAGCAGACGAAACAGGATGACATTGGTGGTAGTGCTGCGTTTTGTTTTCGCCGCATCCTCTTCTCCGCCGCATGCTGGTGTCTCCTTTCATCTGCCCTTTCAATGCCTCTGCGTGTTGCCTGACGCCAAGCAGTGCGGTCTTCGGCCACTGCTTTCCAGTCTTTGGGGCTGATGTCACAGGCCTTCATGTCACGTTTGCAGGCATCCTTGAATCTGAGGGCTGGGCGTCCCACTGGCCTCGCGCCACTGGTGAGTTGTCCATAGAGGATGTCTTTCGGCAAGCGGCCGTCCTCCATGCGACGCACATGGCCCAACCAGCGCAGGCGTCTCTGGCTCAGCAGTGAATGCATGCTGCGGATCCTGGCATGGTGCAGTATGTCGCTGTAGGGGATACGATCCTGCCATGTGATGCCGAGGATACGCTTGAGGCACCGCATGTGGAAGGTGTTGAGGCGGCGCTCCTGGCACATGTATGTTGTCCACAATTCGCTGCCATAGAGGAGGGTGCCCAACACACAGGCCTGGTAGATTCTCATATTGGTGTTCTCAGTGAGCATCTTATTTTCCCATACTCTTTTGGTCAGCTTGGCCATAGTGCATGCGGCTTTTCCGATGCGTCTGTTTATCTCCTTGTCCAGCGAAAGGTTGTTAGAGATGTTTGACCCGAGGTAGGTGAAGTCTTCTACTACCTCCGGGGTGTAGTCATTGATCTTGACGGAGGGGACTTTGCTGGCATCCCGTGCAATGATGTTTGTCTTCTTCAGGCTGATTGTGAGTCCAAACTCACTGCAGGTATGTGCAAAGCGATCGACCAGCCTCTGAAGGGCCTCTTCTGAGTGGGCAGTGAGCGCTGCATCATCTGCAAACAGCATCTCCCTGACGTATACATCTCTCACCTTTGTTTTGGCACGCAGACGTGCCAGGTTGAACAGCTTCCCATCAGATCTGGTGTGCAGGTAGATACCGTCTGAGGAAGAGTCGAAGGCATATGACAGAAGGAGGGAGAAGAAGATCCCAAACAATGTTGGAGCAAGGGCACAGCCTTGCTTGACACCGCTGCAGACAGGGAAGGGCTCCGATGTCGAACCATCGTACACAACTGTACCCTTCATGTTCTCATGGAAGGAGACCACCATGCTGCGTACCTTGGGAGGGCAGCCGATCTTCTCAAGTAGGCGGAAGAGTCCCTTCCTGCTGACAAGATCGAAGGCCTTGGTTAAGTCAATGAACGCCACGTAGAGCGGCATTCCCTGTTCTCTGCACTTTTCCTGGAGCTGGCGTACTGAGAAGATCATATCTATGGAGGATCTTCCTGCTCTGAACCCGCACTGGGATTCTGGGTAGACACGTGAGGCAAGTTTCTGAAGTCTGATTAGTAGGACCCGAGCGAAGGCCTTCCCCACAATGCTCAATAATGATATGCCCCTATAGGTGTTGCAGTCACTGCGGTCGCCTTTGTTTTTATACAAGGTGACTGTAGCATCCCGCATTTCTTGAGGGATTGTTCCTTCATTCCAGCAGAGACAGAGCAGTTGATGTAGGTGGTGTAGTAAGGCGGGCTTCGCACACTTAATCACTTCTGGTGGTATGCTGTCACATCCTGGTGCCTTGCCGCAAGAGAGGGAGTCAATAGCTTTGCTGAGGTCCTGGACTGTGGGCTCGTTGTCCAGCTCCTCCATCATAGGCAAGTCACTGATGGCATCACTATTACGTTATTACTACTGTAGGATTTATTGAAGTCAATATTATGAACTTGATTTAAGTGAAAGTAATGAGCGCCAACCCAAAAAAGTATGCTTGTCGAATTGTATTGTTGAGAGAACAATACAAGTTTGGCTTAAGTACAGTGGATGAAGCCACTGTTAAGCTGATAAGTGACGTTATAATTCTAGTCCAACTTGACAATACATTTTTTATATTTGGTGAAATGTTTTCATGGATTTAAAGTTGTTATATAAATAAATGAAACAACTTTGGATTATTATATGTTGGAGGAGTCATATACTTTGTGGCAGGTTGATCTAAACTCACGGGAAGCGATAAATCATCCTCGCTGGGGATATTTTCCTCTCTCCAAAACTTACCACTGATATGCTTCCTCAAACTTTATCACAGTTGTATGTGTATCATAGCTTGTGACATTGATACTGCATTCTTAATTGTAATGGGAAGTTTTGATGGCCAATTTATATAGTGCTTTTGTGAATGCCTGTGCGTTCGCACATGAGCTTGGTCATTTCGAAATCAAGTAAGTTATCCGTTTACAGATATTGATCTCCGGTTAACAGCAACATATAATTGTTATCGATGCAAGCATAAGAATGGACGTTGTTCGGACCAATACGTGTGCACAGCATTAACTTTACGGCATAAGGTATCGGGGCTTGCCGGCATCAACCATTGATGATGATGGTCCGAGGTCGTGTCGTGCAGCAATAAAGTGATTTCAACGCTGCTGCACGGGTGTTTAACGAAGCATTACTCTAGTTTCTACAGCATTACACTACACTAGTGGTTCTATTTTAGTCACTGGCTTTGTATGATCACACTAATGAATGTCGCTGACCGATAGGTCACACGGGAATGTTTAAGTGATACGATGTGTATCAGGTATATCGTCCAACGAGATGTAGTTACAGACACAATTGGCTCCGACGGGTTTGGGAATTAATTAATAATTTCTCAAATCCGCTCTTGCGTATGCGGGAATATCTATGGTGATTGTGTAGTGATGGGCTTATTTGCTGAGAGACATACAGGTTACGTATTTATGATTAAGTTGGTAACTCATGGTATTTTTGTTCAACAAATAGTGTTGTGCACGTTTTGGAGTGTTACACCCATCAGCCTAGCGTTTGAGGGAATCCCTTTGAAGGCTATGTTGTTGGAAGTGGATTAGCCGACTGACTGACAAGTCGTAAGGGTCTGTCTAATTGATACAACATGTATCAGGACATGCTGCAATGACAGCACTGTCCCTCCATTAAAGCCGTGCCGCTGTGTATGGTCCAGGGCTAGGCTCCTAGTCTGGCAGCCAGTTTTGTGGCATATCGAAGCCACGGTATTTCTTCAAGTCATGGACGGTAATGGGTTTCGACCTGGAAGAACGTTGAATGGTGTGTGCCACTTCTCCGGGTGGCTGGTGACAAGGTATGGTCCCGTGTAACGGAATGCCAACCTTAATATCCAGTCCCCTACTTTAAACGTCCTGTCTTTGGCACGTTTACCGTAGTAACGAAATTGCGTTGCATCGCATTTCGTAGCCATTCTGCGTATTCTATTTAGCAACACTATTCGGACAGTTCGTCTGGCGGCGTAAACATGTGGTCAACTGGACGGGTGATCTCTCGGCCTAACATTAGCTGGTTTGGGTTCGAACTCGTGCTTTGGTGAGTGGTGGCTCGATAAGCACACGTGACATACGGCAGATGATCATCCCAATCTTCTGGACTATCAGCTGATAACTTAGACAGCATAGCTAAGAGCATCCTATTCAGACGCTCTATCAAACTATCGGATTGTGGGTGATATGGGACGGTGCGTGTCTGCTGAATCTCAAGTAATGAGTACTATTCCTACATGAAATCGTATTGGAATTTAGGTCCCTGATCGGAATGAATTATACGAGGCGTGCCGTATTTTAGAAAGACTTCGGTGACCAGAGATTCTGCTACCGTGGTGGCTTTATGATCTGGCAGGGCGAAAGCTTCCGCCCACTTCGTAATGTAGTCTTCATAGACCAGGATGCAAGTGTTTCCATCCTGTGACTCGACTGGCAGGCTAAGAATGTCGAGGTCGAGCGGAGATCCCACGACCCGACCACGTCCAGCGTGTACGACACTCTTGACACCACCTGGTCACTGTTATGTCTGTTCTAGTTTATTGCAAACACATGATTACCAGAGGCTTAGCAGTGCTATCGAAAGTGGTCCGGCGAGCGCCCGGCCCAACAAACTGTGATGCAACGAAAGAGGCACGTAGCGTCGAGCGGGGGTGGGGTAACGGGGGTGGGGTAGCGGGTAACCGCGTTTCCCGACGTCAGATAATTTGAGAAAGTACTACTTTGGTGCACTTGATGGCAATGCTTAACATAACACATACTGTTCCAATTCATTTATTTAAACTTTTCCGATATACTGCTCCCATCAATAGGGCCTATATCTACGTGAACACGCACACCGAGGTACAGCAGTCACTCCTGCTTGCAAATACAGTTGAACCTCACTTTACGGTCACTTCGGTAATACAGTCAATTCGCAATTAAGGTCACTAAGGTAGTCCAACATTTTTTTATGTAGCATTAAAGAATATGAAACTAGTTTCACTAATGTGGTTACATCGCCATTTAGGTCACTTTGGCGCTGTCCCGAGGGCGACCTTAATAGTGAGATTCCACTGTATCACTATTCAAGAAATGAAAACTTCGTTTGGGTTGATTTCTCCCTCACCGTGGCTTGGACATTTGCAAGATCGGAAGAGAAAAATGTTCCAAATATACCCAAACGATATTTGGATTCACGTACAAAATCACTGGCAATTTCTACCATACAAAGTGCGCTTGTTTTGTCCTTATGAACATACAACAACATCAAATGGTTCAATCGTGGTTGTTGTCAGGTAAGTTTTGACGCGATGTAGCGCACTAAACGACCGCGCACGGGTAGCGTTTGTAGCTGGCGTGACTATAATTAATTTGGCTAATTTGATGACCTGTGACAATAGCTGTTGCTGGTGTGAAGACAATGATTGCAAATACACTAGCACTTTAGAAAGTGTTACATTTTCCACACGCGGAATATTATGTGTGAAATGCTTAGATGTGCCTCCAGCTCTCGTGCTTCAAAATCGGAACGTCTCCACCAGCTGCTGCTTTTAAGAGGAGCTGCTCACCGTTCATGTATACATTGTGGTCGCGTTGATCGAACCTATATTTGATAAGCGACACGATGAGGTCCAGAGCCTCATAGTATATGGCTCTGTATAGTTGTTTTGGTGTCTGAAGTATTCTGGCGCTGCTGTGCCACAGTCAAGTTTAGCTGGGACTGCTCTGTGTCTTGGCAGTGCAGGTTCTTCAATGTCTCTCCCTTCGGCTTTGCTCAAATCATCAGCCCAAAACAAGTCAAATTCTTTTTCTGAGCGTAAATTGCTCAAGGTGTTCACAGTCATGGATTCAATTGACTGTCCCTCGGCGGCTGACAAGTTTAGCCTTAGGCTGTCACCAAGACGAAGTATACATTCACCCAAAGCAAGTCCATAAAAGAAACCAAATTTCATCATATGGTAATCAACACCTCGAATCCGTGCTTTCATTTCCGTGTCTGAGCAGTTGTCCAGAGACCATGTCCACCGTTCTTTCAGGGCGGGGTAATTTTCTACGAGGCCATGCATGGCTGTTGCCCGAACAGTCCATCGCGTAGGACACAACAAACGAATGCCTGGGGATGATTAAGAAGCTTCATGTTGTAACTGTTCTTTAATTTGTTGCAATGTTGCATCACGTTTTGGGATTGTTTTACTAGTTTTGTTCTTTCATATGTTGTATCTAATGCCTCTTTCGTTATTTTTACTCCTCTGATACAATCAGCGTAAGCCAGATTCAAAGAATGTCCGTAGCATTGACAGTATAAACACCGAGTTTCGGATTTCTTCATTTGTGTGGCTACGCCAGTTTTCACTCCCAACATTGTATTAGAGCCATCGTAGCATTGCCCACTAGCTTTATGTATGGACAGACCCATTCGTATCAAATAATCTTTGATCAAGGCTGTGATGGAAGATGTTCTAATTTTTGAAGACCGATGAAATCTTCGCGGGCCTCCATTTTATCGTCTACCTATCTTATGTAAATCACAAGCTGTTCGTGATTCGATAAATCACTTGTATCGTCAGCCATGATGCTGAAAAAAATCCGAGTTCTGCAAGTATATAATGTGGTGCAAAACGGTGTTAATTTGAGAGAGCAGATGTTTTACAGTGCATTACAATGCACGCGTTACTAGGCAAAATAATGCAGCAGTTAAGGCTGCGTTTTTATATTCTACGAGTTAATTGGGTTGGCGTCCGCCGTGACATTTTCCCGAAGTAGTTGGACTTGATGGCAGACGCAGTGATTAGTGTCTAGACTTGTCGCTCTTCCGCGCAAAAACCGCTCATGTAAATTGGCCTCAACTTATGCAGGCTTAATAAAAGTATTGTTTAAAGAGATGTTTTCAACATGGTCGTGGTTATAGTGATAGCTAGTATAGGCAACCTCAGTCATCAGTCATGGGTAAAGATTACATTTTAGAGATTTACTCGGTCTGAATATCTGAATTTAATTACGCATAATATTTGTTGGCTCAGGAATTAACCCTGGAGCGAAGAGAGATCGTATTGACTTCGAGCCAACGGCCACTTTCCCTAATTTTTCTTTTTCAAGTCGGCATTTCGGCTACAAGACGCCAATTAATCCACTACGGCGCATGACGATGACGCGGTCTTTCGGTGGGAAGCGATCGCGGGCGGGAATATAGTGATGCATGATTGACAGCGCTGATCCTTCGATTTGTAAAACTTCTACCGCGGGCCGACGATAGGCTAGCGGTGTCGGTTCACAAAGATGTAATGGCTTCGTTCCAAAACTAGCTGACAGACGTGATACTAATAACAGCTAACTACCCTGTATGTTTACTACCAACATCACAGTCCTCCACAACAGATTTAAAGTTCCTCAACCAGCATCAGTACATCTTACAGTGTCTCGATAACAGACCTTATTGTGTCCCTTCCAGTGATTACAAATTTAGTCTTTTCATTGGCACTCTAGTACGAGTGGATATCCTAATTACACAGTAGGTTTTACAACCTCACTTGGAGATGGCGTCGTTGGTACCACGTTTGTCGGTTCACGCTATGTCAACTTTGCACATGATCCACGTGTCGTCTAATCTTTTGGAGGGTACAACTGTCATAGTTAGTAAATACAGGAAGTTGGTCAGAACACTAAAGCAGACGCGGGTTGAGCAGGTAATACTTTCTGGGATTTTACCAGTAACAGGAAGGATGGGTCACATATATCGAAATTCCCGGGGGGTGGCAATTAACACGATTAACATCCATAAGCTATGTAGGGAAGAGGAAGTTGGATTTGTGGATTTGTGGGGAAGTTTTGTTGGAAGGGCTGATCTGTTCATGAATGATGGGCTTGAAAGGGGGCAGCAGTATTTGCGGATGGACTCACAGCAGCAGTATACAGTGGCATACCCATGCCACTGTCTACATAACAAAGATTTTTGGTAGTAAACATTGTTTAAACTAGAAGCGCAGATGCATCAAGCAGGACAAGAGGCCACTAGTACAGACAAACCAATAACAAAATGTCCTAAAAACAGGTCTGAAGGTTATAGATGCGTGTTTAAATGCAAGGAGTGTAGCAACTAAGAAAAACGAATTAAACATTACGGTAGAAGATATTGACCCTCATATAATTGGAATTACCGAAATACGGGCCAACACAGACATAACAGATGCTGAATTAGGATTGACAGGATACGTAATGTTTAGGAGAGATCGAACAGGACGATGGGAAGGGGGAGTTATTCTATATGTTAAAGAATCTATTCAGGCTTATGAAATAAAATCAGAAAGGGAAGCAGATTGCGATGAAGGTATTTGGTGCAAAATAGTTTCAGGAAATTCAAAATTAACTATTAGATTAGTTTACCGAAGTCCAAACATAAACGAAGAAGATAACACAAAAATACAAATTGCTATAAAAGAAGATAGTAAAGGGGAATGTATCGTAATGGGACATTTTAACCATGGACACATACAATGGAAATCTGTAGAGAGTACAGGGGGTGAGGACCAACAATTTCTATTTTTAATTCAGGATAGCTTCCTTACTCAGCACGTACTAGAACCAGCCAGGGGAGATAATGTATTAGACATAGTTTTGTCATAAAAAAATTAGTGGACAATGTAAAAATACATGAACCATTGGGTAACAGTGAACACAATCAAATACATTTTGACATCAATGTAAACTCAGAAAGTAAAAATAAAAAACGTATAGGAGAAACTTCCACAAAGGTAATTATAAAGATATAAGAAAATACTTAGCAAAGCTGATGGTAGATGACGGGTCACCAGTGGATGTTGTCTGCTGATGAATAAGACCGCAATTGAATGTTGGAATATTCTAAAAAATTAAATTGAGACTATCATCAATACATTTTTTCCATTGAAAAAACAAGAAAAACGGTCTGGAAAGAAACACTTAAAAGAAGCTATTAGAAAATAGCGTTTAAGCAAATTATGTGGAGGGTTTATAGGCGTACCAGAAAGGATGAAGACTATACAAATTACAAAGAGGCACTTAACCTAGCTACAACTGAAATTGGAAAATCTAAAAGAACCTTTGAAAAAAAATTGGCAGATAATAAACAAAATTACAGCAAGAGTTTATATGCTTATGTAAGGAGTAAACAGAACGTTCGAGATAAGGTCAGGCCACTGGAAAACAACAGTGGAAATATAATTTCAGACGGGTTTCACATGGCAGAGGTCCTGAATGATTATTTCAGCTAAGTTTTTACCACAGAAGATATCAGCTCACTTCCAGTTCCATTTATTAAATTTGAGGGCAATAATTCAAAACATTTAGGGCAGTTATGTATAACTCCTGAAATGATAGCAAAGAAAATTAAGAAGAAGAAAGGTAATAAATCACCGGGAGTTGATGGGATACCACCAAATCTGCCTAAGGAAATTGTTGAGCAAATTAGTACACCACTTGCAATTTTTTTTAACTTGTCACTAGAAGAAGGAATAGTTCCTTCAGAATGGAAAGAAGCAAACATTACGCCGCTATTTAAGAAGGGATCGAGGAACAAGCCAGAAAATTACAGACCAGTGAGTTTAACATCAGGTGTATGTAAATTACTAGAAACATTAATTAGAGACCACATGGTGGAATTCCTTTTAAAACATAAATTAATAAATACATCTCAACACGGGTTCCTAAAAGCAAGGTCATGTATAACCAATCTCTTATGTTTTTTGGAAGAAATTACAAAGTGGGTAGATGACGGGTCACCAGTGGATGTTGTCTACTTAGATTTTCAGAAAGCTTTCGATAAAGTACCACATCAAAGATTGTTAGTTAAACTAAAAGCCCATGGTATAGGTAATGATATAATCAACTGGATAGAAGAGTGGCTTACACTCAGAAGACAGAGAGTAATAGTAGATAGTGAGATTTCAAACTGGAACTCTGTATATATATATATATATATATATATATATAAATGATATGGAAGATGACATATCTAGCAAAGTACTGAAATTTGCAGATGACACAAAAATATTCAGGAAGGTTACTAATGTTGCAGATAAAAAAAGTTTACAGGATTTTCTAGATAAATTAGTTAAATGGTCAGAAAAATGGCAAATGTTATTAAATTTTGGGAAGTGTAAATGCATACACATAGGACATGGAAACATGGACGAAGAATATAAAATGGGGGATGCTGTACTAGGTAGAACCACACAAGAAAAGGACTTAAGAGTAACATTTAGTGCTGACATGAAAGTATCAGAGCAATGTCTGATTGCTGCGTCGAAAGGAAATAAAATTCTAGGGCTAATTAGGAGAACTATAACGTATAAGAAGAAACAGCTAATTGTACCCCTGTAAAACGCAATAGTTAGACCACATTTGGAATATTGTATTCAAGCATGGAGGCCGTATCGTAAAAAAAGGACATAGACAAGCAAGAAAGAATACAACGAAGAGCAACTAGAACCAGAGGACACAAAGCAGCATTAGTTATGGAGCAGTGTAGGTTGGACATGAGAAAGTACTCTTTCTCACAGAGTGTGATAAATGAATGGAACAAACTGCCAAATGATTGTGTTAATGCTAGTAGTGTGAATATGTTTAAAAATAGAATTGACAGATATCTGATAAGGGCAGGCTACACATAGAAGAGAACATTGTTGGACTCTCGATAAGCTAATGGCTTCCTTGTCCACTTGCCACCTGGAACTTGTTGTTTGGGATGGCGATCGCGCCTTCGTCTGAACCACTCCACTGTGACAACTGTGGAGCAGTTTAAGCATGATTGTTTGTCGTTTCTTTGGAACGACAACCCTGGCCCATCTCATAGTGCACCCGTCATGCATGCTCAGTTCATCTCGGAGTCTACTGTATTCCTGAGTAACGTTTGTGGTGAGTACGTTTTTCTGTACTCTGGACAGTGTTTTGTCGTGTAACGCCCACTCACGGATGTGTGCTGCTGTCACTGGCGTCTCATTCAGCTGCTTGATCAGGTCAACATACTCAGCAGGCGAAGGTGTTACAATTGGTTTTGTTGACAAATGCAACCGTGACAATGCATCACAGTTCTTGTGTGTTACACCACTGCGTAACCTAATTTTATAGTGATACCCTGCTAGTGCAAGTACCCATCGTTGAATACGGCCAGACGCCTTGTGTGGCTCCGGTCGTTTTTTTTTTTCAAACAGCTCCAGTAATGGGCGGTGATCCGTGACCAATGTGAACTGAGTTCCGTACATATATTGGTGAAACTTATTCACTCCAAATATCAGACTCTCTTTGTCTAGCTGCGAATAATTATTTTCTGCTGCTGATAAGCTTCGTGACGCATATGCTATCGGTTGTTCTGAAACATCGGGCATCAAATGAGAGAGTACAGCGCCGCAGCTATGTGGAGGAGCGTCACATGTAAGTAGGATCGGCTTACTCGGGTCGAAATGAACAAGGAGGGCGTCCGACTGCAACGCCCCCTTCACTCTGATGAAAGTTTCTTCTTGAGGTTTTTCCCACACCCACTTCACACCTTCTTTAACAACCCATACAACGGTGCCAGTTTCGAACGGCTTCTACCTTACCCACCGTCGGGTGTAGACCGTTTCGGTCGATTCGATGTCCCAGATACGTCACTGAAGGGTGAAAGAATTCGCACTCCTGTTCGTTTTGTCTCAAACTAGGGTTTTCGAGACACTTTAGCACCGTTCTTAAGTTTTCAACGTGCTGTTGTTCCGTCTTGCCAGTCACTAAAATGTCGTCCAGGAATACACACACGTTTGGAATGCCTGCAAGCAAACTCTCAAGCGTCCCTTGAAACATGTGAATATTTTAATAGCCATTTGATTGATTGTCACGTATTCCCGGGACTCCAATATGAGTTGCTTGTAGGCACGGTTGAGATCAAGTTTCGAAATTGTTGATCTACTCGCAAGCGTACAGATCTTCCACTCTCGACAAAGGATACTTATCCTCTATGATCGCTTGGTTGATAGTCATCTTGTAGTCACCACAAATTCTTACTCCAGTTCCCTTTCTAACGGGAACAATTGCCACTCAATTACCACTCGCTGTTGTTGAGTCAGCCTATCAGAAGCAGCCTCCCAGGTGAATAGGCGACCCAGGCGAGGTGTCTGCTTCTGCAGTGTCCCCTGCTGGGCCATCTGGCTGGATGGCGAGTACTCTCACCCGGTCTGCTTCATGCAGTTCGATAATTACCAGTGTCGGTTCGCACGTCGCCAGGACAGTGTCCGATACAATGTGTTTGTCTTGTCACTTAGAGTCAACAATCTAAGCGGAACCAGTGAATGTTGTGGGTTAATAACCGCTTGATCTAAAACCACTCGATTGTATCTTAGAAAGTTAAGGCTGGGTTCTACCAGACATTCAGAGAAATTTGTTTTCTCAACAAGTGTTCCCTGTATGAGCATTTCACTGAGAGGGGGAACAACAGTTGTTTCTTTCAGCGTGATTCGTGCGGCCTTACTATTATCTGTGGTTTTTTAGACATTCTTGACGTTGTCCATTGACCCAAATAGCACCTTCTCTCATATC
The DNA here is from genome assembly GCA_033239005.1 of Lamellibrachia satsuma. Lineage (NCBI taxonomy): Eukaryota > Metazoa > Annelida > Polychaeta > Sabellida > Siboglinidae > Lamellibrachia > Lamellibrachia satsuma. The sequence continues at coordinate 348,161 of BSQZ01000058.1, forward strand.
AACCACGCAATCATGATTTCTGAAGAAATCCATTCCCAGAATGGCCGCTGCCTCTATGTTTGCGACATACATTTGTAGCGTGATAATCTGCGAACCTATTGTCGCAGAAATATCCACTTCTCCTACCACGGACAGCTAGCTGCCATCTGCCATTCGCAGTCGGCCATGATAGTTCCGTAAAGGTGGCGCTGATTTTGGGGAAGTGAGTCATAATACTATTTCTTTAAAACAGTCATTGTAAACCCAGTATCTACCAAGCAATTAACACTAACTCCATATAAGGAAAACATTACAAATAGGCTGTCATAGTAATCAGGGGTCTTTCCTATATCGGTTTCCTTTGAAAGTCTATCAGCGGATGTCTGTACTTCGACATCCGCTAATTTAAGCTTCCCGAATTTCGAGTGTTCTGATTCCACTCATACGTCGAGCCTTATGCATGCCGCCTAAGGCTCGACACATCCGCGGTAATCTTTATTTGGCGTCTCGGTTACATGACCTGCTTTCCCTTGGGACGCTTTTCCCTATGTCGCCTATGAGCGGAATTTCCGCACTCGTAGCAATTATCCGTTCCGTGCCACTCTGTCTTACGAACATCAGGGGTTCATCGGTCTTCTGATTTATTCGGGTATTCTATCCTCGTTTATACCAGGGAAAGTCGTTCAGTCATATTTTGCAATATCGTTGCAATGTCTTGGCTGCCGGAATTATTGCTGTCAATCCCGCCCGTTTTATAATCGTCACCACCCTGGCATGTGGAATGCAATGCCTATTTTGGTCCCAGTCTACGAGACCCGCCCAGTTGGAAAGCTTCATATTCGAGTGCCAGTCTTAGCGCGTTATTGATCCCCCTGGGTTTCCCTGGAAGATTGTCCACTCCATGTCTGCCTCATTTATCGCATCTGTGAACGCATCGCGTTGTAAAGTATAGGCCTGTTTGATTTTAATTAGTTTTTTATGCGCTAATGTTTAGAAAGTCATTTGGAAGTTTATTCGATGTGTTAAGCCTAGATTAACAATAGAAAAACAGGTTTCTAAAAGTTTATAGTTAAACCACCCAAATGTATATGGACACAATCCATATGGTGTCAAAGATTGATGGTACTGTTTAGACACTTCAGCCTTCCCTTTAATCCTGACATTTGCTAAATTGCTCTGACCCGAGGGTCAACGTAATTGGGGAACCGAGAAGGAGCCCTGGGAACCCTGGATTTGGCACAGCTCCAAGAGTTCAAAAGTTTAACTTGCAAAATTGGGAAAGGAAGACTGGCAGACGTCATTGTCCAGTGGTTGAGAGGGTGGGTGGATTTAACAAGTTGACCAATAGTAAAGCGTATTGGGTATTTAAGCAACCATGGCGCCTCTAGTGTCGGCATCTGATTTTGGAAAACTGGGAGTATAAATACCCCGGAGGAGCGTTTACAAGGGAGCGGCAAGACTATTTTAAATTCACACTTAGGTGTGTAGTCATGCTGAATTTTAGGCATCAAAATTTTTAGTAAGGGTGGTCCTGGCGGGCCATACCTGCTTTAGCATTAGAATTCAAAATTTCCGGCCAGAATTTTATTGTCAAATCTTCTAGATTTTAAGAATCTGTATACATTTTGAGTGATGTTTACATTCACTACTTTTCTTTACGGTTTACAGTGATAGATGTCTTCACTGTTATTTTTATTTGTCATTGTGAGTGATTATATTGCTACTATGTACGTAGCCGTCTGATGTACAAGATTAAAATCGTTTCGAACCTGGAGAACAATGCGTTGACTACACTTCTGTAGTACTCTATGTACTCATTGGTCGAGTGAGTACAAATTCAGTTATAAATCTCGACCTGGCGAGCGCAAAAACGACGGACAATCAAAATATCCTTCGTTGTGAGAAATGCCTCCTGGACCATTGCGTGCGGCCCCGAAGAAGACAAGAAGAGGGAGGCATATATCTTACAGCGTGCTAAAGCCTCTTTCACATCGACGCTAGCCTCAGGATACGTTTTCCGTACCAAGCGCTTAATATCCTGTGCTAATTCAGCAAATGGTTCGCCTCTCCGGCGGTGCTGATCCATCATCTGAGCCCGGAACTCCTCTGACTGATGTCCCGGCTCGAATCTGTTTAACATGGCCTGTACTAATTTCTTGTAGTTTACCCTGTCCGGAGCTTCTAAGTCTCTCAACACCCCCTGAGCCTGCCCGCGTAAGCTAGTCGCCAGCTCTAAAGCACGTGTAGCTTCGTCTCACTTGTTCAGGTCTGACACCATTTCGAACTGAACCAAGTAGTCACGGCAGCTACTTTTGTCACATATAACGCTGGACTCTTTGGCTTTGATGTGGTGACCTGATTAGTTGGCACGGAAAATCTAACGCTGGGATGATGTGACACCACTTGACCTGCCCTGTTGTTAATTACAGAATCTTGCCTACAGCCCCAGTGGTCGTTAACTGGAAGACCGTCTGGCTGGAGTTTCCCCCACTGGTCAGTAGCCTCAATTCTTCCCGTGTATGAGGGACAGTTGGCTATAAACCTTGGCCCATTATTCCATGCACTACGTTTCTCCTGACCCAGTAACAGACTGTATACACCCCTTGGGTTTTAGTAACGACGATAATCACTCGACGCTGGCAAGTTCATTCCTGCATCATATTTTCCCCTTCCAAGGAAGGAGGTTGTATGAGAAGGTGGAACAATTCGGTCGGGTCTAATTTCCCATCCATATTTCACTCCATGTCCTACATTAAATGGAGTTTCACGATCGCCTCCTGCGAAGTCTACCGGTTCGGGATACAGTAAGCAAAGGTGCCGGTACATATTTTATGTCAACAACATATATGCTTCCCATATCAACTTATCATTCCCTAGTGTCAAATGATCCTTTTTACAATCTCAACTGATCCTACTGCATTTTCCACTGATCCTCTTGCCATTTTATTTTTGACAATATCTCCCCCAGTTTAGCCTTTATATCCAACATAGTCATTAATGCCTGCTCCTTCTCTGCTATATTAGTCTTTTGATCTGATAATGGACTGCCGACGCTCCCTGTGGGGGTGGGGGGCGATCGTACCAACACCTCGTTGTCCTGACATTGACTCTCCTCCATGTCACCATAATAAACATTATCGCTCACTGCCGTATTATCGCCCTGTATTGACATTTCACCAATATCTCGCTTCCACCAGATAATTCACTTCTCACTAAAACTACCAAATTTTATTCTATCTGTACCAGCAAGCATACGTAACCTGTGTGTGTTCTTTCAAATACGGTATCCAAAAATAGAATAACCGACGCCGTTACTACAAATCGTAGCGGAAACGGTCAGGTATCTTAATTGTAATTTCACCCCAGCTACCTCCAGTTGTAGCGTTTGGGTCGAGCGGTCTTGGGGAGGCGTACGGGCACACGTTCACTCACTCATGCGTACTAAATTTAAGACAAATATAAGCTCTAACGGTTTATTACATATACAATTGTACTACAAATACATGAACTCAGAACCAGTCTATATCTAACAATCACTGTTCACATCGACAGTCTACCTCTCTCAATCTCTCTCTCTCTCTCTCTCTCTCTCTCTCTCTCTCTCTCTCTCTCTCTCTCTCTCTCTCTCTCTCTCTCTCTCCTCTCTCTCTCCCTTTCTCTTTCCTGTCTCTCCTGTCTGCCTTCTCCTGCCTCCTCCAGCATATATATATACATATACATAATATATATATATATATATATATATATATATATATATATATATATATATATATATATATATATATATATATATATATATAGACATATATATACTATATATACATATATATATATATATATATATATATATATATATATATATATATATATATATATATATATATATATATATATATATATATATATATATATATATAATATCCTGCGATATGCTAAGACGGCGGCTACTAATTCAGCAACCGCACCCCGTTCTGTGGTAATTACAGATCACATTTGGTGTATAAACCTGGCTCTCAACATTGTGGACTGTGTATCCCTCGTAACTCGGGGATCACGTTAATATCGGTCCCGTCTCAATTTGGGACATTAATGAACCACTTCGGTCAGCTTGGCGATAAAGTTATGAAAAGGTTAACTAGTTGAATATGACCTCAAAAGGCCGTAACATTTTAACCACAATATAATTATACAGACTATAGTCAGTTAACAGAACACTGCTGGAAAAAACTAGATACTAGACACTATGTTTATATCAGCTGTGTTTTAATAACTGTTGTTAATCAGCAGATATGTTAATCATTATACAACACGCTCAACTACACATTGCTTTTTCCATTGTGATAATATTAACACACCTGATTTGAGTCACGTTGATTATTGATAAAGTATGCAGCTTGAGCACATGTTCCGTTTGTTCCTTTCTATGAACATTTGACAAACTGTTTCCAGATCAATCTCAAGGCCTTGGTTCATATTCATCAGGGTGAGCCCAGAAAGCCGATCTTCCCCCATCCTGTTGCGTAGGTAGGTTTTGACCCATCGCAAGCAAGGGAATGAACGCTCTGCCTCACAAGTTCCAACAGGAAGAGTGCAACCGATTCTCAACGGAGTGCGGATGTTCGGGAAAATGTTTTCATCTGCGGGCTCGAGGCGTTCAGCCAGGTTGGGCGATGACGATGACTGTGTGGGCTCTGTGGTTCTCCAGTAGCGCTGTCATTCCTTCACATCAGCTCGCAGCGAAAAGACGTTTGGCATGTCTGATTCCACAACATGTACATTGCCCGCCTCTGTAATGATCCCAGGGAATAGAGCAAGAATCTTCCTGCTTTCTGGGGTAAATCGATTGTGGAATTCATACTGTACGCTTGATGTATGTATGATATATATGAATCCCTCTGTTGAAGCTTGTAGGCCATGGGTCTGACATTCTCCAACAACAGTCTTTTTGATGATGAATGCAATGATAGTATGTGACGAAATGAGACTGGTTAGCAGCCCTTGCGTCTTCGTCGTGGTTTCCTAACTGCCAGTCCATGCAACTTCCTCGTATATGTCATGGTATTCAGACATATTCAGTACGGCTTCCAGACATTCACATAAGAACTCATACATGTCATAAAACGTATCATAGCATGTGTGACGCTCCACTAATCTGGTCTTGCACATTCCGACAAGTTTCTTTTTCCTCATATCTGGTGCCAGATATTTTAGGAGTCGTTCCAGGTACCGTTGTTTTTTGGGGCACAGATCAAAGAAAAGGAATGCTGTATTAAGGGTGTCGATCATATTCCGGATGGCAGGTGGTCTACAGGCATTGGCGATGGTCAAATTATGGACATGGCTGCTGCAGTGTATATACAAAGCTCGTGGGGATAACTGTTTTATCCTCGCCTGCACGCCAACATTATCCGAGGACTTACACTTCCAGGCACTCTATGACAGCATGAGCTATAGCTTCCCCCGTTGCCCTCTTAAGGTATATAATATCAAAAAAGAACTGTTTGACTTTACAGCCAGCCAGCATCCTCAAGCACACTGACATAATCTCCTGTTTACCAGGTGGATCTGTGATCTCATCTGCCTTGGTGGTAAAGAAGGCATTTTCGTCTTCAAGGCTTCGTGTATTTTCCTTTCTAATGTATTCGGCTACTTCATCAATCATCAATTCATTCTGGATGATTCTTGATGTATACTGCGCATTCTTTCTACCAGTCTCAAGATGTGCTCGGAGTGTGTCGTCGGGTTTGGCCATCATCTCCAGAATTACACAGAAGTTTCCCCTGTTGGACAATGTACTTGTCCGATCATCCCTGTGGCCTCGATCATCCCATGCTCTTTAGGACGTGAACGTTTTTCTTGCACATCTTCTGGTTGGACTGACTCAACTAATTAATGAATTAAGTTCATGCGGCATGCTTTCCTTTGATAAATATAGCATAAGTCTGGCTTAAATGAAATCGTTAGTAGGGGCTACTGCCATAATACCAATCAGACAGCATAGATTCTTGAAATATGGTCGACATGCTATTTTGAAAATAGCTAAGCCTAATCATGTCATTAAAATACATTACTCATGTTAGATTTGTGTTAAAATGAGCTCACTGACAGCGCCATGTGATTTTAAAACGTGTATTACTTGTTATAATGATTAAGATATTCAAAGACGTTGATGATACGATAGGATAGTTTACATTTTGACCTGTAAAAATGTCAATTTTAATCTTGAAAGTCCGGTCCGAAGAACTGATGCAGACAATTATCATAAAACGACCAGCGCGTCTGTTGGACGTATTTGCTGGATCTGCGCAATCTGCAGATTTTCGAGTATCCGAGGATTGCGCAGCGCAATCGAGTGCAATCTGCAGATTGTGCAGAACCAGCAACTGCGCCCAACAAGTCTATGAGCGCCAAACATTCCCATAGTATATGCATTCTTTCGCGGGGAGACATGGTCAGACATGAGGTGGGCGTGTGTATATACAGGTGCGTGCGATGTGCGTATACAGTGAAACTATGAACGACGTCACCAATAATGCTAAGAATAACTTTGGTGATACGCTGGACGCCATGCATATCGCCTGCGCTAGATCGGTGTCTGAAAACTTCGGACTGCTACTAAAGAATAAGCTGCAAGTTTGAGTTTTTTGGTAATGCTTTTGTCCCCCGTTGATATGCAGTTGCAATAGATTTTTGGTACTTAAAAAAGAGGGTCCGGACCCCCTGGACATCCGACTGGATGCGTCTATTAATAGAATATACACAAAGCCGTGGACGTGAACGAAACCCCTGGCCTGCAAATCAGACTCTTAGTTTATCTGTGAATCTCTCAGACACAAAAGTGTCAGAGGGTGGCTCGACAAACTGTAGTATCTTTCAAACACACTTGGCCGATCATTTCCTGAAGCATGCAAAGATGAGTCTCTCCTCCTCCTCTATGATGGGCACAGACTGTTCCTTTCATATAGTGGGCACAGAACCACAACATAATTTTTGTTCCTGTTGCCTGCACACACAAGTCACTTGCTGCAGCCTCTTGAATTCGGCAACGTTGAACCCATTAATGTGGCCTCCCACAACGTGTGTTAAGCCTTTCTCCAGAAGTATCATGCATGGGTGATAGAACTTCATGACATATGTCGCATAACAGCCAATAGGCTGGATTTACATCGGTGCTGTTTCATGTGGCTTCCAATAAGATGTTCCTCTCTGAACAAAAATTGCAACCGACATGTTGCTTTAACCTTGTGTATAATTGGTTAATGTGATAACATTGATTATGTGTGGCATTGATATTGGTAGGGGGCAAGATCATTATTAAAACGTCAATATGTTAGATATGAAGGAATTGTTGATGAGTGTGAAAGATGAGTTGGGTATACAAAATGTGGTAGAATTTCCCTGCAAACAAAATGTTCAAAACTAATTATATCATATTGTATAATCATATTGTATAATCGACCACATTAACTTATTCAGGACGATCACTTGCTTTTCTAACTGCTTCACATGATTGCTATAATAACAATACCTATTAAGGATTTGAAAGAGATTTTCTTTTAAATAATGATTATTCAAACGATGTGCTAAAATACTCCCAAGATAACGAGATGGGAATCGCACTGCGATATTCAACTACATCGTTGTTGTCATCAGATGTTACAAATGAATTATTTAAAATGTGATTATATATGTGTGTGTGCGTGCGTACGTGCGTGTGTGTGCGTGTGTATATGTATGTGTGTGTGTGTGTGTGTGTGTGTGTGTGTGTGTGTGTGTGTGTGTGTGTGTGTGTGTGTGTGTGTGTGCGTGCGTGCGTGCATGCGTGTGAAAGGAACTTTTGCTTTCAACATTCACAGCAATAACACAATCGCAAACAAAAGTTCATTTCATAAATACAGTGACAAACGTAATATTTACACTTTGTCGTAGAACGTACATCAGTCGACGAAAGCCATGATGTAACATGTAAGTGACGGCGTGCTGATAATACAAGTTCCGCGACCTTCTCCGAAATATCCGAGAGCTATTCCGGATATCAGTGGCGTGTCAAGATTAGTCATCCAGTTGTTTACCATGCTTCCACAAAATTCAGCCCCGCCCCCCTAAATACGCCATTGTGGCAATTGCACGAACCACCGAGGTTGACGTTTGCAGACATTGAAATGTTGAATTTAAAATTGTTTCTACTTCATTAAGGAATGAGTTAATTTTATCAAGTCACTGTTGCAGTGAAATTGTTGGATGAGGTGTGTATTGGAGTATGCTGCACTTTGCTTAGTATACGTAGCGAAAGAAAGACATATAATGTGGTTGGTAAATGGCAATGGCCTTTAATTGCATCTTGTAAATGGCTGCAGAATTACAATGGGCATTGCTGGCGATTTAACTAGACGACAAAGGCAATTTCCATTACTTAGTATAGACGATTAGTACATATAATTATGTCGATATGGAAATGTAGACTTGATTTTATTTGTAAGACAACTTCAGGAAAAAGCAAGTGAGCAACATATGCCACTCCACGTGTTTTTTCTTGATCTCACAAAATCTTTCGACTACATGAATCAAGGAGCACTCGAGTGTTTCACAGATCTATGATTTGGCTGGGATAATGCGATGAGCCATTGGACATACTCGTGATGGTTCAGTGTGTGAGTATTCGTACAAAAAAAATTATTCAATAACAGGGGTATATATGACAGATTTCCAGTTTAATAACAAAACTAAATAGCATAGTAAACAACCACAAATCAAGTATACTGAATAGAATTATAAAATCTACCGCCATCTAATATTCTTCATCACTATCAAATCACAGTTTACAAAATATCCCAAGCTAGCCACAGCGAATGCAGTCAAGGGTGCTCCGTCGAGTGCAGTTAAGCGTACAGCGTGCCCCGGCGAGTGTAGTCATGCGTACAGCGTGCCATCGGCGAGTGCAGTCAAGCGTACAGCGTGCCCTGGCGATTGCAATCAAGTGTAAAGCGTGCTCCGCTGAGTGCAGTCAAGCGTGGAGTGCAGATGGAGGAATCAGAAGGAGGCGTGAGCATGTCATTTTGACGGCAATCGTCGTCCAGACTGGACAACGGATAGTTCTTAAATAGGCAATCGGTGTATCAATGTTCACGGCGCTAGTTATGAAATAATGGCCAAATAATCGTCTCTTGAATCAAGAATAATGCACCGACAAGTATTTTCCTTGCACGTGAAAACGTTTAAAACGAGACATGGGTATGATCACATTACCTTACTCGGTCAATGAATTATGTTCGAACGAATGTAGTAATAGTTACACCAAAACACCCCAGTATCAAGCATTCAAATAAACTAATAACCAACACAAATCAATATAATAAGAATCAATACATACATAATGATGGTATACACCAAAATGCATCTGGTACAAGATTTATAAAAGTAAAGCACTTTACAAATATCCTTTACCTCAACCCATTGTCAAAAGTGAGAACGGAAACATATTTACTTAACCACTATGCTATCACCGACACAAATCAACAATTGCTACTATATCTCAATATATTTTTCCACCGTAATTAAAAGCGAAAACAAGGATACAAAATATAAGTATACAATGAGTTTTCCAATGATACCAAACATGACAACATTTCATTTATCTGTTGTAACAAACAATCTTTGAACAAACATTGCCAGGTAATTTTAAAATGACAGCAAGAGTTTCTATGCTTATGTAAGGAGTAAACGAGATAAGGTCGGACCACTGGAAAAAAAAACAGTAGAAACATAATCTCAATTGGGTTTCGAATGGTAGAGGTTCAGAATGAGCATTTCAGCTTAGTTTTTACCACATTTCAGCTCACTCCCAATTCCAGCTAATAAATATGAGAGGGATAAATCTGGTTATTTAGGGCAGTTATTTGTAACTCCTGAAATGACCGCAAAGAAAATCAAGAAGATGAAATATAATAAATCACCCGAGGTTGAAGGAATACCACCACTACTGCTCAATGAAATTGTGGAGCAAAAATGTACACCACTTGCAAACCTTGTCATTAGAATAGGGAATTGTGGAATGGAAAGGAAATACCTTTGCAGGAACCCAGGCACAAGTATACAACCGCCAAGACTAGAGCCGACTTGTGCAACCTTCTTTGTAGCAGCGCCCCTAAGACCCAGGCGGGTTACGGGAGAACATAAGAGGGAATAGTTCCTTCAGAATGGAAACAAGCAAACATAACGGTGTTGATTAAGAAGGGGTCGATGAACAAATTAGATAAATACAGACGACTGCGTTTAACATCAGATGTATGTAACTTATTAGAAACGTTAATTAGAGACCACATATCTCAACAGCAAGGTCACATATCGCCAATCTCTTATGTTTTTGGAAGAAATTACTGTGAATAATACAACGCTGATATAAATACCTAGATAATCAATCCACATGTAGAAATATAGTTTGTCTCTCGAAATCCGATCACTCGTTTCAATCTGTGTTTTGTCCAGTGTGGTGAACCTTCTTGCAAAGCACATTGACATTTCGCCTGAATACGTCTCGAAACCTCTTGTTGCACAAGACGTACAGGAAGACGTTGATGGAATAGTTGAGCTGCTCGAAATTCAACGTGATCTCCCGAAAGACAGCGATTGCTGGATCTTTCGACTCGAACAGATTATCTTGCCGGAAAAACGATACGAGGTGCGCGATGGAGATGGGCATGACGAGCATGACGAACGCTGCGTTCGTCGCCAGTACCATAGCCGTCATCCGCGACGCCAACTTGCCAGAGGAATTCTGGGAAGCAGTCTGCGCGTGCACCTTCCGCCTGCTCCTCCAAAGGGAAGTGACGGTGAACGAATTCAAGACGATCATTATGACAGCGGGTACAACCGCATAGGTGCTGAGGCTTAAAAGTAGAACACTTCCAATGACAGCAGTTGAACCTGTCCGATGTATGGAGTTGGGCACGCAGGTTCCCTGGATTATTGACGTGTCCAGCCATGCCCGGAAGGCATTGTAGGCCCCGAAAATCAGCAGGGTAACGGCAATGCTGATGTATACAATGCGCTTTGTGCATATCGTCTTCGACCGCAGCGGAAAACAGACGGCGATGAAACGTTCAACACAGATGAAGACTATGATCCACGAGCTCATCATCTTCGATGTACGATACGCCCAGAAGAACACCCGACAACCGGTCACGTCGAAGGAGCGAACGTCGACCCCCATTAGGCTGCGAATCGGTTGCTTGTTGAGAGTCGACACAAAAATGACGACCGTATCGGACAGGGCCAGGGAGATCAGGAAGACGCTGACGCACATGGATCGGAATTCCTTCGCCAACATCACACGGATGGTGACAATGTTTCCACAAATGCCTGTTATGACCAGAATGGGTAGAACGACGTAGGAGATGTACCGAGTAGTCATCTTCAACCCTGATTGATCTCCGGCGTTACTCACTGTTACATTGCTATGCGACGGTCGTTTATTTGCGTTTGCATCCGTCGTTAACTGCATCAATTTTTCTCCGGCAATATACGTTGAGTTATCATCGGTTAGAACCGGCGCGTTTGTTTGGAGAACGGTTGCTGTTCCACTGTCGTTCATGCCGCTGCGCGGACTGTTACGAACAGTTGTCGAATCTTGCCAGTTTGACGTGACTTCCGTCGAAAGACTACGACAGGCAGTCAGCAGGACACACATGAGGAAAACCACGACTTCACCCATCGCAAGCGGTCGATGTAATAACATACTCAGCGCAGCTGTGTCGGCTGCACGCTTATTGAATAATATTACATTCACAGTTTCTGTCCGATTGACAGTGCTTGATGAATCGTAGAATACGCTAATAACATGAGTTGTTAATCAAGTGTTAACTTTGTATTGTGTAATACCAAAAGCAGCGTAAACGGATATGATTATCGAAATTATTTATTCACGTTTGTTACAACCAGTAATGTAATAATCGATGGGTAATGTAATAAACATGATGGAGATGATTATGATGACGATGATGATGAAGATGATATATTTTAATTATGATGATGAATATACGGAGAAAGATAAAAGTAATTAATGGTTTACCTGAGTGATGATGATTATGATAACGATAATTATCAATATGATGAAGACAACTACGTCATCCTCATCATCTTCATCGTGCTGCTCCTGATCCTCCTCAGCATCCTCATGTTCACCCTTATTACGACTAGCCAGGCTGACACCCACTCGACGTTACTTAAAACAGGATTGTCAGAACGATTCAGCGGCTTGTTTTCTGGGAGGACACATTGACTGCCGTTTATATACCCTCCTAGATAGCATACGGCAATTATAATAATTGATGTGGCCAAACGATGGGTTCGAATCAGGCAGGGTACCAGGGAAGACGACAAGGAAGGGGTCGTTTAAAAATAATAAACGTTCGTTTCAAATGTAAGGTATCATTTAAACAAAATGACTACCTGATCGTCTTTAACAAATTAAGGTATCACATCGTAAAATTAAGGGGTCTTCCAAAAAAGTAAAGGAACATTAAAAAAAGTAAGGGGTCATTACAAAAATCAACTAGCGGATAATCTCAACAAATTAAGAGATCATATCATAGAATTAAGTATCATATAAAAATGCAAATATAACGAGTCATCAAAATGGAAACTTAAGATTTTTATTTAAACAAGCTACTAAATGATCATATCATAAAGAAATATGTAAGGATGATTTATAAAAAAATAATAAGCTGATCGTCACGATAACTTAATGGATCATCTCAAAACATGAAAGGTTCATATAATAAAATAAATTAGTATTCTAGATGAGTAAAGGATGATTTAAGAAAGTGTAAGGGATCATTTATTTATAAACTGATGTAGTTGATTGTCTGACAAATATGGGATCATCTCATGCAAAATAACGGGGCTTGTCGAAATAAAGTTATGGGATCACAAAACATGCAAGCGGTCATTAATAATCAACTAGCTGATTGTCTCAATAAATTAACAATCAACAAGTCTGTGAGCGCCAAACATTCCCATAGTGTTTTCATTCTTTCGCGGGGAGACATGGTCAGACATGAGGTGGGCGTGTGTATATACAGGTGCGTGCGATGTGCGTGTACAGTGAAACTATGAACGACGTCACCAATAATGCTAAGAATAACTTTGGTGATACGCTGGACGCCATGTATATCGCCTACGCTAGATCAGTGTCTGAAAACTTCGGACTGCTACTAAAGAATAAGCTACAAGTTTGAGCTTGTGTTGTTTCTTGGCAATGCCTTTGTCCCCCGTTGACATGCAGTTGCAATGGATTTTTGGTACTCAAAAAAGAGGGTATGGACCCCCTGGACATCCGACTGGATGCGCCTATTAATAGAGTACACACAAAGCCGTGGACGTGAACGAAACCCCTGGCCTGCAAATCAGACTCGTCGTTTATCTGTGAATCTCTCAGGCACAAAAGGCACAGTGTCAGAGGGTGGCTCGACAAACAGTAGTATCTGTCAAACACACTTGGCCGATAATTTCCTGAAGCATGTTCCGACCAACAAAGATGAGTCTCTCCTCTTCTAAGATGGGCACAGACTGTTCCTTTCATAGAGTGGGCACAGAACCACACCATCATTTTGTTCCTTTTGCCTGCCCACACACGTCACTTGCTGCAGCCTCTTGAATTCGTCAACTTTGAGCCCGTTAATGTGGCCTCCCACAACTGGTGATAAGCCTTTTTCCAGAAGTATCATGCACGGGTGATAGAACTTCATGAAATATGTCGCATCACATCCAAAGCAATATGTGATACAATGATTCCAGCAAATATAATTGCCGGCTTCAGATGCACGGGTATATTCCCGGTCAATGCCAGTTTGGTCACAGATGAGCAAATTGCTTCAAATGGCTGTAAACGAAAAACAGATCACAGAACTGAAGATCAATAGGAGGGATTTACAATAAGATGTTCCTATATGAAAAATAATTGCAGCCGGCATGTTGCCGTAACATTGTGTATACTTGATTAGTGTGATAACGTTGATTTTGTGTGGCATTGATATTGGTAGGGGGCATGACCTTTATTAACACGTTACTATGTTAGATATGAAGGAATTGTTGATCAGTGTGAAAGACGAGTTGGGTAGACAAAATGTGGAAGAATTTTCTATAAACAAAATGTTCAAAGTTAATTATATCTTATTGTATAATCGACCACATTAACTTAAACAGGACGATCATTTGCTAGTCTAATTGTTTCACATGATTGCTAAAATAACAATACCTACTATGGATTTGAAAGCAATTTTCTTTTAAATTATGATTATTCCAACGATGTGCTAAAATATTCCCAAGATAACGAAGATGTGAATCGCACTGCGATAGTCGCCTACATCGTTGTTGTTGTTGTTGTTGTTGTTGTTGTTGTTGTGTGTGTGTGTGTGTGTGTGTGTGTGTGTGTGTGTGTGTGTGTGTGTGTGTGTGTGTGTGTGTGTGTGTGTGTGTGTGTGTGTGTGTGTGTGTGTGTGTGTGTGTGTGTGTGTGTGTGTGTGTGTGTGTGTGTGTGTGTGTGTGTGTGTGTGTGTGTGTGTGTGTGTGTGCGTATTCGTACAACTAAAAATAATTCAACAACAGGGGTATATATGACAGATTTCCCGTTTAATAACAAAACTAAATAGCATAGTAGACAACACAAATCAAGCATACTGAATAGAATTACAATCTACTGCCGTCTAATATTCTTCATCACTATAAAATCACAGTTTACAAAATAACTCACAAACTCTTACGAACTTGCTGGCGTCGCTTCTAGCATAGGCAGTTCCAGCGAGGGTGGTGCCAAGCTAGCCACAACGAATGCAATCAAGCGTGCCCCGGCGAGTGCAGTCAAACGAACCGCATGCTCCGTCGAATGCAGTCAAGTGTACGGCGTGCCCCAGCGGGTGCAATCAAGCGTACTGCATACCACAGGGAGTGCAGTCAAAAGTACAGCGTGTTCCGTTGAGTGCAGTCAAGCGTGCAGCGTGGAGTGCCGATGGATGAATCAGAAGGAGGTGTGAGCGCGTCATTTTGACGGAAATTGTCGCAAAGTCAAGACAACGGATACTTCTCAAAGAGGCAATCGGTGTATCAATGTTCACCGATGCATAATGGACGACGCTAGTGATGAAATAATGGCGAAATAATCGTCTCTTGAATCAAGAATCGACAATTATTGCCCTTGCACGTCAAAACTTTTAAAACGAGACATGGGTATAATCACATTACCTTACTCGGTGAATATATTCTGTTCGAACGAATATAGTAATAGTTACACCAAAACACCCCAGAATCAAGCATTCAAATCAAATAATAACCAACACAAAATCAATATCATAAGAATCAATACACACATAATGATGGTATACACCAAAATGCCTCTGGTACAAGATTTATACCAGTAAAGCACTTTACATATATCTTTTATCTCAACCCATTGTCAAAAGTGAGAACGGAAACATATTTACTTAACCATTAAGCTGTCACCGACACAAATGAACAATTGCTGCTATATCTCAACATATTTTTTCCACCGTAATTAAATGTGAACACAAGGATACAAAATACAAGTATACAACAAGTTTTCCAATGATACCAAACATGACAACATTTCGTTTATCTGTTAATCCGTTGAAACAAACAATCTTTGAACAAACATTGGCAGGTAATTTAAAAATGAGAGCAAGAGTTTCTATGCCTATGTAAGGAGTAAACGAGATAAGGTCTGACCACTGGAAAAAAAACAGTAGAAACATAATCTCAATTGGTTTTCGAATGGTAGAGGTCCTGAATAAGCATTTCAGCACAGTTTTTACCACATTTCAGCTCACTTCCAATTCCAGCTAATAAATATGAGAGGGATAAATCACTTTATTTAGGGCAGTTATTTGTAACTCCTGAAATGACCGCAAAGAAAATCAAGAAGATGAAATGTAATAAATCACCCGAAGTTGAAGAAATACCACCACTACTGCTCAAGGAAATTGTGGAGCAAATTAGTACACCACTTGCAAAAGTGTTTAACTTGTCATTAGAACAGGGAATTGCGGCATTGAAAGGAAATACCTTTGCAGGCAACCAGGCACTAGTATACAACCGACAAGACTAGAGCCGACTTGTGCAACGTTCTTTGTAGCAGCGCCCCTAAGACCCAGGCGGGTTACGGGAGAACATAAGAGGGAATAGTTCCTTCAGAATGGAAACAAGCAGACATAACGCCGTTGTTTAAGAAGGGGTCGAGGAACAAATTAGATAAATACAGGCGACTGTGTTTAACATCAGATGTACACAAATTATTAGAACCGTTAATTAGAGACCACATATCTCATCAGCAAGGTCACACCTAGCTAATCTGTTATGTTTTTGGAAGAAATTACTGTTATAAGTACCTAGATGATAAATCGGCATGTAGAAATGTGGTTTGTCTCTCCAAATCCGATCACTCGTTTCAATCTGTGTTTTGTCCGGTGTGGTGTACCGTCACGCAAAGCACACTGACGTTTCGCCTGAATACGTCTCGAAACCTCTTGTTGCACAAGACGTACAGGAAGACGTTGATGGAATAGTTGAGCTGCTCGAAATTCAGCGTGATCTCCCGAAAGACAACAATTGCTGGATCGTTCGACTCGAACAGATTATCTTGCCGGAAAAACGATACGAGGTGCGCGATGGAGATTGGCATGACGAGCAAGACGAACGCTGCATTCGTCGCCAGTACCATTGCCGTCATCCGCGACGCCATCTTGCCAGAGGAATTCTGGGAAGCACTCTGCGCGTGCACCTTCCGACTGCTTCTCCAAATGGAAGTGACGGTGAACGAATTCAAGACGATCATTATGACAGCGGGTACAATCGCATAGACGCTGAGGCTCAAAAGAAGAACACTTCCAACGACAGTAATTGAACCAGTCCGATGTATGGAGTTGGGCACGCAGGTTCCGTGGACTATTGACGTGTCCAGCCATGCCCGGAAGGCGTTGTAGGCCCCGAAAATCAGCAGGGTAACGGCAATGCTGATGTATACCATGCGCTTTGTGCATATCGTCTTCGATCGCAGCGGAAAACAGACGGCGATGAAACGTTCAACGCAGATAAAGACTACAATCCACGAGCTCATCATCTTCGATGTACGATACGCCCAGAAGAACACCCGACAACCGGTCATGTCGAAGGAGCGAACGTCGACCCCCATTAGGCTGCGAACCGGATGTTTGTTGAGAGTCGACACAAAGATGACAACCGTATCGGACAGGGCCAGGGCGATCAGGAAGACGCTGATGCACATGGATCGGAATTCCTTCGCCAACATCACACGGATGGTGACAATGCTTCCACAAATGCCTGTTATGATCAGAATGGGTAGAACAACGTAGGAAACGTAACGATAGGTCATCTTCATCTTCGCTAGTTCCCCGTCGGCACTCGCAGTTACATTGCTATGCAACGTTCGTTTATTTGCGTTTACATCCGTCGTTAACAGCGTAATTTTTTCTCCGGCAATATACGTTGAGTTGTCATCGGTTAGAACCGGCGCATTTGTTTGGAGAACGGTTGCTGTTACCCTGTCGTTGATGCCGCTGGACGGAGTGTTACGAACAGTTGTAGTATCTAGCCAGTTTGACGTGACTTCCGTCGAAAGACTACGACAGGCAGTCAGCAGGACACACGTGAGGAAAACCACGACTTCACCCATCGCAAGCGGTTGGTGTAATAACATACTCAGCGCAACTGTGTCGGCTGCTCGCTTATTGAATAATATTACGTTCACAGTTTCCGTCCGACTTACAGTGCCTGTCTGAATCGTATAATACGGTAATAACATGAGCTGTTAATCAAGTGTTAACTTTGTATTGGGTAATACCTAAAGCAGCGTAAACAGATATGATTATCGAAATTATTTAATCACGTTTGTTAATGTAATAAGTCGACTAAGGATCATGTAAAAATGCAAATATAACGCATTATCAAAATGCAAACTTAAGATTTTTTTTTAAACAAACTACTAAGGGATCATATCATAAAGAAATATGTCAGAGTGATTTATAAAAAAAATCTGATCGTCACAATAACTAAATGGATCATCTCAAAACATTAATGAGTCTTGTAATAAAATAAATTAGTCTAAATTAGTTAGGATGATTTCAAAAAGTGTAAGGAATCATTTAAAAACTAATGTAGCTGATTATCTGACAAATATGGGATCATCTCATGCAAAATAATGGGGCTTCTCGAAAAAGCCAAGGGATCACAAAACATGCAAGCGTTCATTAATAATAAACTAGCTGATTGTCTCAATCAATGAAGGAATCATCTTAAGCATTAAAATGTCACCTCATACAATAAAGGGTTTTTCTAAAAAAGTTAAAGGATCATTTAACAATGTAAATATTCATGAAAACAAACTAGCTGATCATCTCAACAAATTAAGAGAACGTCTTAAAACATTAAAGTGTCATCTTATAAAATGAAGCGGTTCTTCAAGTTAAAGTATAATTTAAAAAATATAGGTGCAGATTAAAAGAACTGGGTGATAGTATCAACGCATTTAGGGATCATCTCAAAACATTAAGGGTCTTCCCATAAAATAAAAGGGTCTTCTCAAAAAAGTTAAGGTGTCATTTCATAATATATGTAAATGTTCATTAAAAATAACTAACTGATCGTCTCAATAAATTAAAAGATCATCTTAAAATATTAAAGGGTCATCACATAAAAAGGGGTCGACTCAAAAATGTTAACTTATTTTTTCCAAAATAGACGTGTTGATTAAAAAAACTGGTTGATCGTCTCAACACATTAAGGGATCATCTCAAAACATTAAGTGATTATCTCATAAAATAAAGTTTTTCTCAAAAAAGTTAAAGGGTCATTTCAAAAATGTAAATATCCATTAAAATAACAAGCGCCATCTTTCGGAAGGGTGAAAAACTAGTTGTAGTTTATCGACAACAATGGCGCGGCTCGTAAAATACGGTTGCTGTGTGTTCAACAAGCTTGTCCTAATAAACCACTGGCGTGATATTGTTGATTGTAGTTGGAAATTGTTAGACTGTATTCATTCTTTTAGGTGCATAACCCCAACAAATTGCCTTTTGTTTCCATTTAAGGGATAATCAAGCAAAATATTAAATTATGGAGTACATTTAAAATTTACGAAATTAAGAGGTAATCCCCAAAACTAACGGTTATCTATCTCAAAACGTGAAATAAGAGGCTGGTTTTTTAGATGAATCCTTAATGTTTTGATGGTCCCTTAAACTTGTCTTTTGATATGACTCCTTATATTTTTATTTTGAGATAACCATTAATTCAATCAGATAACCCCTTAACTTTTTTAGATGATGAGGTAGTTACTTTGTTAATTGACCCTTACTTTTTTGAAAATGATTCCTTATTTTATTTTAAAAATCCATTTAATTTATTTGAAATAACCCCTTAGATTTTCGATGTGACCTCATCATTTATTTGATGACCCATTAAGTTTGTGTTTTGCTATGAATCCTTACATGTTTAGATTTCCCTTAATTATATGAAGTGACTACTTCATGTTATAACTTGACACCTTATTTAATTGACACGATCAGCTAGATAAGTTTTTTAATGATCCCTACTTTTTTTAAATGATCCTTTATCTGGTTTTGAAAGACTCCATTATTTTGCGAAATGATCCCTTGATTTATTGAGACGATCAGCAGTTCATTTGTATTGACTATTTACACTTTTTAATATGATTCCTTAATTTTTTTAGAAGACACCCTTGGTTTTTGAGATGATCCCTTAATTTGTTGAGACGTTCAGCTAGTTAAATTGTTAACGACTTCTTATATATTTTGCGAAGATCTTTTAATAATTTTTTAGAAGATTCATTCATTTTATGAGATAACCCCTTAATTTATTTAACTTTTATCGAGACAACCACTTAATGACTCCTTTTTAAATTATCCTTAAATTTTTTTTAAAATCCCTTAAATTTCGTTATACTTGAAAATACTTTAAGTGTCCTTTAATCATGTAGATCAACATTTTAGTTGACTGAAATTACCCTGTCTTCACCTTCTTCCTCCTTATCAACATAGTAGTTTATCACCCTCATCATCACCGTCGTTATCATCATTATTATTATTATCATCATCATCATCATCATAATTTGCATCATCATCATCGTCATAATCATCATCACCATTATCATCGTCACTAAGATGACCCTTTAATTGTCATCGTCATCATAATCATTCATCGCCATCATCATCACCTTCTTCATCATCATTATTAACATCATCATCACAATGATTATCATCATTTGTATTACATTACTGGTCGATTATTACATTACTGGTTGTAACACACGTTCCCTTTTCGGATCGGATTATGAATAATTCCAATTGATTACGTGTACTTTTCCCACTAGTAGTCTCTCCCTCTCTCCTTCCCCTTCCCACCTCCCCCCAACCCCCTCCCCTCCCCACTCATTTATCATGCTGCATGAAAACGAATACTATCAAAATTAAACTGTTCTTTTGCATGTTTTTCATGTCCCCTGGTTCATTTACCTTCATCAAGTTTGAAGAAATACTTCTGTCGATATGTTTGTAGTCATTGAATATTGTTGAAACTGTTTTATTTCCTCTTGATGTGAAGTTGCACTTGATCGAGTAGCATACTATTTTGTCCTGCTGTTTCTGTTAGTAGTTTTGGTTAATTGTTGAATTATTGTGTGCGCGTGCGTGCGTGCGTGCTTGCTTGCGTGTAATATT
This sequence comes from Lamellibrachia satsuma, assembly GCA_033239005.1. Lineage (NCBI taxonomy): Eukaryota > Metazoa > Annelida > Polychaeta > Sabellida > Siboglinidae > Lamellibrachia > Lamellibrachia satsuma. The sequence continues at coordinate 368,902 of BSQZ01000058.1, forward strand.
ATATTAAATACATTGCATCACTATGTTAATATCTATGCAAGAAGAACGTTCGTTTCGTGGCAGCTGCCAAGTGTTTTAGTCATATCAATCAAACAATACATAAGATGCAACATCGGTATACCATTTACGGAGCAAATATTTTAATCAGCAAAAGTTTATCTTAGCATATTACGCACTATATCTCGTCCGGGATATTCGCCCATCGACATTGCGGTGTGCTCTTCCAATACATTAAGTGTTGTCGTGGATAAACCAGAACGGAACGAAACTGTCGTTACGCGTTCTTTGTCGTGATCTTGAGGTACACCAATGCATTGTGGGCTGCGTATGCGTAGGCTTCGTAGCGCCAGCGCCGTGTGACAAGGCCACAAGAAGGACGGACAACTGCACCAGACACTGATGCTGCCATGAAATAAGGAATGATAAGTTTATTAATTGGCCCACTGCCAGCACACATCATGAATTCTTTATAACCCAGAACATTAGTCTGCATCATCTACCCAAAAGCGACAACAAATGTCTACGTCACGCGAAGTCGGTAAAACTTACCAATGAGGCAACCTTTATTCCCTACCCGTGCTAACACGTCCTCACCTGACGGCGTTTTCTCTTCGACGTTGACGTATATCACATGAAATGTCTGTTCCTCTGCGATTTCATCGAGGTCCTCTTTGTAGTCGTTCTTGGGGAAGCTGACGGAAAAGGGTTGCAGGGTAAAAAGCGTCTTTCCCGTGTCAGTCTTGAGATGCTGGTAGAAATGACTAATCTTGAGACTCGCCTCTGGATTCAGTGGCTCTACTTTGGAGCTCTCGTACCCTGATTCGACGTCCTCCTATCGGGGAGACACACTATGTCTAAGTCACAGTGTAAAGTCATTGCCTTCGTTACGCGGTTAATATATATATATATATATATATATATATATATATATATATATATATATATATATATATATATATATATATATATATATATATATATATATATATATATATATATATATATATATATATATATAAGAAATATATATATAAGAAAATCCAGGATGTTTATGTAGACATGTATCCTAGCCTTGGGGCCAGAAGTTCAGTTCTGAGTAATGGGTATTTCGTCACCAAGCTACAGGCGTGGATCGAAAGTGGACGCCCTTTCCCCGTGCCTATAGAAGTTTATTAATGAGTTGTCAACCGGTTTCCTCAAGATCTCACCCTGGCCTGACCCATCGGCGGGCGGGACAAAGTTTGGCAAGATGTAGGACAGCCACCCACACCGTACACATATAGAAATTATGCGAAAATGCGAATGGGTTTTCTTCAGGGAGGTTGCGTGGCGTCGGCCTGTTCACGCATGCGTGAGATTATTCTGGCCCAACAATGACGAGACAGGGGTCGATCTTTACACCTGTCGAGCCTGCGCCAGGGTTTATTCAACAGCGCTTTAAATTGGCTTTCGAACATTTCAACACGGACAACCAACAATTCCAGAACTATACGAGAGCAACAGTCAACCAGAGCCGCGAACCCCGACCTCTCTGAGAATACAGACGCCGTCAGGCCCAGACGCACGAGAACGCGCGAAGCAGTCTACAGCGAGATGACCGACCACGCTCGCAACAGGTGGAATGTTTCATCATATGCGAACGAATTGGCCGTTATGCACGCCAGTGTAGACAGCCGCCCTCCAAGCAAAGAGAACGACCGGATGTTCGATGTCAGACCAAAAAAAGAACCTACCGCCGACGTGCGTGCGCAAGACAAGCAGCAATCGAGACAACAGAGCCCGTGACCCATAAACCAACAACCACGAGGTCGATAACCGCCGATGAGGGAGCATATCAAAACAGCTTGGTCACGCCGAAGCCCGAACGCAACGGCAATAAGCCAGTTCGGAGTCACGGCGCCGCAAAACATCGTGGGTAATGTCATAGTGCAATCAACTTAAACATTCCTCACTGTCCACGCTACGCCTATCAGATTGTTGTTGACGTTCGAACTTATCGTGTTGTTCTGTGCTTTTTGTGTTTGTTGTTGTGTATGTCGATTGGTCGCCGATTTGGCCAACTTTAATGAGTTCCGTTTATGGAAACAAGAGAAAATACAAGAATATTTACGCGACAGTTCTGCCAACAACTGGCAACAAGGAAGAACGGGTTGCGCTGGCATTCAATGTCTCTTACTTCAGCATTCAGTTAGTGTAAAAGAGGAAACCAGGCAGAAAGCAAACTGACTGTGCAAGTTGACATTTTACCAGATCCGTTGTCTGATCTAAACAGTGACTGGGTGGGGGAAGGGACGGGTATGTCAATGTGGCCACCATGTGTGTACTGTGACAGTGTGGTCTAGCAGAGTACCTGGTTGATAACAGTGAGAGGGACCTGGGGACTCGGCTACTGACTGATTACAAAGTCAAAGAAAGAAAAGTATTTTCCTACTTTGATTCAAAGTGGCTGAAGGAAGTGTTCTATCGCAATAATTCTTCATAATCTCCAAACTGCTTCGTGAAGGCCGGATGCTCACCCACCCTCCCCCCTCCACGTGAACAATCACCACCACCAAACCTGGTATGGGTGTGTATTAAGAAGAACACTGGCAAATTGTCAGTAGTTACTGATCATGTTTTGCAGGGTGTGTACATAATATTGTACATTGATTGTAGCAGAGTACAGAGTATTTTGAAATGCAAGTTAAAGTATATTTAATATTTATAATGGTCTTGTTCAGCACCATATATAACATGTATAGTGATCTTGTTTAGTACCCTCGGTAGAACCCAACCTACAATATTGCATGTATTGTAATCATTTACAATTTTTATTCCAATATGCACGCTTGTTACACTAATCATTAAGGAAGGTGTCACCAGAATTACTGGGTAGGTGTATATTCATGAAAACAATGTTAAACCACTAGAGTTCATACCCAGCTCTATGGTCCATTTTACTAAGGTACATATGAGCTGATATAACAACTTTCCTTAACACACTGCATTTCCCCCAGAATTAAAACAAACCGAAAATGCATGTTTTCTAATTGTTGTTCTGTGTGGTTTGTAAAAGTACTTAGTAATTGGAGTTAATATAAATATAGATCGTTTCATTATTAATGCTTGTGATAAAACGAATGCATGACCTCATTATCATAGTAATGGGCCCACGGTGGTTGGGGGACTGCATTAGTAGGCAGGCTAACATTATGTGCAATTAACTTTCCTCGTAAAACATAAAATGACATAACGTACAATATAACAGTGATTTAGTACGAAATTACCATGGTTTGCTTTCTTTTTTATTTTCAAATTAATTCACTATCTAAATATGTACATGAACATTAAATTACAAATTTTCGCTGCCTGTATCTTGTGTTGCAGAATCGGGTCTACTTGTAACCATGTTGCAGCTGTCCTGTTAGACTATGCTTGGTAGAATGGCTACACGAGCGAAGCATATATATCACTTCCAACAAAAAGTAGAGGTGGTGTTGAGTCGAAGAAACTTAGTGAAATGTAATGGCACAAACCACATTACAGAAGAGGGAAGAGGGTTCCCTTCAATCCTGCTGTAAGGAAGCTGTTCAACCCAGTAGAACGACCAGAGACCTCCACACTTGTGGCGTTGACAGGTTCATTGTATGTCAGCTGTAGCAGTGCATGTGCCTTCCAGGATGCTGTTTCAGAGGCAGCAGTCACCTAGTTGACAGAAGATGATGTCAATGTGAAAAATGGACCGAACACACTCTGGAATATGGTTTTGATACACCGTTCTTTCAGTGCCCTCCTCTTGTTTGTTCAAAAGCTTCATCCATTTCCGGCGGTCTTTGGCATCTTTTCGTTCTGTTGGAAATGGGTAGAGAATAAAAGGGAGAGGACAAATACACTGCCCTACACCTTTCTTAAATCCTTGGCGGGATTGTACAATTCTCCGACTTCCACCGGTTCAGTTTGTACTCTCCATTACCACAATTTAACCCAGCACAAACTGGTATGTCTGAAACAACATAAATTAATTAACTAACAAAAGAGTATTCATTTGTAAAATGTCAGATTACTTGTAAATTCCGGACATTCATAACATATTAGTAGATATACCACATGTACAAAGCTGACACACATTAGTCATGCAACTGAATTAAGAAGAATTCCTAAACATTTTATTGATTTTTGTAAGAAACACAGCAACACCTGTTACACGATACCAGTGACTGGGGTTTGTAACTGGGAGGGTATATCTGGACTGGGTACTTAATAGCAACCTTTGGACTCCAGCAATGCCCTAAGTGTCTAAGTCTAAGGACATAACCCCGTTAGCCAGCAGTTCATGCTGTTGTCTATAGTAATTAATGCACTGCTGGAGTCCAAGGGTTGCCACCAAAACACCCAATTGGGGGTAGGCAGACTTTGCCTAAGACTAAGTTGGGAGTATCTCTTAAGACTTAACAACACATAGGCCCATAACTACACATACGTACTATACCATGTATATATTCATTCACATGTCAAACTGAAATATGCAAAACGAAGAAAGAAAGATGGATAAAAAGTTGACTACCGCCTTGGCTGTAGCCCAATTAAAGCCAATGCTAGGGCCTATACTATATAGCCCTAGCCTAGGATTCCTGTCACTTGACTCTAGTCTAGACGAGTTGTTACCTTATCTTGATTCTACAGATACTCCTTTGAATACACAGGGCAGCTGCGAAGACAACACTAGTAGACTACTATATTTATGTACGCTGGTAATAAAAATAATATAGGTTTGACAATACTGTGTGTGTTTATGACTTTATGTAGCAGACAGCACGAAAGGCGATACGTTTGTCAACAGGAGTTTATGTCGGTTGCCCTTTGACCCAGAATTGTAACAAGGGAGTTGAAAAGTAGTCGAAACTCTGGTTTGTATTTAAGAAGGATGTTAACAACGATGAAACTTTTACAAAATTTATATTCATAATGCCAGTAAAAAAATAAATAACCAGATTAGGCAAATACATTTTTCCAAAAAGGAAACTTAGAACTAAAAAATTAAAAAATTACCGATGCTGCTGCTGTAGAATATCGTGGAAGTTACCGTAACGGGATATGTGCACTGTACAGGAAGCAAGCTGTCACCACATATACCCAGGAATTTGGTGAAACCAATTCCGCAGTTACGCATGAATATGACGAAATTACAGATTCACATCTGCTGGTAATAATTTTGTGTTGGTTCAAATTGTTAAAATATTTTTATCAAATTATTATGGTGTAAGATGAATACGCATTTGGTTTAATGAAACTAAGATTTAAGTACAATGCCAAAACTCGGAAATTAATTACAGTTATATGTGGCTACGATACAATCACTCAAGGGTTTACTGAAGTCAAGATCGTGAACTTGATTTGATTGAAAAAAAATGAGCGCCAACAAAAATAGCGTTGTCGAATTGTATTGTTGTGAGATCATTACCAATGTCGATTCAGAATAGTTGACAAAGACACTGCTACACTGATAAGCGGCAATTCGGTCAAAAAGACAAACGTACGCTATAGTTAATGCGTCCGCTTAAGGACATATTTATATCGTTTGATTGGATTTGGTGTGATCAACTAGGGATCACAGTTGCTATGAAAATGTCGTTTAGTTACACATTGAGAATATTTGTCAGGATTTGATCAACGCAGGACGCTGGTTTTTAAATCAACGGATGGTTTGGCAGTTTAGACATAGGGACGCCATTTTTAAAAGGAGCAGATTTAATCCGTTAATGGATTATTGGAGTAATCCGAGTCAGAGGAACCCAACGATAGACCAAGATTACTGCAACGTGCCACTGGCATAGACATTTGGGTACTGTAGGAATAAGACTGATAAAATGGTTAAGATGGCTGGTCTGCGCGACCATTCACTGTACGGCGTTTTAGTAGCGGCGGGCAATTAAAGGACATCTGCTTAATGAATTCAGGGGTGATTCAACGAGGATGATGACTTAACATCTGTTTAATGACTTTCAACGAGGATGATGACTTAACATCTGTTTAATGACTTTCAACGAGGATGGTGATTTAAAAAATCAACGATAAGATCAGATATAATCAACGAGCTGATCGCACGGAAAATCTTATTTCGTGGAGGGAAGTTAAGGTACCCTCCCACTAAAGAACGTGTGGCAGACGTAATTGGTAAACGCCTCTAAAAATTAGGCTAGTGATAAGAGCTTACTAAACACATTCAGTATATTTAACTGACACCCTTGTGGTTGCCTATTATGGACAGTAAAACACACCTAATAATTCCAGTTTAAGTAAACGTTACGAAAATTACTCTGAATTATCCTGATTCCACGGGCAACACAGTAATTTGAGGAGACGCCGATATGTCATGGACCGTAATAATTGTTCTTTTGTGTCTTGGTCGTGATGGTTATATATATCTACTCTAGCACACGAATTGATTTATGTGGATCGTTGACGTATTTCGGCTTTTACCTTAGCATTGTGAAGCATCATTTTATGATTATTTATTTAGCCTTTAAATACAAATGGGTATTATTGTTGCGCACTGGATTATACGCCAATGGACTTTAAATTGCACAATCGCCGTTTGTGTCAGTGCTGAGAAGAGTAGAACGTATATTTTACATGAGCATTGTGTTTGTTAAGTGCCGATGTTTTTTTTTGGTACATTGTAACATGCACGTAATTATCCATGTTTTAGTCTAGTACTTTGTAAGATGTATGTATGTACCGATGTTTGTTCTACGGTACCTTGTAAAATGCATGTCACTACCGATGCTGTATTCTTGGTACATGTACAACTACTAACGTATATGTTTCTAGTATGTAAAATACATTTATATGGTCTATGTTAGTGAAGGCATGACTTTTGACTTTTGCTTAGTTGTGTCAAAAAGCGTGTTTTTGACAAGGAGTGTCTTAGCATTGTAAAGTCATTGCCTTCGTTACGCGGTTAATATAGATATAATAATAATAATAATTTTGCTATTAAGAAATTCCAGGATGTTTATGTAGACATGTAGCCTAGGCTTGGGGCCAGAAGTTCAACCGTGGGTAATGGGTATTTCATCACCAAGCTAGGGCGTGGGTCGAAAGTGGACGCCCTTTCCCAGTGCCTATAGAAGTTTATTAATGACTTGTCAACCGGTTTCCTCAAGATCTCACCCTGGCCTGACCCATAAGCGGGCGGGGGAAAGTTTGGCAAGATGTCGGACAGCCACCCACACCGTACACATATAGTAATTATGCGAAAATGCGAATGGGTTTTCTTCAGGGAGGTTGTGTGGCGTCGCCCTGTTCTCGCATGCGTGAGACGGTTTTGGATGATTTTGAGTACTTTGGTATTGGAAACTTCTGAGAAGCTGTTGGGACCATGCTTCAGTCAGACGAATGTAGGGCACAGTAATTTTAGATATGTGTAATTTTCCAAAAATCATATCATCTGACATAAACCATTTGAGCTGACACATGGACACGTTTGCTGGAAGAACATGTTCACGCATGCGTGAGGCGGTTTTGGGTGATTTTGGTAGAATCTGATGTTCACGCATGCGTACTTTGCTATTGGAAACTTCTGAGAAAGCTATAGGGACCATGTCTCAGTTAGACTTCCTGGTGTGTTACACACGAATGTAGGACACAGTAAGTTTAGATATGTTATAATTTTGTTCTATCTGGATGTTGCTGTTGTATAGCCGAAGGACTCGCTCGTCAAAGACGTCAGCATTTTCATGATACGTGAAACCATAAAAAAATGCCATAAACAGAGCAATAAACACGTATTTCATGTCTGCATACGTTCTTATATGTATATCACTAAAGTTGCCTGACAATAACCATGTAAATGTGTGAAATTGTGACCTTTTTGTCAGAATGCGTGTGCATCTCGAATATGACATAAAACCGGATGTTTTGTGAATGCGACCGCACAACAGGAATATCTTAGGTCAATATAAGGTCACGCTAAGAATTACGGTCTGCTAGCCATAGGGTTACATCATTAATCACCCCCTATAAACTACTGACTTACTAACGGATGTTTTATTTGGTCTTATTCTATACGAAATCGCGTTAGACCGTGTGACCCAAAGGCAACAGCACATGCACAGTTTGGCGGCTATTTATGAAATCATTTCTATGTGACCAATAACTGTACTCATATTTAATTATTTGGAGCACATTTCTTCTGTTTGACGCCCAAGTGTCGGTTGTATGCCACGGAATATACAATATGAAACGGTTAGTGCGTATCGGTTTTAAAACTTAAGTTATTAGTTCCATAGCTTTAACCGTAGTTTAACCACTCGCGAAAGGACAGGATATGTGATATGCATGCAAGCATTGGACAAACACGTTGTAACTTGAAGAGCCGCCTGTCGTTGGACATCGGTTTTTCTTAGTTACAGTTCCATTGTTCTCGTCAGGACTTCACACCGACTTCGTTCAGCGGTCGGTCCCGACGTGTCAATATATAGAAAAATACACGTTGGTGTATCATCAGGTTCGACGTATGTTAGTAGGCTTTTATTGAATATAACATTTACACGTCACTACAGTAGGCTACGGCAAAGGTCTCAGCATCAATATCATCATGATCTCGAGAAAGAATATGAATGAATAAATAATCTGAATCTCTCTAGCAACCAAACGTTGCCCTTTATATACCTCGTGACTCCTGGGTGCGTAGGAAGTTCCTTTCAACTGTCACTTCAAAATAAATGTACGGCACCTCGATTGTCTTATAAGCTAAGTTGAGAATTCGCGGAACATGTAACTCAACGTGGTCTAAGGAGATGACTTCTTGTCTGCCCTCTTGTCCTTAATCTCTCTCTTCGTGCATAGGGTCTAGACAAATGTTCGGCCTGGTCAATGCAATATTGACCACCCTTGCCAGAGTCTAACAAAGAGCACGGATGCTCTTTGTCTGTTCTGCAGGTGCGTAAGTATGTCTTCGGCTATTCCTCCTGGTCCGGTCAACACTCGTCCTCCTTCAAGTTCACACCTGCGCCTACACATTAGTAACTCTTGCTTTATCATTACTATACACGGTGGTCCGTTACATACTTTACCCGCCACAAAAAGGACACTACGTTTCATTTTAAAAAACTTATAGATAACGGACCCAATCGTGTAACCCTGATAGAAAATAATTCCAGTATACATAAAAATATGAGTAACTTAATAGACCTCTGAACCCAAAATTGCATTAGCAAAGACTAAAATATATGCGTAATTCACTATACCTCTAAAACCATACATGCATCATACAGTTAATAGCAAGGCCGCGCACAGGCAACCAAATGTCAAAACATAGCATGTCAGTGAAAAGCAAAATTAGAAAAGAACAACAAAAAACATCACCACACATGTAATCACATACGAACAATAAGACATTGTACAACATGAATTCCAATAATAAGAAAAGAACAACTAAAAACATCACCACACATGTAATCAAATACGAACAATAAGACATTGTACAACATGAATTCCAATAATAAGCATGGAGAACCATCTCCGTAAGGTGCGTGTGATAGAGAACAACACGGACTGTTGTCCATGAAACATCACTAACAACAACAACCAACAAGTTAGCAAACATAAACAAAAACCACACCACATAGTCGGGTAATCTACGCAACTGTGAAAAGATACATATGCATAACAACAGTGAATAATAAGTCAAATTACTTCGTCTACTAATATTCACTAAAACGAGCAACACTAAGTCTGTGAACAACCAGACAATTTCCCGAAATTGACGACTTATTAGTCGTGTAAAATGTCGAGTATACTCGCGTGATCACGCATCATGACTACCCGTTCAGGCGAAGCAGAGGGTACGACCTCGTCTGCGGTGGAGTTAAAATTCAAGCGGCGCCGAAACGGTAAGTTATCACGAAACCAATAAATTAACACTGCACTGGCAGCGCGTGGAAGGACCAGAATGGACAAAAGCTACCAGCGTTAGGGGGACGACGCCGTCCAATTCATCACATAAGGCGATTCCGCAGAACGTTGTAACCATTTCATCGTACTTGATTTCAGGTAGATATTTCCAAGCAGGGAATTGCAATTTGGATTGAATAAGCTGGTGGGACACCAACTCTGACCAATTGAAAGGCGCAATGGGAATCACGTGGGTGGTAATATCAACATGGATTTAATGTTGCCTCATTCCGTGCAAGGTCCACACTCGACCAGCGACGCGACAACCAGCTCGTACATGAATGTCATACAAGCCATATGACAAATAACCTGTCTTACTCGGTGATCCAGTACAAAATGCATTAAAAGGTTCACCCTGGGACAATATAAGAAATGTATTATGGCCTACTTGGCGAAATAAACTGGTCGGTCTAGGGGACCGCGTAATCGTGACCCGACATGTGTTCCGGAGGGCCTGATTGTAAGTAATTATCCATCGTGGACATATTATGCAGTCCTTGGTAAATACGGGACCCATTCAACAAATACGGGGATTACTTCCTAAGCAGTCATGTGGTAAATACATAGCCATACCGGTGGTCTGTCGGTACCTGAATTTGGAGAGCATGGCTGGAAGCATTATGTGCAAAGGCCATGTCCAAAGGTGATAGCGCGGATACTTAACACGATCAGTCAGGGGCAAATCAGCAGTAAAAAGTGCTGTTTGTCTTCCCGCATAGCTTTAATTGTAGTACCGATGTGTCCTGGGCAGTCGCGTCCCAACAGGACGGCTCAGGAGCTTCGGTCCACTTGCAGCGCCCAACTCGTGCGTTTAACTCCTAGAAGTCATGTGGGCACCATGGCGGGTAAACCCTGGTAAACGACCTCGACTGGCCGGCTGAACAACGCACGGGGAGCTGACTGGGGACTTCCAGTCAGCAAGGGACGCTTTCCCTTTTGTGCCTGAAGACTACTCGGCGGATCTGTCGAAAATGACAGCAAGGCGAGGAGCGATGTCAGTGGCAGACGGTAAAGGACGGAAATGAAGGCGCATATAGCAGTCCCCGACCAGCCACATACTTCCTATAGCAACGGAAGGAAAATAGAGTCTATCGTACTGAGCAGCAGCGGCACGATTAGTGCATGAGCCAACGGTAGACTTATGTATACTCTAGTCTCACGCGTAGTCTAGGGCATTGTGGAAACCCCATACATGGCTTGGACACTGCGCTAGAGAAGGCAACGGGAGACCACTCTAGTACAACATCCCAAGACAACAACCATGGTAGCAAAGAAAGGAGAAATCGATATAGGGCTGGAAAATGAGACCCCCAGGATGGAAGGCTCTAATTTAGATACTGGGGAAGGGCGAACTACTGCTGCAAGTACCTGCAGCAAAAATGAAGCCGGTGTGCTAAAACCGCAAGGAGGGACATTGGCCGATGACGCTACAACGGAAAGAACAGTGGTTAGCCATAGAAATCTGAGAGAAGTGATGAGAATTGGGACCTGGAATGTGAGGAGCATGAACCAGGGAAAACTGGATATCGTGAAAAGAGAGATGGAAAGGACTGGTGTACATATGATGGGGTGAGCGAAATGAAGTGGACGGGGATGGGACACTTTAAGACGGATGACTACGAGGTTTACTACTGTGGACAAGATACTCGGAGGCGGAATGGGGTAGCTTTCATTTGCACGGACGAACTGAAGCGATGTGTACTGGGCTTCAACCCGAACAGTGACAGGGTAATAACGATACGATTACAATGCAAACCAGTAAATATGACTGTGATCCAAATATATGCGCCAACATCAACGGCAGAAGACGAAGAGGTAGAACATTTCTATGAGATGGTGCAGAAAGTGGTGGATGAAACACCAAAAGGGGATGTGCTGCACGTGATTGGGGATTGGAATGCTAAAGTAGGTGACGAAGAGACAACCGGTACAACCGGGAGATTCGGATTAGGAGAACGAAATGAACGAGGAAATCGGCTTGTGGAATTCTGCAACCTGAATGGCTTTGTGATCATGAACACGTTTTTCAAGTTACATGCAAGGAGGCTGTATACTTGGAGATCGCCGGATAAAGTCACCAGGAATCAAATTGATTACATAATGTGTACAACGAGATGGAGAAGTTCGGTAAGGAGGGTAACAACTCTGCCTGGCGCCGACTGCGGAGCCGACCAAAACTTGCTCATAGCAGACATCAAGATCAAACTCAAACGGATCAAAAGGACAAAACAACCGACGAAATATGATGTGGAAAACATCGGAGATGAGTATACTGTGGAAGTAAAGCACATGTTCAGTGGACTCCAACTGGTGGACAGAGAACCTGACGAACTATGGAATGACATTAAAGAAACAGTAAAAGACACAGCAGACAAAAAGGTCCCAAAAGCCAAGAGGAAGAAAGTCACAAAATGGCTATCCGATGAAGCAATGAAAATCGCAGATGAACGAAGAAAAGCGAGAAATAAAGGAGACGATGAAAAATATAGAATATTGAATGCGGCTTTCCAGAGGAGAGCAAGGAAGGACAAAGAAATGAGCATACAAGAGAAATGCAGACAAATATAAGAAAGTAACAGGACGGGGAGAACAAGAGATTTCTTCAAGGAAATTAGACACATCACAGGGTCCCTCAATGCAAGATGTGGAGCCATAAAATCGAGCCCTGGAAAGGTAGTCACAGAAGACAAAGAGGTAAAACAAAGATGGCAGCAGTATACGGAAGGACTATACAGAAGAGATCCTAACGTAAATGACACCTTCATCGAGACTGTATATGAGGACGAACCAGGAGTGTTGGAGTCAGAGATAAAGGACGCACTACGACACATATCAAATAGGAAAACAGCTGGAATTGATGACATCCCGATAGAACTACTAAAAGCAGGAGGAGAGGAAGCGGTAAAATCTAGACCAACATGTGCAACTGTGTATGGAAGAAGAAGGAATGGCCATCAGTTTGGAAAAAATCAGTGTATGTCCCGATCTACAAGAAAGGAGACAACAAGGAATGTGGAAATTATCGCACAATTGCCTTGATCTCGCACGCAAGCAAGGTACTCTTGAGAGTACTACAGATTGGAGGTGTTCCTGATACCAGAACTTCCGATCGAGCAAGCTGGTTTCAGAAGAGGAAGAGGAACGAGGGACCACATTGCAAATCTGAGATGGATGATGGAAAGAGCCAGAGAACATCAGCGAGACCTGTATATGTGCTTCATAGACTACAATAAGGCTTTCGACTGTGTAGACCATGAGAGAATGTGGATCATCCTGAAGGACATGGGGGTACCTATACATTTAGTAGTGCTACTGAGAAACCTGTATGCAAACCAGAAAGCGACAGTCAGAACAGAGTTCGGAGAGACGGAACAGTTCGATATCGGGAAAGGTGTGAGACAGGGCTGCATCCTGTCTCCTTTGCTATTCAACATATACGCAGAGAATATAATGAGAGATGCCTTGGACAAATGGGAGGGCGGGGTCGGCATAGGAGGAAGGGTGAAAACGAATCTGAGATACGCAGACGACACAACTCTAATCGCAGGAACAAAGGAGGACCTGACAGAAATCATGGAAAGAGTAAGGAAAACAAGCGAGAAAGCAGGCCTATATCTAAATGTTTTAAAGACGAAGGTCATGACTACTGGAGATATTGGAGAGGTGTCAGTGGACGGAAAAACCGTGGAGGTGGTAACGAACTTTGTATTTCTAGGAGCATTGATCACCAAAGATGGAATATGCGACAAAGAGATACGCAGAAGAATTGCAATGGGCAAAGCCGCAATGGGAGGACTAACAACAGTATGGAAAGACAGAGGGATTACGCTTCAGACTAAGGTGAAACTGGTGAAGGCCTTGGTATTTCCAATTGTATTGTATGGAGCGGAGACTTGGACGATGAGACAAACCGAGAGGAAGAAAATTGACGCATTTGAACTGTGGTGCTGGAGACGAGTGATGAGAGTGTCATGGATGGAGAGAAAAACAAACGTATGGGTGCTCGAAAACGTCAAACCAAAATGGACACTGGAATCAAGGGTGATAAAGGCGGCATTAAGCTATTTTGGACATGTGGTGAGAAAAGAACGTGGAATGGAGAATGATGTGATCCTTGGGGCAATGAGAGGGAAAAGAAGGCGAGGGAGACCAAGAACAAAATGGCTAGACACTATCAAAGACGTAAAGGGACCCTCTATTTACATTATGCGACGGGACGCCAGAGAGCGAGTGGAATGGAGAGGAGCTACCGTGGCTGTCGCCAGGGGTCGGACACGACTCGACGGCACAAGGTAACAAGGTATAGCTTTAATTCGTACGAATTGGTAAGACCATTCAAATTTCAGAACCGTTTGTCCGTCCCGGCGACTAGTCGCTAAAATAACTCGTAAGTCCTTAGGCGGTAAAATGTCTTCCGTCAAAATCCCACTTTCTAGCGCTGCACGCTGTCTCTGATGTCGACACAGCTGGCGGATCCAGAATAGGTACACACTTTTAGAGCCGATAAACACTGATCGATTCGGAGACTGGCGCGGGAAATGACTTCACATCGTGCACGCTTCTGTTGGACAGCAGTAGGCGGTTTTAATTTCCGTTTCCGTGAGTTCCGTTGACAGTTAGTGTTGTCCCCGTCGCAATGCTGCCAATGTCCGTGTCGCCGCACCAAGTGAAGGGGGCTCGATCGGTCAATGTCCCTACAGTCAGTGCAGCGCCACTGTCTGTCACGCTGTACTAGTCGTATTGGCGAACCTTCAGACCACTGGAACGAGTCGAACGATTGACTGTCTGAACGTCACGGTGCGGCTTTATAAGGGCCGACCGTGAGACATTGTCATCAGTCATCGAGCGGTCGTCCGGCGTCAAGGCAAATAAACAGTTACCGTATACATCAATTAACTAATAAATATGAAACATACGTAAACAAAAACAATATAAAAGTTTGTATGAGGCCCGACCAGTGTTATCATGAAATTGGTCACGTCCTTGAGGACATGTGCTGCCAGTCCGTTCTTGATACATCCACAATGGTACAACCACCACAATTCAGAAAAACGATTGGTCGTAAAAATCCTTAAAGTAATAAATTACTAGTATTCGCAAAATTTTACCGAAAAACTGTTTACGAAATTGGTGAACTAAAATATAAATGGGATGCCCTAGTTGGTTATTAAAACGTACAACCCCCAAAAAAATTGCAATAAGTTATATGAAAAAAAACCTGCCTCAGTAACGTCCGATAACGAATGCGAATACGCTACAGATATGCCGTGATGACGCTCAGTACATCATAATTGTAGCGTATTAGCATTCGTTATAGGAGCGTCGTTAGTGCGCAGCAAATCTGCAATATAACTACTTAACATATACAAGCAAAACGTGAAATATGATGAAAACATACCGTTCGGTGTCCTAATTGACAATCCCAGTTAATTATTGTTCTTACGCTAAGTGTCAATGTTCACTGGTCGACTTGAGGATCCTCCTGTTATGTAGTCGGAGTCTGGTCGCAGGAGCACCGTCCCCAACACTGCGTCCTTTCGCAGCCCTAATCACCTTGGTTTAGTGGGCGTACGATGCCGGCGCGTTGAGGACACGTCACGAAATTGTGTCCCAGTCGACGGCATTGAAAACAACGACCTTGAAATTAGAGGACTAGGCAATGGAGACAGCTGATTTTGGAATAAGAACACTGGGAAGTATATTACGAGAAATATCGAGAATAAAACATTTCAATGTAAGAATGGTATTGGAAATGAAGAAGGGTTTCTTTATAAAACACACATATAAGAAATTTCGTATTAACATTTTTCTTTACCGAGAAATTCCATAAGAAAGTGCCGGGATACAAATTCATTTGTCCTGTTATCGCTGAATGACCCACCACCGATAAAATTCGAGGTTGAGCTATTCCACCGACAATTTCTTCACACCGATATAAAATAAAAACATATTTCCAGTATTTTGACAGCAAGAGATTGGGTCGGACGGCAAATATTTCTGTTTCTCCTTGTGCTTGGATTTTGGGTCGCAAATACACGATGTATTTTCTTTGTCTAGGGTCGGCTACATTTAATACAAAAGAAAGATTTTAAAGAAAGATTAGAAGAAAGAAAAGAAGATAGTTGGCCACAATCAGAAGTGGGCCAGGATTTGCCTAACCTGTGCAAATACAAACATGTTCGTGTTACTTAAATAACAGTATTTATGTATATAAACATCTAATAAAACAATAAGCTCAACCATGTTGACTATTTCACGTGAATATTGACTGTATAGCCCATTGTCCTTAATGAATAATCCAACACCCTGTCCCTGTCGTCACACAGGGGAATTAATCCTTGTACCGATTCAGGGAGAGCGGGAAATAGCTGATTCTGAGTTGTTTAAAATGTAACCTAATACCTCTGCTGCTCTACACATCATCATTCATCATCATTCATCCATTGACCGGGCCGATCGAGGGATGCGCGCTTGGAGGCTTCCACAGAGATCTTTCTCCATCTGGGACGGTTGTGAGCAACATCGCATAATTCCTGTGGCTCCAGACCCGGTCACTCTCGAATGTTGCCCAGGTACATTTGTTGTGGTCTTCCTCATTTACGGCCGCCTTTGACCTTGCGTTGTAGTATTTCTTTGGCAAGTATGTTGTGTCTGGTTGTATGACCAAACCATTGGATTTTTCGGAGTTTTACTGTTGACAAAAGTGGTTCTTGTGGTCCTGCGGCTTCGGTGATGGCTTGCATTACTGATAATTATATTTGTTATGTGGTCTCTGTAAGAAATTGTCAGGATCCTTCTGAAAAATTTCATCTCAAATGAGGCTATTCTTCTTTCGGACTCGGCTTTCAGGGTCCAGCTTTCGCATTCGTAGGTCAGCACTGACACAACAAGGCTTTTATAAAGTCGTATCTTTGTTGCCGTTTTGATGTTGTTGTTGCTCTACATAGCAACATCAGTAATAATTCCCCTGTGGACTAGAGCGGAAAGCCAGCTGGGTGCGGGGCAGAAAATAATCGTGGTAAGAATTCGATTGGTCCACCCTACTCGAGTGAGGCCGTCGTTTGCAGTTCCACCTAATGGCTGCGGACGATGCTGATCTGAGTCGGTGGCACGCCAAAGAGATCGAGCTCGCTTTTGACCCCCTCGCTCGATTTACTATGCACGAAAGCCATCGTCGTCGTCGAAGACTTCAGCTGTCCTCGTCTGACGGCGGAGCAGACCGCCAAACACCCTTCCCAACCCGTGTTCACGCTGCACACGAGCACCGACGAAGTAGGGCAGCGCGCCTCCCGCCTGTTGCGCGTAATAGTCGTTGTAATTCATCTCAGAACAAACCGGTCTTGCGAAGACGAAAACGAAGCGTCACCGTCGTCACCTTACCACGTTCGAATGGCACGGGTCCCTTATGTCGATCAGGATCGCACCGAATTCTTTGAGCAATAAGGGTAGGTATTGGACGTGATCGAAATGTCTCGTGCAGTCCATAGATCGGAACGATCCTCAACAACGACACGAGTCTGTCGCCGACAACACGGGAATCCACAACGTCCGTGTAGACGTAGAGAGTATCGAACCCTTGGTTCAGTCCGCCACGGCATCGCATTCTTTGCGGTAGGTGTACACGTCGGTCGATTTGACGGTGGCTGACGGAATGACACCTAGCCGGTGTGCTCCTCGTCTTTGGAAGACGTACTCGTTATCCGGCACGGTCGTCGGACTGACGATGACAGACGGAGCGAGACATAGCAGGAATCCGTGCGAATCGAGTAATGTATGTTAAATTCGGTATTCGGTGTCATATATAAGGTCACCTTTTAGTGATGTCGCTGTAGTTCAGTTTCGCCTTTACCGTATCCATCGACAAGTTCGCCAAGACCTTTTTTATGTGCTGTATCAACCGGTTAGTTCCGTAGTAATACCCAGCATCGATCTTACCGATCGAAAGGTCATCTTTAGAGTCGTGTTCGTCGAGGTAGAACGTAGCATCGGTCTCACTGACGTTGTACCAACTGTGAGGGTACTGTATATATATATATATATATATATATATATATATATATATATATATATATATATATATATATATATATATATATATATATATATATATATATATATATATATATATATATATATATATATATATATATAGTTGTATATATTAGTGATAGGAATAGAATAGGTTAGGTATATATATATATATATATATATATATATATATATATATATATATATATATATATATATATATATATATATATATCTACCTATCCTATTCCTATCACTAATATATACAACCTATCGACATATTCCATTATTTGAACGAATATCAACATCTCCTATTCCATGAACGTCTGCATGGGCAGCTCAGTGAAGCGAAACTGGATATACTTGATAATTATGACCCTTGACCTTGGTGCATTCTCTGTTGATTGACACCTAGAAGTTGTATGACAACACATGGGGCATTACGATGACGAATTCCAGCGTCTCACCTGGCTTTATATCAACAACTTGTCTGCATCAGCGACTTGTGTCAACTCAATGGTAGCGGTATCATCGCTTTCGTCGTCGTCAGTTTCTTCAGAAAACTCAGGTAAATTATCTACCGAGTAGAGCAGGCACCGACGGACAGAAACGTCCATTTCCAGGAGATATACGACAGCAGGGGACTGGTGTGTCTCCGTCGGCTATCTCGTCAGCCGATACAAATCAATCAATCCATAATTTTTTTGCTGGCATTTGGCTTGGGCAGCAACCTGGAAGCACGACAACAGTGTTACTATGTCGTGCAGGAATCTAAATGTAGAACATGTGAAAGCCCACACTCAATCGCATTCGAACGCACGCACGCGAACGAAAGAGAACGCAAGAGAACGCAAGCACGCACGCACTCTCGCACATACGCACGCACGCACGCACGCACGCACACACACACTCGAACATCGACCCTTGCACCTATTGTTCTTGTGCAATCATACACAAGGATATAAATGTTATATTTCATAATATTACATTAATCGCTAGATGGCAGAACTAGTTCGACACATCAGTGGAAGTGCACTCGGTAAATACGCCATAGTTCACTTTATGAGATGAAAATGTACGCAACTATTCATAATAATCAATACAGAAGAGTAATCATATGGCCACGTGATTTTTATACATTTAATGCGCTGTTTATTACCGCGCATTGAGGCTTTTCGAAGACGCTTTTTTTAAGCCTTATGGCAAATATCTTCGCTTTGAGAAACGTATTTCCATCATTGAAGATTCGTACAATTCACTCAAAACAACTTTTCTAGCAACTTTCTTGCACTTGATAGATGATTTAACTAAAAGTTATTTCGAAAATTAATCCTGCTCGCAAAAGATTCTTCAGATTTTTTAAACGGCTTATTATATTATCTAAGATTATCTACATCGACCAGTACAATGAATATTAATCCCTTGTCTCAAATATGTTTCTTCATTTTTTTTTAATTCTATTAATTGAGGCATAGCGAAAATTACAAAAAAAAACGGTGTATGGGCCATTGTCACGAAAAGTACCAAATTATCATAAATTATATGCAATTATTATTATTATTATTATTAGCTTGTAATCATGTCACGTGTCCTAACATACACATAAAGTTGCAAAACATGAGCTGAAATATAAGTACAGAAATAAAGTGTTGAGTATGTATATTCATTCATTAGTATGTATATTCATTTTTTTGTAAAGCTAAAGAGTTATCTTAGCCACAACTCCTTCTAAATATAGCATTAAAAACTGTATTTGACTGAATTGTACAGTAGATTCCCTCAACAGTTGCAATCGCTGAATACAATGAAAGCTGCGAATGTATTTTACAAGCAGTTACATTAAGGGTTTTTACATTGTATTATCATATTATCCTAATCCAAATAATGTAATGCCTACGTTGATCATGAAGTAGATTGACGTAAATTATTCTTACTTCGTTTTTTGTATGCCAGTGCATTCCTTCATTAATTTCCGCATCATCCCAAGTACATAAAGCATATATTCTTCTGACGCTCACTCCTAAAAGTGGCACTACTGCTATGGCCCCTGTGGGCTACCATACTTGTTTCAAGCTATTCGGGACTTGTACCAAGCTACTCGGGACTTGTACCACGCTACTTGGGACTTGTATCACGCTATTCTGGACTTGTACCACGCTACTCGGGACTTGTACCACGCTACTCGGGACTTGTACCACGCTACTCGGGACTTGTACCACGCTACTCGGGAATTGTACCACCCTACTCGGGACTTGTACCACGCTACTCGGGACTTGTACCACGCTACTCGGGAATTGTACCACGCTACTCGGGAATTGTACCACGCTACTCAGGAGTTGTACCACGCTACTCGGGACTTGTACCACGCTACTCGGGAATTGAACCACGCTACTCGGGAATTGTACCACGGCACTCGGGACTTGTACCACGCTACTCCGGACTTATACCACGCTACTCGGGACTTGTACCACGCTATTCGGGACTTCTGGTGTTGTGCTTCCATATTTCAAGATGCGCGCATGCGCAGATATA
This sequence comes from Lamellibrachia satsuma, assembly GCA_033239005.1. Lineage (NCBI taxonomy): Eukaryota > Metazoa > Annelida > Polychaeta > Sabellida > Siboglinidae > Lamellibrachia > Lamellibrachia satsuma. Next base: position 389,398 of record BSQZ01000058.1, read on the forward strand.
CCAAGCGCATAGTATTTGATGGCGGGAAATGAAAACCAGTAGGTGGGATTTACAGCGGTGCTGTTTCATGTGGCTTCCAGTAATATGTTCCTCTCTGAACAAAAGTTGCAACCGGCATGCTGCCGTATCCTTGTGTGTAATATATTATTGTGATGACGTTGATTTTGTGTTGCATTGACATTGGCAGAGGGCAAGCTCTCTATTAACATTTTACTATGTTATATGAAGAAATTGTTGATGAGTGTGAAAGAAGAGTTGGGTAGACAAAATGTGAAAGAATTGCCTGCCAATAACATGTTCAAAACTAATTATATCATATTGTCTAATCGACCACATCAACTTATATAGGATGATCATTTGCTATTCTAACTGATTCACACGATTGCTGTAATACAAATACCTATTATAGATATGAAAGCGATTTTCTTTTAAATGTTATGATTATTCCAGCGATGTGCTAAAATACTCCCAAGATAACGAAGTCGAGAATCGCAATGCGATACTCGACTTCATCGTTGTTGTCATCAGATGATACAAATGAATGATATAAAATGTGATTACATATGTGTGTGTGTGTGCGTGTGTGTGTGTGTGTGTGTGTGTGTGTGTGCGCGCGCGTGTGTGTGTGTACGTGCATGCGTACGTGCATGTGCGTGTGTTTGTGTGTGTGTATGTGTGTGTGTGTGTGTGTGTGTGTGTGTGTGTGTGTGTGTGTGTGTGTGTGTGTGTGTGTTTGTGTGTGTGTGTGTGTGTGTGTGTGTGTGTGTGTGCGTGTGTGTGTGTGTGTGTGTGTGTGTGTGTGTGTGTTTATTTATGGACTCTTGCTTGGGACATTCATTGCAATAACACAATCGCAAACAAAAGTTCATTTCACAAATACAGTGACAAACTTTCACTTTGTGGTAGAACGTACATCAATCGACGATTCGTTGTTTCCTCGAAAGCCATGATGTAAGTGACGGTGTGCTGACAAAACAAGTTCCGCGACCTTCTCGGAAATACCCGGGAGCTTTTCGGGATATCAGTGGCGTGTCTGGTATCTCGAGCGGATGTCAAGCTTAGTCGTCCATTTGTTTACCAGGCTTCCAAGGAAATTCAGCCAAAGGGGATATCCCCCCGCCCACCACCCAATACGCCGTTGCAGGAATTGCACTAACCACCAAGGTAGACTTGTGCATACATTGAACTCTAGAAATCAAAATTGCTTCAACTTCGTTATGGATTAAGTTAATTTTATCACCTCAATGTTGCAGATCAACTGTTGGATGTGGTGTGTATTGGAGTCGGCTGTACTTTGCTTAGTACATGTAGCGAAAGAAAAACACATATTGTGGTTGGTAAATGGCAATGTCGTTTAATTTCATATTGTAAATTGCAGAATTACATTGGGCATTATTGACGATTTAACTAGATGTCAAAGGCAATTCCAATTGCATAGTAGATATGGTTAGTACATACGATTAAGTCGATATGGCTGTGGAAATGTAGATTATGCTGAATAGAATTACAATCTACCAACGTCCAATATTAAATCGCAGTTTACATAATAACTCACAGTCTCTTACGAACTGGCGTCGCTTCTAGCACAAACAGCTCCAGTGCGTGTGGTACTAAACTAGCCACAGCGAATCCAATCAAGCGTGCCCCGGCGAGTGCAGTCAAGCGTACAGCGTGCCCCGTCGAGTGCAGTCAAGAGTACAGCGTGCTACGGCGAGTGCAGTCAAAAGTACAGCGTGCAGTGGCGATGGAGGAATCACGAGGAGGCGTCAGCGCGTCTTGTTGTCGGCAGTCGTCGCCCAGTCCGGACAACGGACAGTTCTCAAAAAGGCAATTGGTGTATTAGTTTTCACCAATGCATAATCGACGACATTAGTAAGGAAATAATGGCGAAACAATCGTCTCTTGAATCAACAAAAATGCAGAGACAATTATTTTCCTTGCGCGTCGAAACTCTTAACCCGAGACATGGATATGATCACATTACCTTACTCGGTGAACGTAGTATGTAGGAACGAACATTGCTCCAATGCATCAAAACACACCAGTATCAAACATTCACGTCAACTAATATTAGAATCTAGACAGTACACACATAATGATGGTGTACACCAAAATGCATTGGATTTATAACAGAAAAAACACTTTACAAATTTCCTTTCCATTGTCGAAAGTGAGAACGCGTTATTTACTTAACCATTATGCTGTCACCGACACAAATCAACAAATGCTACTACGTCTCAAGATATTTGTTCTCCACCGTAATTAAATGCGAACACAAAGATAAACAATATCAGTATACAACGAGTTTTCCAATGATACCAAACATAACAACATTTTATTTATTTGTTAATACGTTGTAACAAACAATCTTTGAAAAAACATTGGCAGGTAATTGTTGAATGACAGTAAGAGTTTCTATGCCTATATAGTAAACGAGTTAAAGTTGGACCACTGGAAAACAACAGTGTACATATAATTTCAGAGGGGTTTCAGTTGGTAGAGGACCTGAATCAGCATTTCAGCTCAGTTTTACTACATTTCAGCTTACCTCCAATTCCAGCAAATAAATATGAGACGGTTATATCAGGTTATTTAGGGCAGTTATTTGTAACTCCTAAAATGATAGTACAGAACGTTAAGAAGATGAAATATAATGAATCACCTGGAGTTGAAGGAATACTACCACCACTGCTTAAGGAAATTCACTTACAAAAGTGTTTAACATGTCACTACAAGAGGAGATTGAGGAGTGAACAGGAAAGACCTTTGTAGAAACCTAGGCTCTAGCGCACAACCGTCAAGACTGGAGCTGACTTGTGCAGCGTTCATTGGAGCAGCGCACCTGTTACCCAGGCGGGTTACGGAATCAGTAACAGTAACAGAAGAGGAAATATTTCCTTAAGAATGGAAACAAGCAAACGTTCTTTAAGAAGGGATCAAGGAACAAATCAGATAATTACACACCAGTGCGTTTAACATCAGATATATGCAAATTATTAGAAAAGTTAAGTAGAGAACGCATACCTCAACAGCAAAGTCACATCTAGCCAATCTCTTTTTTTTTCGAAGAAATTGCTGGTACTAATACAACGCTGTTATAAATACCTAGATGATCAATCCACCTGTAGAAATGTGGTTTGTCTCTCCAAATCCTACCATTCGTTTTAATCCGATTACTCGTTTTAATCAGTGTTTTGTCCGGTGTGGTGAACCTTCGCGCAAGACACTTTGAAATGTCGCCTGAATACGTCTCGAAACCTCTTGTTGCATAAGACGTACAGGAAGACGTTGATGGAATAGTTGATTTGCTCGCAATACAGCGTGCTCACCCGAACGACAACGATTAATGGATCGTTCGACTCGAACAGATTCTCTTGCCGGAAAAACGACACGAGGTGCGCGATGGCGACAGGCATGACGAGCAAGACGAACGCTGCGTTCGTCGCCAGTAGCATTGCTGTCATCCGCGACGCCATTTTGTCTGAGGAATTCTGGGAAGCACTCTGCGCGTGCACCTTCCGCCTGCTCCTCCAAAGGGAAGTGACGGTGAACGAATTCAGGACGATCGTTACGATAGCGGGTACAATCGCATAGACGCTGAGGCTTAAAAGAAGAACACTTCCAATGAAAGCAGTTGAACCTGTCCGTTGTATGGAGTTGGGCACGCAGGTTCCCTGGACTATTGACGTGTCCAGCCATACCCGGAAGGCGTTGCAGGCCCCGCAAATCAGCAGGGTAACGGCTATGCTGGCGGATACAATGCGCTTTGTGCATATCGTCTTCGTTCGCAGCGGAAAACAGACGGCGATGAAACGTTCAACGCAGATGAAGACGACGATCCACGAGCTCAACATCTTCGATGTACGATACGCCCAGAAGAACACCCGACAACCGATCACGTCGAATGAGCGAACGTCGACCCCCATTAGACTGCGAACCAGATGCTTGTTGAGAGTTGACACGAAGATGACAACCGTATCGGACAGGGCCAGGGCGATCAGGAAAACGCTGACGCACATGGATCGGAATTCCTTCGCCAACATCACACGGATGGTGACAATGTTTCCACAAATGCCTGTTATGACCAGAATTGGTAGAAAGACGTAGGACACGTACCTAAAGATCATCTTCAACCTCGCTTGAACCCCGACATCACTCTCTGTTATATTGCTATGCGACGGTCGTTTATTTGCCTTAGCATCCGTCGTTAACTGCGTCCATTTTACTCCGTCAGTAAACGTTGAGTTGGTATCGGTTAGAACCGGCGCATTTGTTTGGAGAACGGTTGCTGTTCCACTGTCGTTGATGCCAGTTGTCGAATCTTGCCAATTTGACGTGACTTCCGTCGAAATATTATGACAGGCAGTTAGCAGGACACACGTGAGGAAAATCACGACTTCACCCATCGCAAGCGGTCGTTGTAATAACATACTCAGCGCAGCTGTGTCCACTACATTATTAAATAATATAACATTCACTGTTTTTGTCCGGCTGACAGTGCCTATCCAAATCATTGAATACTCTAATAACACGAGTTGTTAATCAAGTGTTAACTTTGTATTATGTAATGCCAAAAGCAGCGTAAACAGATGGAATTATCAAAATTACTTAATCACGTTCCCTTCTCAGGTTGAATGAAAACGAAGCGGATTAGGAGCGATTCCAATTTACTATGTCTGCTTTTCGCACTAGTAGTTAATGCACAAGAAGGCAACATCGTTAGTGCATCGTATAATCAATCTACTTTAGCGCGTCAGGTTACCCCGTACGTCCAATCAATCAGACTGGGATACTTAATGCTAACACAAATTACAGCAAAATACTCTCGCTTTTAATCCACACACAAACAAACAAACACACACACGCACACGCACACGCACGAGCCCACGCACACGCACACGCTCACGCACGCGCACACGCACACGCACACGCACACGCACACGCAAACGCACACGCACACGCACACGCACACGCACACGCACACGCACACGCACACGCACACGCACACGCACACGCACACGCACACGCACACGCACACGCACACGCACACACACACACACACACACACACACATTCTCTCTCTCTCTCTCTATCTCTCTCTCTCTCTCTCTCTCTCTCTCTCTCTCTCTCTCTCTCTCCCTTCATCTATTTACCTAACTGCATTATGACAGCCTATCGTTTCTTCATTTTCCACATCAATGAAACAATATCTGAAGAACGCAAGAAGATATCAACGTGAAAGGAGAGGAGAGCAACTAAAATGATTCCATTAATAGACCTTAGTAATGATTCACAGTGCAAGAATTTACACAATCACTATATCAACTGCTCCTTTAATTTATTATGCTGCATGAAAACGAATAGTATCAAATTCACACTGTTGTTTTAGATGGTTTTCGTATCCTCTAGTAGGTTTACCTTTGTATAGTTTGAAGAAATACTTCTGTCGATATTTTCGTTATCATTTAATATTGTTGAAACTGTTTTATTTCCTCTTGATATGAAGTTGCACTTGATCGAGTAGCAAACTATTTTGCCCTACTGTTTTTATGTGCGTGCGTGCGTGCGTGCGTGCGTGAGTGCATGTGATATTGTATTAAATACGTTGCAACACTTTGTTAATATCTATGTTCATCTCGTACAGCTGCCCAGGGTTTTAGTCACATCAATCAAACATTAGAAACACTTTAATCAGCAACAAGTTTACGGTCAGCATATTATATATTATTTCGTCCAGGACATTGCAGTATGCTTTTGCAACACCTTAAGTGTTGTCGTGGATCAACCAGAACGGAAAATACTGTCCTTACGCTTTCTTCGTCGTGATCTTGAGGTATAGCAATGCATTTTGGTAGCGACAACGCTGTGACAGAAGGTCGCAGGAAAGACGGACAACTGCCACAAAAACTGTCTACGTCACGCGAAGTCGATAATAGTTACCAATGAGGCCACCGATATTCCTTACCCGTGTCCTTACAAATGTACTCACCTGACGGCGTTTTCTCTTCGACGTTAACGTATGTTACCTAAAATGCCTGTTCCTCTCCGATCTCCCTAAAAATCTAAGTAGACAACATCCACTGGTGACCCGTCATCTACTCACTTTGTAATTTCTTCCAAAAAACATAAGAGGTTGGTTAGACATGACCTTGCTTTTAGGAACCCATGTTGAGATGTATTTATTAATTTATGTTTTACAAGGAATTCCACCATGTGGTCTCTAATTAATGTTTCGAGTAATTTACATACAACTTATTGCATACAAGGGATTGCATTGTAAAAAGTACTATGATTCGACGTCCTCCTATCGGGGAGACACACCATGTCTAAGTCACAGGACGTCATCCAACCTACTTCCATTCCCCGATGTCTATAGCAACTGCTCCTATCAGACTCCGCCTGCATCCAGTTTTTGCGTGGGACAACCTGGATGGAAGCAAGGGCGGACGTTAGGTATCGCAGGTCATGTCAACAGTATTCTTGTAGGTCGGTATGTTAGCATTTGTCAGCTTGCCCACGTTATTGGATAGGAACTTCAGACCAAGCACAGCTTTCCCTATGGGAGTCTGGACTCTCACAACATAATTGACGACGACGGTAATTAAGTTATGATTGTAGCCAAAACTGACGTTTTACTGTCTTAGAAAACACATTACAATGTGTAAGTTTCCAGCATAAAATACGATGTATGCAGAACAGGGGGGATGTAGGATTAGATAAACGGGGGGTGGGGACGTCCGGGGAATATATTGACTGTTCTTTATATGGTGTTTCCTGGGCCATTACTCAAGTGGATGATCTGTTAACCACCGTGGGTAATTTCATCATCATATTAACTAAAGGAACTCGTTGACACATTTCATGTATTAGTGTATTGTATGGTTAGTGTGCACCAATCAGTAGCAGTTGAATGGGTGCTCAGAGGATTAATTAAAACATTCTTCTTGGATGCTTCCTGCTGTATTTGTCAATAGTTGTTTGGATGTCGAGTTTGATGTCTTTGTGTACATGACGTAGCACCAACGCATTGAGGCGATCCTGGTGCATTGTACTCAGCATTACGGTTTTCACCAGTGTGAAAGCAGAATTAGCTCCACTCCAGCACTTGTGATATTAGTACCAGCAAGTGAAAAATACGGAAATGATTTGGGAACATTTAGCTGGATGTTGCCCTCATTGTTTCCTGTAGATTGTAGGGCTTTTTTATTCTGACTAATCCTATTTCTCCCACTACAGTGTGAATTCTTCTTGCACGGACGTTAGGTATGACAGGTCATGTCAGCAGTATTCTTGTAGGTCGGTATGTTAGCATCTGTCAGCTTGCCCACGTTATTGGATAGGAACTTCAGATCGAGCACAGCTTTCCCTATGATGGCACTCAATCTCGTGTCCAAATCTTGGAGAAGGTGGTCTAGATATGGTAGGAATACTCAACGTCGCCAATATATTAATAGGGTGTCTGCCTCCGCGTTGTTTCTCATGGTCTGCCTCCCACTTTGCCTTGAGACCGGTATCACTTTCCCAGTAGTGTTTGCCATCTCTTCCTGCTGTCGATAAATATGTCGTTTACCAGGTTGACTTCTTCGTAGGCACGGAGAACATCCCGCATAGATCCTTGGACCAGTTTGAGACCCACTGTCTGCTCAAACATGCAGCGATGAATGCAAAGCTTGAGATCGCCCAGAGTAAGCCAAAAGGCTAGGCCAAATCAATCATTGTTTTTGAATTCCATTTGTTGCTAAGATTGCACGCACGTACACACAAGAACATCGACCCTGACACATGTTGTACTCATGCAAACATTCACAGGGATATAAATATAATATTTCAGTAAGTGTCAGCAGATTATGGTAGTAATAAAACTAATGATCACCACAACGTATTTATTCCTGTTGGTCTTACCGCAGCAGTGTAGTTGGCTGCTTCAAAATCTGATTAGACACGAATAACTTTAGTAAGCGCGTCCAATGCTGCGTTTCTTTACCCTACGGTAACCAGCGCGCACAAATACGACTCACTGGTTTAATAATGATGCAAGAGGAGACTCCAGACCACAATAAACTTAACTTGCTATCTGCCATATTATGTTATGCAATCGATAATAACAAACATATGTATTAAAGTGAGAACTTGACGTTTATCGTGGTCAGGCATTCATGAAGTCATGTGAAGGCCATATCATTAACACCCGTAACATCAACTAAATAATTGTATCAGGGTCAACTGCTCAACTTACCGTCACCAGTCCCTTCCATGTTGCCGGCCAGCACTCTATAGACAAAGATAGGTGCATGGTCAACCCCTCGTGGGCAACTATATCATACTGTGGCACGATGCCCTATTTTATACACATTTCCTGGATAACGCTAATTGGTAAACGACCTTGTAGAAAGTCCACCTAGGCGTGGGAAAAAACAATTCATGTTAATAATAATAAATAACTACTTATATTTCAGCTGACGCTTTGCGACTTCCTGTTTATGTTAGGACGCTTGATGTGAATACAAACTAAAGCGGACACAAAATTCAAATTACACATTTATGTTTACCATCATTTGATACTACTTCGTGAGAATGGCCCATGTTTTTTACACATTTATGTTTTTTTTCTCGCTATGCCTAAATTAATAGAATATTCCATTTTTAAACAAATCTGAAGAAACATATTGTTGATGAATATTTCAGAGTGTTTATGTATATGAAAGAAATCACAATTCTGAGATCAAGACTAATTTATTTAATTAGAAATGTTGACCAGGGCCGAATATAACACTAGTATTAACATAACCTAGTAGTAGGAATAGGTTCTAGATGCAGCTGACAGCTTAGCTAAAAAAAACAACAACCTATTTTAGTTTTAATATATAGTCACTAATTGAGACAGAGAGTTATAATTGCATAATCGCATAGTATTACAATGAGGAAACAAGTATATAAAGAACATACAATTACAACATGTTTAATAAAAAAAATTACCAAAACAAGCGAACAATGCCGTGCCGGCGACAAGAATGGGCGATAATAGAACTAAACCGTTAACGCATAACTGTCAAAGTATAAATTTAACCGTAAGAACTACTCATGAAGTTGTTTTCGACATAAATCACCATATTTCTATAAATACCATATTATATGTCAATAATTAAAATTAAGAAATTGTCAACCTGAAGAAACGTATAAAATAGAGAACCAAATTTTTTAATATGTAAACTCGGCAGCCTCGTTCTGATTTTTCAAATAGTCGTTGTTGAGGGACAGCATTGATAATGTCAGTGAGGTCAAGAAGAGGTATAAGTAGCCAAATCAAGCATAACATGACATAACTGCGATGCTATTTTTTTAATATTTCCCAGAATTCAGTTCCTGAAGAAGGCAACCGACGGAAACGTTAGTTATCTTTAATAGTTGTGTTAAAAAATATGATTTATGTTCAGAAACCACTGTAGTTACGTGGACGCGTGTGCCCGTGTGCGTTTTACTTCACACAGTGTGGTTGGAACATGCGCACTGGGTTTAGGCCGGACGCCCAGTATGAGAAATGTGGCTAGAAAATGATTTTTGTCAAAAAAATCCTAGTGGCAACCTGTTCTTTATATCAATGGGTAGCCCTCATTTCGTAGCATCTCGGATAAACAGTTTTCTCATACATTGGTCAGTGTGACAAAATAATTTTTAAAAAAAGTCATGCTTAAACATATTTTTATACATCTAATATTACATTAATCGCTAGATGGCAGGACTAGTTCGATATATCGGTGGCAGTGCACTCGGTAAATACGCCACAGTTCAGTTTATCAGATGAAAATGTACGCAACTATTCATAATAATCAATACAAAAAAGTAATCAAATGGCCACGTGATTTTTATACATTTAATGCGTCGTTTATTACCGCGCAGTGAGGCTTTTCGAAGACGCTTTTTCTTTTAAGCTTTATGGCAATTAGCTTCGCTTTGAGAAACGTATTTCCACCGTTGAAGATTCGTACAATTCACTCAAAACAACTGTTTATCAGTTTGCTTGCACTTGATAGATGGACTAACTGAAACTTATTTCGAATATCAATCTTATGCGCAAAAGATTCTACATATTTTTTAAACGGCTTATTATATTACTTAAGGCAACAACTACATCAACCAATAGTAATTCCTTGTCTCAAATATGTTTCTTCAGATTTGTTTGAAAATGACATATTCTATTAATTTAGGCATAGCGGAAAAAACATTATATGAGCCATTCTCACGAAAAGTACCAAATGGTGGTAAAGATAAGTGTGTAATTTGAATTTTGTATCCGCTTTAGCTTGTATTCACATCGAGCGTCCTAACATGCACAGGGAGGCGCAAAGCGTCAGCTGAAATATAAGTATAGAAATAACGTTTTTAATATGTATATTCATTGTTAATTGAAGTGCTAAATTTTGCATCTTCAAAAATCATATCTCAAAAAGTACTTTACCGATCTTGAAACTTTTCACATTTCAGACACACTTCATTGAAACTCATACCACGCCCACGTTAATGAAAATTTTTCGTAATGCTACATAATTATATCAGCCACAACTATCTTCTAAATTTAACATTAAAAAACTTAATTTGATTGAATTGTACAGTAGATTCCCTTAACCGTTGCCATAGCTGAATTAAAGCTGCGAATGTATTTTACAAACAGTTACATTAAGGGTTTTTATTTTATATTATATTATTATCCTATTATTCTATTCCAAATATGTACAGCCTACGTTGACCATGAAGTAGATTGACGTAAATTATCTACGCCGCTAAACAACATTATTACATCGATTTTTGTATGCCAGTGCATTCATTCAATCATTCCGCATCATTCCGAGTACAAAACAAGCAAATATTCTTCTGACGTTCACTCTTAAAAGACGCAACGTGACAATACTGCTGTGGCCACTGTAGGCTACCTTACTTGCACCACGCTAGTCGAGAAGAACATTATAGTAACAAAACGAAAATAAAAGGCCTAACACAAAAAAATATTGTTGTAACTCACAAAAACATATTGATAGAAATATGTTCATATCCATTCAATGCCTTAACCTATTTGCCTCTAGGGTGGCTAAACCATATTCTTTTAGACATTCTTCATGACAATGTCCCTCAGTCGACAGTATGATATATGAACCTTTGTCCAATGTCAACGGTTTGATATTGGGTTGTATTCCTGGCAGATGGAGTGGCATCTCTTACTGCCCCTGTTTTAACGTGATGTTGTCTTACAAATAAAATCAAGTCTACAGTTCCTCTATCATATCGACGTAATTATATGTACTAATCGTCTATATTATGTAATGGGAATTTAATTATGTAAAAAAAAGGTCAAGAAGAAATACTTGTTAAAAGAGGCTAATGGACAAACTGCTCACAAAGAGACGATATGGAGGGTATCTATACATAAAACATGAAGAAGAATACACAAACTACAAAGATGCACTTAGCCTAGCTACAACTGAAATGAGAACATCCAAAAGAATCTTTGAACAAACATTGGCAGGTAATTTCAAAATGACAGCAAGAGTTTCTATGCCTTTTTAAGGAGTAAACGAGATAAGGTCGGACCACTGGAAAACAACAGTGGAAACATAATTTCAGATGGGTTTCAAATGATAAAGGTCCCGAATGAGCATTTTAGTTCAGTTTTAACCACAGAAGATTTCAGCTCACTTCCAGTTCCAGTTAGAAAATATGAGAAAGATAAATCAAGTCATTTAGGGCAGTTATTTGTAACTCCTGAAATGATAGCAAAGAAAATTATGAAGATGAAAGTTAATAAATCACGTGGAATTAATGTAATACCACCACAACTGCTTAAGTAAATTGTAAAGCAAATTAGTACACCACTTATAAAAGTGTTTAACTTGTCACTAGAAGAGGGTATAGTTCCTTCAGGATGGACACAAGCAAACATAACGCCATTGTTTAAGAAGCGACCCAGGAATCAGATAATTACAGACCAGTGCTTTTAACATCAGATGTATGCAAATTAGAAACGTTAATTAGAGACCACATACTTCAAGAGCAAAGACACATCTTGCCAATCTCTTATGTTTTTGGAAGAAATTACTGTGACAACCACACCGCTATTATAAAAACCTAGATGATAAATCCGCATGTAGAAATATGGTTTGTCTCTCTGAATCGGATCACTAGTTTCAATCTGATCACTCGTTTCAATGTGTGTTTTGTCCGGTGTGGTGTACCTTCACGCAAAGCACACTGACGTTTCTCGTGTCTCGAAACCTCTTGTTGCACAAGGACTACAGGAAGAAGTTGATGGAATAGGTGAGCTGCTCGCAATCCAGCGTTATCTCCCGAAAGATAATGATCGCTGTATCGTTCGAATCGAATATATTCTGTTGCCGGAAAAACGACACGAGGTGCGATTAGTGCATATCGTCTTCGTTCGCAGCGGAAAACAGACGGCGATGAAACGTTCAATGCACATGAAGACTACGATCCACGAGCTCAACATCTTCGCTGTACGATACGCCCAGAAGAACACCCTACAACCGATCACGTCGAAGGAGCGAACGTCGACCCCCATTAGGCTGCGAACCAGATGCTTGTTGAGAGTCGACAAAAAGATGATGACCGTATCGGACAGGGCCAGGGCGATCAGGAAGACGCTGACGCACATGGATCGTAATTCCTTCGCGAACATCACACGGATGGTGACAATGTTTCCACAAATGCCTGTTGTGACCAGAATGGGTAGAACGACGTAGGACACGAACCGGATGGTCATCTTCACCCCCGCTTTATCCCTGTCTTCATTCACTGTTACATTGCTATGCAACGGTCGTTTATTTGTCTTTGCATCCGTCGTTAACTGCGTCCATTTTACTTCGTCAGTAAACGTTGAGTTGCCATCGGTTAGAACAGGCGCATTTGTTTGGAGAACGGTTGTTGTTCCCCTCTCGTTGATGCCGTTGTGCGGAGTGATACGAGTTGTCGACTCAAGCCAGTTTGACGTGACTTCTGTCGAAAGACTACGACAGGCAGTCAGCAGACCACACGTGAGGAAAATCACGACTTCACCCATCGCAAGCGATCGATGTAATAACATATTCAGCGCATCTGTTTCGACTACATTATTGAATAATATAACATTCACGATTGACAGTGCCTGCCGGAATCGCAGTAGGGCTTATACGCTAATAATATTAACATAAATTGATTTTGTGTATTTTTTACTAGTAGTTAATGCAAAAGAAGGCAACATCGTTAGTGCATCGTATAATCTATCTATGTTAGCGCTTCAGGTTACCCCGTACGTCCAACCAATCACACTTGGATGCTTATTGCTGACATAAATTACAGCAAAACACTCACATACTTACTGCACACTCTCTGTCTCTCTCGCTCGCACGCACGCACGCACGCACGCACACACACGTTGTGGTATTTACACCATAGCTTCATCCATTCTTTAATGCCTCCTTCTTCTTTGCTGTCTTCATATATTTTATCTAATGGCGTTATGACAATGTAGCCAATAGTATCGCCTCGTACGAACATGTTTATTATTATCAAACACCAACATCTGATGGTAAACAACAATTGAACGTCCTGTTAACAACGCAGTGTTCAAGTGTTCATGGTCCGTCTTCTTGGCGCTCAACTAACACCAATTTTTCTAGTATGACAATTTGTGCTGTTGCTACGCCACCAAGTGCCCCACATCTGGCTGCAGATTTGAGTGCGTAGTCTAACTGACTGTCAGTTAGCTGCCTCTTCGTCTTGCATTTAACGAAATTCATCTTCGAGAACAGCTGCTCACACACGTACGTACTTCCAAACACACTGGTAATGATCGTGGCGTGTCTGATCAATGCAGGGAACTGTTCAGTCGGCAAATGCATTCGATAGAACTAGTGTCACCTTCTTGAATGTCGCTTTCAGTGATGCAAAGCATTGTATTTCGATGAGCCTCATTTGCACAGCTTCCGGTGCACCGTCGACTTCCACCTGGATCGGATTGGAGAATAACAGCAACTCCCCGCTGCGAGCCCTGAGATCGATAAAACGATCTGCAAACTCCCGTCGCAGTAGTTCAGCGAACACTACATAAGTGTCCGGACTTGCCAGTTCGTTTTTCATGAGTGTTTGGAAGTGTACATAGTTGGCATTCCGCAGTTGTGTCTCACACAGACGCAAATTCATCTCGACCGCGAAGACTAACTGGAAGAGTTCGTTGATGTGATATTCCTTTCCTTTGAGTTGGGCATGCAGCTGATTGAGGTGATCCGTGACGTCAACAAGGAAGGCAAAGTCGCACATCCATGTGGGATCCGCGAATTCGGGTATTTCTGTACCTTTTTGCTCCATGAACGGGGGAGCAGAAAGGTATTGCGGAGCTCATACGGAGTTCATACGGAGCTCATACGGAGTTCATACACGAGGTGCAGCATGGCAGGAACAGGAACAGAAACAGGAAATATTTTTGTGAACCAATGGCATATCAAAACAGTATTCAATACAGAAACCGCACAATATATTACATTCAAGTTTACAAAAACCGAAGTGGTGAGAATATAATGTACGGTCTGAAGACGTAAGATAATGTCATATAAGGGACGGGAGACTCCTACTAAGATTAATTTTAGTCGCTGGCGTAGGAGTCACCCTGTCAATTAGTTTCAACGACTTATAAAAAAGAAAATCCTTAGTAATATCAGTGCATCGTTACTACAAAAGAAATAACAGTTTTGGATTGCACATTTTTCAATATATGTATTCAAATAATAATGCTTGATATAAATTCGAAACCACGTAAATTGTGTGTGGTGATCTTTTCTTTTAATAAGTCAGGTGCATTATTTATGGTGTATGGCAAACTGCACCTTAGACTTCGCTTAGCAAATTCATGGTGTACCCTGATTATATGTATGTTATATTGACCACGTGTATTAAAATTGTCAATGCAATTGTTTTGATCAACTGGTAAGTTCTGCAGGTAGACAGGTAGTTTATTGTATGAAACGTTATGATATAATGTTTTTAGAGTATGTTCTACCTTTAGTAAGTTAAGTCTTTTGAACAGTGGATCGGTATGAGCTTTTATGAAGTTTTTAAATTATAGCTATAGCCACAGGCATTTAAGCCATAGTTTATGTGACAATACCAAAGTGTTATACAACACAATCTTTACATTAAGAGATAAAAATCGTTGGAGTTTATTTAGGATACCTATTGTCCTGGAACACCAAGTTGAAATTTGGTCGATGGCAGTTTAACTGTTTATTAAAACTGAACACTAGGACATTTCTAGGAAATCTCTATCAATATATGAATTATCTATTCTACATGAAAGGCTCGTGTCATCGGTGTGCGTAATAAAGTTGAATTTTGGACTAGATTGAGCAGTCATTAATGTAAATGATCAATAGCAAAGGGCCTAGAACTGATCCTTGAGGTACGCCTGTTGAGATATTAACCATTTCTGATTGAGCTTCCTCGATTTCTACGTACAGTTTAATATTTGATAAATAAGTTTTGAGTAGATTTAAAGATTGTATGGGAAGATACCGGTAGAATGTTACTCCCTCTACAGAAAAGGGTATAATATTTCATTCCGCTCAATTTGGAAAAGGGTATCTTTTGTTTTCGGCATATATCTAAATTTTGTCTAGGGTGGGTCAGTTAGATACACTATCAAGGATGGTATACAGACAATGTATTGAGTGCCCTCCCCCCATATTTGTCTCACTCAATCCGATCACTCGTTTCAACCAGTGCTGTGTCTTGTCCGGTGAAACCTCTTGTTACACAAGACGTACTGGAAGAAGTTGACGGAATAGTTCAGCTGCTCGCAATCCATGGTGATCTCCCGAAACACAAAAACCGCTGGATCGTTCGCGTAGAACAGAATTTTTTACCGGAAAAAACAATACGAGATGTGCGATGGAGATGGCCATGATGAGCAAGACGAAAGTTGCGTACGTCGCCAGTAGCATTGCCGTCATCTCCGACATCATCTTGCCAGAGAAATTCTGAGAAGGACTCAGTGCGTGCACATTCCGCCGGCTCCTACAAACGTATAGGCGTTCATGTTCAAATGAAGAAGTTTCCTGGACTATTGACGTATCCTGCCATTCCAGGAAGGCGTTGTAGGCACCGCAAATCAGCAGGGTAGCTGCTGTGCAGGCGCATATGACGCGCTTTGTGCTTATCGTCATTCGCAGCGGAAAAAAACGGCGATGAAACGTTCACCGCAGATGAAAATTACGATTCACGAGGTCAACATCTTCGACGTACGATGCGCCCAGAAGAACACCCGACAACCGGTCACGTCGAAGGAGCGAACGTCGACCCACATTAGGCTGCGAACCAGATGCTTGTTGATAGTCGACACAAAGATGACGACCGTATCGGACAGGGCCAGGGCGATCAGGAAGACGCTGACGCACATGGATCGGAATTCCTTCGCCAACATCACACGGATGGTGACAATGCTTCCACAAATGCCTTTTATAAAGAGAACAGGTAGAACAACGTCAAAAACGTACCGAATGATCATCTTCACCCCTCTTGATCCCCGACTATACGCTGTTATATTGCTTTGCGACGCTCGTTTATTTGCGTTTGCATCCGTCGTTAACTGCGTCCATGTTCGCAGTAAATAAACGTTGAGTTTTCTTCGGTTAGAACCGGCGCATTTGTTTGGAGAACGGTTGCTGTTTCCCTGTCGTTGATACCGCTGTGCGGAGTGATACGACCAGTTGCCGGCTCTAGCCAGTTTGACGTGACTTCTATCGAAAGATTGCGACAGGCAGTCAGCAGGACACACATGACGAAAATCACGACTTTACCCATCGCAAACGGTCGATGTATCGGTTACAAGTTTAATTAATAACATAACATTCACAGTTTCTGTCCGTGCCTGCCGGAATCACACAATACGCTAATAATATCATTTGTTAATATTAAGTGTTAGATTTGTGTTGTGTAATACCAATAGCAGAGTAAACAGATACGTTAATAAAAATTACTTAATCACGTTCCAATCTCATATTGAATGAAAGCGTATCGGATGAGGAGCGATCCCAATTGATTATATGTGCGATTCCCATCAGTAATTAATGCAACATCACTACGGCGAGTGCAGTCCAGAGTACAGAGCTGGCAATCGTCGCCCACTCTGGATAATTCTCAAAGAGGTAATCGGTGCATTAATGGTCACCGAAGCATAATCGACGACGCTGGTGATGAAATAACGCGGCGAAATAATCGTCTCTTGAATCAACAATAATGCACCGACAATTAGTGTCCTTATGCGTCAAAACTCTTGACACGAAACATGGCTATGATCACATCACCTTACTCGGTCGATGTATTCTGTTCGAACGAACATTGTTTCTCTAGTAGTTGCACCAAAGCACACACCCCATTATCAAACATTCAAATGAAATAATACCATACACAAATTCTATAGTATAAGAATCAATACACACATAATGATGGTGTACCACAACATGCATCGGGAACAAGATTTATGACAGAAAGCACTTTACAAATTTCCTTTATCTCAACACATTGTCGAACGTGAGAACGAAAACATATTTACTTAACCATTAAGCTGTCACCAACACGAATCAACAAATGCTACTATACCTCAATATATCTTTGCTACATCGTAATTAAACGTGAACACAAGGATACAAAATATCAGTATACAACGAGTTTTCCAATAATACCAAACATGACAACATTTCGTTTATCTGTCAATCCGTTGAAACAAACATTCTTTGAACAAACATTGCCAAGAGTTCCTATGACTATATAATGAAAGGTGTAAACGAGATAAGGTTGGTTCACTGGAAAACAACAGTGGAAACATAACCTCAGATGGGTTTCGAATGGTAGATGTCCTGAATCAGCATATCAGCTAAGTTTTTATCACATTTCAGTTTACTTCCAATTCCAGTTAATAAATATGAGAGGAATAAATCAGGTTATTTAAGGCACTTATTTGTAACAGCTGAAAAGTAAGCAAAGAAAACTAAGAAGATGAAAGATAATAAATCACCTGGAGTTGAAGGAATACCACCACCACTGCGTAAGGAAATTGTAGAGCAAATTAATACACCACTTGCAAACGTGTTTAACGTGTCACTAGAAGAGAGAATTGTGGAATGGACAAAAAACCTTTGTAGAAACCCGGACACTAGCATACAACGGCCAAGACTGGAGCCGACTTGTGCAACGTTCATTGGAGCAGCGCCCTTTCGACCCAGGCGGGTTACGGGATCAGTACTGTAACAGTAACATAAGATAGCTTAGTTTCTTAATAATGGAAACAAGCAAACGTAATGCCGTTATTTAAGAAGGGATCGAGGAATAAATCAGATACTTACAGACCACTGCATTTAACATTAGATGTATGCAACTAATTAGAAAGGTTAATTATAGACCAAATACCTCAACAGCAAAGTCACATCTAGCCAATCTCTTATGTTTTTGGAAGAAATTACTATGACTAATACACCGCTGTTATAAACACGTAGATGATAAATCCACTTGTAGAAATGTGGTTTGTCTCTCCAAATCCTATCACTCGTTTTAAGCCGATCACTCGTTTTATTCAGTGTTTTGTCCGGTGTGTTGAACCTTCGCGCAAAACACATTGAAATGTCGCCTGAATACGTCTCGAAACCTCTTGTTGCAAAAAACGTACAGGAATACGTTGATGGAATAGTTGATTTGCACGCAATAAAGCGTGATTACCCGAAGGACAACGATTAATGGAAAACCACCCCATCGCAAGCGGTCGATGTATTAACATATTCAGCGCAGCTGTGTCGACTACATTTTTGAATAATATAACATTCACGATTGACAGCGCCTGCCGGAATCGCAGTAAGGCTTATACGATAATAATATTAACATAAATTGGTTTTGTGTATTGTTACTAGTAGTTAATGCAAAGAAGGAAATATCATTAGTGCATCGTATTATATATCTATGTTAGCGCGTCAGGTTACCCCGTACGTCCAGCCAATCATAAATTTCAGCAAAACACTCAAATACTTACTGCACCCTCTCTGTCTCTCTCGCTCGCTTACTCGATCAGTCGTACGCACGCACGCACGTACGCACGCACGCACGCAAGCACGCACGCACACACACACACGCGTTGTCGTATCCGCATGATTTTCATGTCCAGTTCACTCCACCCTGGCTTCGTCCATTCTTTAGTGTCGTCCTCCTTCATCTTTGCTGCCTTCGTCTATTTTACCTAATGGCATTATGACAATGTAGCCTATCTTTTATTCAATGTCCACATAATGTACCAATGTTTTCATCAATGAAACAATACCACATCAATCAAGCAATACTTAAGAAGATGGATCAACGGTACATCATTTATGGAGCAAATATTTTAATCAACAAAACGGCCAGCAGATTACACAGTATCTCGGGATATTCACCCGTCGACATTGCGATGTGGACCTGTCTCGGACTCTGAATGTCTGTATGATCTGCTAAATTGGCTAAAATGCCTATCGCTATCATTTTTTTAAATAACAAGTCAAGGTATAATAAACACTCATGTTTATTGCAGCATATTGTATATTAAAAGTATATTTTATCCAACACCAAGTATATTTTTAGCAGCTACGACGTATTTACATTATTTTCTCCGTGTGGTATCGCAACATGCAACACACTAATATGGGCACTTTGCTGGCTGGCTCAAAGTAGTGCTTCGTTTATGTCATGTTTTCTAAATCTTGGATAACATTTTTATAAACACTATTTTATTAGCTTCTAGTAGATATGTCAAAAGAGTGCACCATTAATTCAAACGAACTTATAGATTCTACGTGAACCTGAAATTAATATATTTTAATAAATAGCGGAATCCACTATATTATAGCCTTAGCGCCTACTAAACTATTATACTCACGAGCGGAACTTTCGTGTCGTGTCTTCGTCGGTCTATATTCGTGCGTACTTCACTTAAAGCTACTTTTCTAACAGTTGTTGTTGAAAAAATTTGAAGGAAAATGTGTTATACATTTATTGTATAAATATCATGCGGATAAATGTGTTCAGATTTTTTTAAAACGGCATGAAACATTACGACGCACGGATTTTACTGCTACCTGTAAAATACACAATATCATATCTCGAAAAATGCATTACCGATTTTGATTTTATTTTCACATTTCAAGTTTTCGTGTCATTATCCGTATGATTAAATTATAAAACAATGTGATATTTGAGCTGCAGTATAAATTTCGAAGCGTTTACTAGCTTTAATTTTTTTTTATATTGAAGTCCCCTGCAATAATAACATCTGAGTTTGTTCTGTCAAATGACGATATGATAAGTGTGAATTCGGCAAGGAACTGTTTATAATGTTCGTTAAGGTCTCTTTGGGGCGTTAAAATTTTATTAAGTTATTATATCTTTTGAAAGCCCACCACCAGTTATTTTAATAACTTGACCTTCCCAATTGTCAAATTGATTTAGAGATACTATTAATTTTTAGCTAAATGTTTTGCTTAAATAAATAAGCAGCCCACTTTTATTGCTACAGGTTTTGCCTTGTGCAATTCAGTGGTATTTATCAAGTTGTAAGTGACACATATCATCATTCGCGGAAAGTGAGCATTCCAGAAAACATATTAAGCTAAATTTAAAGTTTATCAGGTTAAATTCTTCTAGGAAGGCTTCTATTTCACTATGTTTAGCATTGAGTGATGCTACGTTTGTGCATAGCATATCAAAACGTTCGTTGTGTCTTTCTGCCAGTAACTTAAAATTATCAAGATCATAATCAGGTGATTGACGTATTGGTTGAATATTCTCATCTAGTGTCTCATCTAACTGTAATATAAAAAATAAAGAACTACGGTGAGTATCTCCTTGAAAATGAATAAATGATTCATCATCATCCATTAGTTGGATACATATTTCTGGTTCAGAAATATGCAATTATATCCGATTGTCTGCTCCATATATTATACATTTAACATGTAGGATACAATATAGAGCCAGCATATATGTTGTGCTGCGAATCACCATAACTGCCTGTGTAATAGCATGGGAATAGTACATACGAGTACTGATACAAACATTATTATTTGGGATTAACAAAAGAAAAATAAATATAATAAAAAGAAACATGCGTACAACAAATGTCATCGAAGTACCGAGATTAATGGTGACAAAACAAGTCGCAATAGAATGGTGAGATACGAGTGCCAATCATACTAACAATCACAGTTGCCCATTAGATTATATGTGTACATACACCTATCAGGCATAGTCGTGATATACGTCCCCCAAATAAAAAAAAATATTATACGTGATACCATTTAAAAACTTAAAAGTCCATAAACATTCAGAAAATAAATCATAATTTTGATGTCACAGTAACAGAAACAAACACAAGTAACCTCGTATGCTAACATTTTCTTGTAGTTTAAATAATTTGAATGTTGCTAATTATGTGAAACCATTTACATTATTATGTGTCAGGTGACCATATATAAAAATATTTTATCAGCATTAATTAGCAAAACAAATAAGTTTTTAAACCCACTAATACGGGTTATGCACTAAATATTCATTTATTAATTAATATTAATTAATTAATTGGTGCTGCTAGAACAAGTCTGACATGGTTTCAGCATATTCAAAGCAAATTCAAAAGAATATATGTAAAGATGAAAACATACTAAATATGATGTCCAAAAATAATAATACACATTGCAATTTGATAGCTTAAAAGTAATACAACCGAGACCAAAATATAATATATTAGCTAGGTAGCTATAAATTGCAGCTATCATTTTAAACATATTTTACTATAAAAACAACAGTTCTATGTACCATGATACTGTTTGTGGAGGCCAGTGATAACCAATTTACTAAAATATATACATAAAAAATTGAAATGTAATACTTTGCAAGAGTTAAGCTATTAAAAACAATATTATTGGGAAATACATATTTAATAAGTAGCTAGAAAATAAACAAAGTGTACAATACTTAAACGGTACGGTTGCATTTGCAGATAAGAGAGACACAATTATATATATATATATATAATTAATAATGACAAATATAATTATGTCAGTATAACACGGAGTTACTAAATTAATGTTATATTAGATCAAAAAATAACACAGGGAAAAATTTACAATTTACCTAACGCGATTCAATGTCCTTAATAGATCTGATTTTTTCGTACTGTTGTCCTTTACAAGAAATTTTCCATTGAAAGTACAACAGTCCTAGATTTTGTGCAGTCAAATTAGGGTTCGGGTATCATATTCCAGAGCAGATCGTCGAGTGCACCTCGACTTAGCCAGCGTACTTCGCAATGGTACAGCAGTTCTTGGGATTGTGCGTTCATCTCAGCCAATAGATGCTGAAACTGCCTTTGGTTTAGGTAACGAGCGCGTGCGAAGTTCACAGTCTTAATGACGACGCTCATAACGTTCTGCATTTCAACTGATTTGCCACACAGGTTTTCTTGGTGAATGATGCAGTGGGACCTGAAAAGCTTCAGGAAGCAGTGACATCTGCATCTTGTCGAACCTTTTCCACCAGCGAAACCACTCCGGTAGTTCTTCCGACCATGGAAGGTGCACAGTCTGTTGTCATCCCAAACAGTTTTTTCTGGCTTCCGTCCGACGTCGTTCGTGGCTGCTTGTACCGCCTCTAGCACATCTGCGCCAGTTGTTTTCTCCTTCAGTGGTACGGGTCGTACGAACTCTTCTTTTATGAGAAACTTCTGATCGACTCCCCGTACAAAGACTTGTGCCGTGTCCCGCTTATCCGTGCTCTCGTCGAGTGCTAGCGAGCAACACTCGAACGCCTCGGCTCGATCTCGTAGTGTTGCCTTCACATCAGCTGCGAGATCCTCGATATGGCGCGTGACCGTCCTCGCGGACAAACTGACGGCTTCGAAGAGGCTTTTCTTTTCTGGACGTACGACATCTAAAACAGCCAGTAGATAGTCTTTCACAAATTCGTAGTCTGTGAACGGTTTCAGCCGTTCGCTGAGTTACACTTTGCCCACATGCTGCGTTCGTCCCTACAGTAGATTGTGGGTACCAGACGAGCTCCCACATCAAGAGGTAATTCCAGGAAATAAACATAATTACCCGCCCGTCGGACCATTCTCATGAATCGTAATAACAACGACGCTTCAAGCAACAAATACAAGTTTCGTTTGCCGATATACCAAGAGTACTTATGCATTCGGCAACCCCTGGTTCAGAAGGTTAGCGCGGGCCGCATTGTGTACAATCTCGCTTTTAGTCCGCGGGCGGCATTAAATAGCTCCCTGGGTCGAAGATGGCCCGCGGGTTGCCGACCACTGGCTTATAGTATATGATATTATATCATATTGTTACAGAAGTGCATGACCTTTGGTGGAGCGATTTGTCAGGTTAATTACGCGCCGCAACCCAAGTCGCAACAAGGAGAGCCATCAACACCGCCAGAAGCGGCAGTGATAGCCACTGACATGGAGGCGTTCGCCAACATGTTACAGCAGATGCAGCTACAGCAGCGGCAGGAGAGACAAGAAGAACTGCAGCAGCTGAGCAGCAGCATCAACAGCAGCCTGCAAGACGAGCAAGCCAAAGAACAGTTTATCGACGCTTTAATCGAGGACGACCTACGCAACCGCTTGATGCAGGCTAGGCCAACCAGCTTGATGCAGGCTAGGCCAAACAGTTTGATGCAGGCTAGGCCAACCAGCTCGATGCAGGCTAGGCCAACCAGCTTGATGCAGGCTAGGCCAAACAGTTTGATGCAGGCTAGGCCAACCAGCTTGATGCAGGCTAGGCCAACCAGTGTGATGCAGCTAGGCCAAACAGTTTGATGCATGCTAGGCCAACCAACTTGATGCAGGCTAGGCCAACCAGCTTGATGCAGGCTAGGCCAACCAGCTTGATGCAGGCTAGGCCAAACAGTTTGATGCAGGCTAGGCCAAACAGCTTGATGCAGGCTAGGCCAACCAGCTTGATGCAGGCTAGGCCAACCAGCTTAATGCAGGCTAGGCCAAACAGTTTGATGCAGGCTAGGCCAACCAGCTTGCATGAAGCTCTGCGCCTCGCCATGGAGCTTGAGTCGTACAATATGGCGATGCGGCAAAGCCAAAGCATACGAGCCGTAACAGAGACTGTGGATTCCGCGTCGAGCGAGAAGACGCCGGAGTACGAACAACTGAAAGAAACATTACTTATTGTGGCCGAAGGAGTGCAGAAGTTGCTTCTGGAAAAACGGGCGGCGCCACTCAAGACGATCGGCTAGACGCACGTAACACTGCAAAATGCTGGAATTGCAGCGAAGTAGGCCATTTTAGGCGAGCCTTTCGTCAGTCGCCGAGACAGACCGAGTGGGCAACGACGTCATCGCGATATCCGGGAAACGAGCAGCAGCCGGCCTCACGGGGAGGAGACCGGCAGTAGGAGGAATCAGTAATGTCCTTACCGAGGTAATCGAGGTCCGCAGCGTTGGCGGCCAAGATGGGGGACTGTACGTCGGAGGCACGATTGAAGGGCAGCCATGATCGTGCCAGTGTGTCTGTCGTAAAGAAGAGCATCCTGCGATAGGTAGACAAAGTTGAAAAGCAACGGGGAATTACGCAACTGTAGACTGCTACAGGAGATGTGACTCTCATATGTGGCCGTGGCGAAGTGACGGTGGAGATTGGCGACTTCAAGAATTGCCAAATATGTAGTGTGTGCAAAGTTTATGTAATATCCGCAGTAGATTTAATATAAATAAATGCCTATTTTTTCAAATCATCGAAAGAATTGACGTTGGCCGTAGATCTGGTAAAGATCAAAATAGTGGATATCCAAAATGGTAAGCGCTGTGTGGGTCTATGCTGATCATGGGAGTGACCTCCATCCTCTCAATGATCACAAGACATAATTAAAAAAATCATCAAGGAGTTTTCAGCATTTCGATTTTCACTTCAGTAATGCCTAGCATTAACTAATTTAAAGGTTTTACTGATGATTTCACAAAAACTACAAACAAAAGTTGCACAAACGAGCTATTGTGTTGTACTGGATACTAAGTTGGCTTGGTTTTTCGCATAATTAATTTGAAATGAAACTAGCATAAAATCGAATAGATTAAGCACCTTTAACTGCAACATAAATACATGCTTTATTCAGAGCCATTATTACAATAAACACATTCCACAGCTGGCATATTCCTAGTCTTGTCTTTCTACACAAATTGAATACGCACGAAGCCGCGGGCGGCACATTCCCCGGTATCGAGAATGAAATTCATGGACTGTGAATGAAACGATGATACGCCTGTCCTGTGAACGAAACGCCTAGCATGTGAATGAAACGTCTGGCCTGTGAACGAAACGCCTAGCCTGTGAATGAAACGTCTGGCCTGTGAACGAAACGCCTAGCCTGTGAATGAAACGTCTGGCCTGTGAACGAAACGCTTAGCCTGTGAATGAAACGTCTGGCCTGTGAAAGAAACGCCTAGCCTCTGAATGAAACGCCTGGACTGTGAATGAAACGCCTGGCCTGCAAGTCAGACTCGTCGTTTATCTGTTTATCTCTCAGGCACACAAGGCAAGTGTCACAGAGTGGCTCGACAAACAGTAGGATCTTTCAAACATACTTGACTGATCATTTCCTGGATGCTCTGACCAACAAATACGAACCTCTCCTCCTCCTCTATGATGGACACAGCTCACACGTAACTGTTCATTTGATCGAGTGGGCACAGAAGTACAACATCATCTTGTTCCTGTTACCGGCCCACACACGTCACTTGCTGCAGCCTCTTGAAGTGGTAACCTTGTGCCCATTAATGTGGCCTACCACAACGAGTGTCAAGCCTTTCTCCAGATGAATCATGCACGGGTAGTAGAACTCCATGACATATGTCGCATCGCAGCCAAGGCAATGTGTCATACACTGACTCCAGCAAATATAATTGACGGCTTCAAATGCACGGGTATATTCCCGTTCAATGCTAGTTTGTACACAGATGACCAACTGGCACCAAATGACTGTAAACGAAAAAACAGATCACATAATTGAACCAATAGTCGGGATTTACACGGTGCTGTTTAATGTGGCTTACAATAAGATATTCCTCTCTGAACAAAAGTTGCAACCGACATGCTGCCGTAATCTTGTGTATAATAGATTATTGTTGTGACGTTGATTTTGTGTGGCATTGATATTTTTAGGGAGAATTCCTTTCATTAACACTTTACTATGTTAGATATAAAGGAATTGTTGTTGAGTTTAAAAGACGAGTTGGGTAGAAAAATGTGGAACAATTTCTCTGTAAACAAATTGTTCAAAGCTAATTATAATATCATGTTGTACAATCGACCACATCAACTTATATAGGACGATAATTAGCTATTCGAACTGCTTCTCGTGATTGTTTAATTAAAAATTACCTATAATGGATTAGAAAGCGATTTTCTTTTATATCTTTGTTGTCATCAGATGTTACCCATGAATTATTTAAAATGTGATTGTGTGTGTGTGTGTGTTTGTGTGTGTGTGTGTGTGCGTGCGTGCGTGCGTGCGTGCGTGCGTGTGTGTGTGTGTGTGTGTAGACTTGATTTTATTTGTAAGACAACTTCAGGAGAAAGCAACGGAGCAACAGATGCCACTCCACGTGGCTTTTGTAGAACTCACAAAATCTTTCGACTACGTGAATCGAGGAGCACTCAGGTGCAGTGTTCGAAATGAGGGGGATGTTGGGGGTCTAGGACCCCCATAAGGTAAGAGGGACCTCCTATAAGAAAGAAACATGTAAGCCAGGGGTGGTCCACATTTTATCGTTGCACTGATGTAATTACCCTTCCGCTGTTGCACCGTTGTTGCGTGTGAATCTATTCTGGTTCGTCTGTGCTAGAACTCGACGGATTTCGCAGAAATCGCCGGTTTTCGCAGACCTCGATCGATCTCGCAGCAAGAGATCGACGGTTTTCGCAGAAATAGACGGTTTTTCGCAGGACTCGACATCATTATTTTGGTAATTTAGCTGATTCATTCAAAATACTGTCATTCAGTTATTCTCTTTTAAAAACATATTAAATCATTCCACTCATATCACCAACGAGTGTATGTACTGTGGTTAAGGGCGCCATCTGTTCGGTGTCTGCAGTAATGCACCCAACGAGTGTCTAGTTGAGGCACAGTTTACTTGGGAATTTTGTTTCTCAGAATCACAGAGCGCTGTGTCTGCGTATTACTCCAGTAATAATGGTTTAGACCACAATTTACATTTTTTAGTCACTTAGCAGACGCTCTTATCCGGAGCGACTTACAACAAGTACATTCAACCTAAATTGGTGAAATAAACACAGGTTGCTATGACAACAAGCAAGTCCTTTCACGAAAATAGGCGCCAGTGAGCATTACAGTGAACGAAAAGAAGATTTATTTTAAGAAGATTCCTTTTTCGGGGGGATGAGCAATATATTTAGGGGACCCCCCAAGAGTCAGTGGTCATTTCGAACAGTGCTCAAGTGTGTCAGAGATCTTTGATTTGGCTGGGATAATGCGGCGACCCAATGGACATACTCGTTATGAATCAATGTGTGAATATTCGTACAAATACAAATAACTCAACAACAGGAGTATATGTAACATATTAATTAAACAGTATAGTAAACAATCACCAATCAAGTATGCTGAACAGAATTACAATCTATCAACGTCCAATATTTGTTATCACTATCAAATCGCAGTTTATATAATAACAGTCTCTTACGAACTTGCTGGCGTCGCTTCTAGCATATACAGTTCGAACACGTGTGATTCCAATCTAGCCACAGCGAATGCAATCAAGCGTGCACCGTCGAGTGCAGTCAAGCGCAACGGCGAATTAATCGTCTCTTGAACCAAGAATAATGCACCGATAATTGTTGTCCTTACACGTCGAAACCCTTAACACGATATATTGGTATGATCACATAACCTTTCTCGGTGAATGTGTTCTCTTCGAACGAACATTGCTTCAGTAACAGTTGCATCAAAATACCCCAGTATCAAATATTCAAATTAAATAATATTTAAATCTATATCATAATCATAGAAATCTGGAAAATACACACATAATGATGGTGTACACCAAAGTTCATCTAGTACAAGATTTATAACAACAAAAGCACTTTACACATTTCCTTTATGTATACATATTTACTTAACCATTATACTGTCAACGACACAAATCAAAACTGCTACTATATGTTAAGATATTTGTTCTCCATCGTAATTAAATGCTAACACGAGGATAAACAATATCAGTTTACAATGAGTTTTCCAATGATACCAAACATGACAACATTTCGATTATATGTTAATCCGTTGTAACATACAATTTTCCGAAATCTTGATTTTCCATTGGTCGCTATTCGGCGCCACCAGCACGATTCCCAATCACTAAGTACCATCGTTAGGTGTTACGTAAACAAGCTGATTCTATACAACTCACACTATCTCCGATTAGTGAAAAAGGGTTCTCATGAAAGTTTGATGTCCACCAATCCTATATGTTTTTATCATATCCTTCAACAGAGACATTTGCCATCAGATTTAACCAGATTTAACCCGATTGCTATCCAAGGCAAAGACTCAGATGGCAACTGGACAAAGAAGCCATTGATTTACGATGAGTCCAATTTGTTTATCTATGTGTAACCCGCCCTCCTGAGATATGTGTCAACCTTGTTTTTAAACATGATCACGCTGCTAGCAGTTACACAATTTGTTCTATTCATTTAATGTCCTCTGTGAGAACGAGTACTTCCTGATATCCAATCTACACTCATTCGTTACTAACTTTACCTCATGTCCTCGAGTTCTAATATCTTTCTTGAGTGAGAAAAACGTATTGAAAGAAATATTTTCATAGCTATACATTCAATATCTTACCCAACTTGTCTCTAGGGTGGTTAAACCATATTCTTTAGTTCCTCTACTTTATCGACATAATTATATATATATACTAATCATCAATATTATGTAATGGAAATTGAATCATGTAAAAAAGGTCCAAGAAGAAATATCTGTTAGAAGAGGTTATTGGAAAACTTTTCACAAGCAGGTGATATGGAGGGTATGTATGTATTGGAAATGAAGAAGACTACCTAAACTACAAAGAGTCACTTAACCTAGTTACAATTGAAATGAGAACAACTAAAAGAATCTTCCAACAAACACTGGCAGGTAATGTTAAAGTAACAATGTATATGCCTGTGTAAGGGGTAAACGAAAAAAGGTCGGACTGGAAAACAACAGAGGAAACATAACTTCAGATGGGTTTCAAATGGTAGAGGTACTGAATGAGCATTTCAGGTCATTTTATGCCACAGAAGATTTCAGCTCACTTCCAATTCCAACCAATAAATATGAGAAGGATAAATCAGGTCATTTAGTGCAGTTATTTGTAACTCCTGAAATTATAGCAAAGAAAATTAAGAAGGTGAAAGATAATAAATAACCTGGAGTTGAAGGAATACCATCACCACTGCTTAAGTAAATTGTAAAGCAGATTAGTACACCACTTGCAAAATGTTTTAACTTGTCACTAGAAGAGGGAATAGTTCCTTCAGAATGGAAACAAGCAAACATAACGCCATTATTTAAGAAGGGGTCGTCGCCAGATAATTAGAGACAAGTGCGTTTAACATCAGATGTATGCAAATTATTATAAACGTTAACTAGACACCATATACCTCAACAGCAAGGTCACATGTAGCCAATCTCTCATGTTTTTGGAAGAAATTACTGTGACTAAAACACCGCTGTTATAAATACCTGTAGAAATATGGTTTATCTCACTGAATCCCACAACTCGTTTCAATCCGATCACTCGTTTCAATCTGTGTTTTGTCCGGTGTGTTGAACCTTCGCGCAAAGCAAATTGCAATTTCGCCTGAATACGTCTCGAAACTTCTTGTTGCACAAAACGTACAAGAAGAAGTTGACGGAATAGTTGCTCGCAATCCAGCGTGATCTCCCGAAACACAACGACCGCTGGATCGTTCAACTCGAACAGATCCTTTTGCCGAAAAAACGATACGAGGTGCGCGATGGCGATGGGCATGACGAGTAAAATGAACGCTGCGTTCGTCGCAAGTAGCATTGCCGTCACACGCGACGCCATCTTGCTAGAAGAATTCTGGGAAGAACTCTGCGCGTGCACCTTCCGCCTGTTCCTCCAAAGGGAAGTGACGGTTAACGAATTCAAGACGATCATTATGACAGCGGGTACAATCGCATAGGTGCTGATGCTCAAAAGAAGAACACTTCCAACTAGAGCAATTGAACCTGTTCGATGTACGGATTTGGACATGCAGGTTCCCTGGACTATTGACGTGTCCAGCCATACTCGGAAGGCGTTGTAGGCCCCGAAAATCAGCAGGGTAACGGCTATGCTGGTGTTCGCGATGCGTTTGGTGCATATTGTCTTCGTTCGCAGCGGAAAACAGAGGGCGATGAAACGTTCAACGCAGATGAACCGTACGATCCACGAGATCAGCATCTTCGATGTACGATACGCCCAGAAGAACACCCGACAACCGGTCACGTCGAAGGAGCGAACGTCGACCCCCATTAGGCTGCGAACCATATGTATGTTGATAGTCGACACAAAGATGAAGACCGTGTCGGAAAGGGCCAGGGCGACCAGGAAGACGCTGACGCACATGGATTGGAATTCCTTCCCCAACATCACATGGATTGTGACAATGTTTCCACAAATGCCTGTTATGACCAGAATAGGTAGAAGGACGTAGGAAACGTGCCGAATGGTCATCTTCAACTCCGTTTGATCCCTGTCGTCATTCTCTGTCACATTATTATGCGACAATCGTTGATATGCATTGGCATTCTTCGTTAGCTGCATCCATTTTACTCCGTCAATAAACGTTGAGTTGTCATCGGTTAGAACCGTCGCATTTGGTTGGAGAAAGGTTGCTGTTCCACTGTCGCTGATTCCGCTCTGAGGAGTGATACGACCGGTTGCTGACTCTAGCCAGTTTGACGTGACTTCTGTCGAAAGACTACAACAGGCAGTCAGCAGAACACACGCGAGGAAAATCACGACTTCACCCATCGCAAGCACTCGATGTAATAACGTATTCAGCGTAGCTGTGTCGACTACATGCTTAATTAGTAATATTACATTCACAGTTTCTGTCTCACTGACAGTGCCTGTCAGAAGCCTGAGTAGTTAACAACCTAGAATACATTACTAAGTGTTAATAAGATGTTAACTTTGTCTTTTTGTAATATCAGTAGCAGCGTAAACATATAGGTTTATCAAAATGACTTAATCGCTGACAGAAATTACAGCTAAACACTCGCGTATTTACGCCACCCCTTCTGCCGCTCGCATCCACGCACGCACGCATACACAGCCACACGCACGCACACACCCTGGCTTCGTCTACTCTTTTAAATTGTCCTCCTTCTTCTTTGTTGCCATCTGTTTTATCTAATGACATCTTAACAATTCAGCCTATATTTTTTCATTTTCATTGCTTTCACCAATGAAACAATATCAGAAGAAGAAAGGCGATTAGTGCAACAAAATGATTCCACAACTGATATAATTAAATATAATGAAATAATTTACACAATCAGTATATAAACTTCTCCATTCATTTATCGTGCTGAATGAAAACGAATACTATCAAATTTATACTGTTCTTTTACATATATTTTCATCCTCTTTTTCGTTTATCTTCGTCAAGTTTGAATAAATGCTTCTGTCGATATTTTCGTAGCCATTGAATATTGTTGAAACTGTTTTATTTCCTTTTGATATGCAGTTGCACTTGATCGAGCAGTATACTAATGAAATGTTGAATTGTTGTGTACGGGTGAGTGGGTACGTGCGTGCGTGCGTGCGTGCGTGCGTGCGTGTAATATTGGATCAAATACACTGCACCACTATGCTAATATCTATACAAGAAGAATGGTCATATTGTGATAGTTGCCAACTGTTTTAGTCTCACCATTCAAACAATACCTAAAAAGAAGTAACAACTGTATATAATTTATGGAGGAAATATTTTAACCACAAGATACAAGATACTCTAATGAATTTCTCAAAAGAGAACTTTTTTGTGGCCACATAAATCGCACGAAAACAGCATATAGAAACAGTAAAAACAGTAACAGTAGGTAGTGGTGACAGTAGGTGGTAGTGGTGGTGACAAAGAAAAATAAAATATATGCAATAAATATTTTTTTTTTAATATACCCATTATTAACATTATTAAGTATGTCACCAAAAGTTTACGGCCAGCAGATTACACATTATCTCACCCGGGATATTCGCCCGTCGACATTGCGGTGTGCTCTTCCAATACATTAAGTGTTGTCGTGGATAAACCAGAACGGAACGAATTTGTGGTTAAGCTTTCTTCGTCGTGATCTTGAGATACAGCAATGCATTGTGGGCTGCGTGTGCATAGGCCTCGTCGTTGGTAGCGCCAGCGCCTTGTCAGAAGGCCACATGAAGGACGGACAACTGCACCAGACACTGATGAGTGACCGATGAGGCCACTGGTATTCCCTACCGGTGCTAACACACGTCCTCACATGACGGCGTTTTCTCTTCGACGTTGACGGATGTCAAATGAAATGCATGTTCCTCTACGATCTCATCGAATTCCTCTTTGTAGTTTGTCTAGGGGGAGCTGACTGAAAGGGGTTGCAGGGCCAAAAAACCTCTTTCCCCTGTCAGTCTTGATATGCTGGTAGAAATGACAGATCTGGGGACTCACTTCTGTATTCAGTGGCTCTACTTTGGAGCATTCCTTGGTGCTCTCGTACCCTCATTCGACGTCCTCCTATCGGGGAGACACACCGTGTCGAAGTCACAGGAGGGTTCTTCCCGTCGGGTAATATTCTGGGAGTCTGGACTCTCACAACATATTTGATGACGACGGGAATTAAGTTATCAATTGTAGCCAAAACTGACGTTTTACCAATCACAGAAAACATATTAAATGTAAAGTTTCTAACATAAATTACGATGTGTGCAGAACAAGGTGGATCTAGGATTAGACAAACGGGTGTGCCGGGGGGGGGGAGGCAGCCACCCATGCAAGAGGGTTCGGGGAATGTATTGACTATTCTTGATTTGGTGTTTCCCAGGCCATTACGTGATGCAAGTTTGCTCAGGTGGGTGATGTGTTATCCACCGTGGGTAATCTCATCATCATATTAATTAAAGGAACACGTTGCCACCACATTTAATGTATTAGTATATTGTATGGTTAGTGTGCACCAACCAGTAGCAAATTAATGGGCGCCCGGAAGATTAATAAAACGCATTCTTCTTGGATGTTTCCTGCTGTACTTGTCAATAATTGCTTGGATTTCGAGTTTGATGTCTTTGTGTACAGGAAGTAGCAAGAACGCGTTGAGGTTTTCATCATTGTGAATGCAGAATTAGTATGCTCCACATCAGCATGTGTGACCGATATTTGCAACAGAAAATGAGGACAATGTTTATGATGGTCGGGCATTAATGACATCACGTATATAATATCCGACGTTGTACCTTTAATATGAACTTACGGTTGCAATATGCAAACCATCAACTAAGCAAAGTAATCAGGGTCAACTGCTCAACTTACCGCCACCAGTCCATTCCAAGTTGCCGGCTAGCACTCTGTAGACAAAGAGGGGTGGAGAACACAATTATGTGAACGAATAGATGCGGGAAAAAACAATGCATATTGTGCCACAAATAGTCGTTGTTGAGGGACGGTATTGTGCCAGTGAGGTTAAACAGAGTTACAAAGTGGCTATATAAAGCAGAAAATTACACACCTGTTGGCGGGGATCACCGGTAATATCACCATTCCTTAATTTCATAACCAGCGTTCTTCATGATTCTTTAACTTGGCACCTCTGGTCGACAACCACGGTATCTACATAGTCACCTCAAAACTGGGATTACTTAGGCCCATTGTATAAATAATGCTCTCGAAAACTTGTAACCTAAGTGTTAAAGCAAGTTGTGTGATATAATATCAAGACGTTGTAGCCATGACAAACATATTTTTGTATACATTTGTACTTACGGACATGCAACACTCGCTGGTTCGACGGTTCACTTCCGTTTACATGACGTGCCAAGGAATTTTCTTTTGTATAACAAGTCGAGCGACAAGCAACTGACTGTGACACTGAACGGTATTTTGCATTACATGCTAATTAAGTGCCTTGTATAGGAGATAGTGTTCAAGTACATCATTGTTAAGGTTTGAACTTGACAATGGCGTTATGACCACGTGGTGTCACTGTAAAGGACGACGAAGATAGCGGCTATTATATAACCCGAGCTACGTCTACGGCGACATCCAAAAGCCACGTCTGTGTAGCGTCATGCCAGCGTGTGTTGTGTGAGGATGACTCCTCGTTATTCCCTGGCGACGCTGTTATCACCCTGGTGGTGGGTGCACCCAACAAACGTGGATATTTACTTTGTCCAACTAGCCGTTTTAACAAATTAGATGCGGCGCTACAATACAATACAATATAATACAATATAATACAATACAATACAATACGAACACCTCCATTGCGCCTAAATCCTCGAGACTCCGAGTTAACAGACGTCAAAAATAAAGTGTTAGACAATCTCAAAATCGGTGTGCATTTTAAAGTAGTGAACAAATACGTCGAGGAGCTTCGGAGGATGAACAAAACTTATTCAGATGTCATCATTTTTCCTGTTGACCTATCAGTAATAGGGAGTACGTTGCAAAGAGGTCGTGCGACAACCGAGAAAGCCATATAATTTATAATTTGTTTCAATATCTTTGCTTCAACTATGGGAATTATAGAGTATAACAGAACTAGATGATCGAAGCTGCCTAGGCGACTTTCTTGCAGAAGTGAGCATTGAATGGTCAGCCACGTGTGGGACAGCCTGCTTGCCATACCATCTGGCGAGCCGCAGAAAAAAACTAAGTCCCAAAATTCGGTTCTTGAAGAACGCAACCGACGTTTACTGAAACGTGAGTTAACTTTAATAGCTGTGTTAAAAGATTGTTTTTTTCAAAAGTGGCAAGAAAAAGATTTTCGATCCAAAGCCCTGGAGGCAACCTGTTCTTGACGTACGTAGCTTGAGTCAGACATTGGGTTTGGAGAGGTCAAACAATCTATATGTATCACCTGAACATTGATATATTAATATGTCACGATTGATTGGATTTCTTATTATCTAAGGTTAATCATGTATCAATGAATCTTTGCTGAGCCTAGAAATTAAATCATCAAACAACACCCACACGTAGCAGTGACATTAGACACCATCTTGTCGTTTGTTCCTCGCAAAATCGACATGGTATATATTTGGTGTTACCATGAACTTGGAAAGGGCTTAATTATGTCTAACTAGTAGAATGTGACTCCCTCTACGGAAAAGGGTATAATATTTCAATCCGCTAAATTTGAAAAGGGTATCTTTTCTTTTTGACATATATCTAAAATTTGTCTAGGGTGGGTCAGTTAGATACATTATCAAGGATAGTATAGAGACAATGTATTGAGTGCCCCCCCACCCCTGGATTCACAATCAGTCACATTGGTGTTTCACAATTGTTTCAGATCAACTCGTTTACTTGGAGCTAACCTTGAAGCAGACGGCATTTTCACAAAATCGTTCACACACACACACACACACACACACACACACACACACACACACACACACACACACACACACACACACACACACACACACACACACACACACACACACACACACACACACACACACACACACACGCACGCACACACACACACACACACACATATATATATATATATATATATATATATATATATATATATATATATATATATATATATATAGTCAGGTACGCGTGTGTATATATATATATATATATATATATATATATATATAAATAGTCAGTTTCTCGTGTGTATATATATATATATATATATATATATATATATATATATATATATAGTCAGGTACTCGTGACCCCTGTATCTACCAGTCGATAATGTTACATTTAAAAAGGAGCCCAAGTTGTCGACTGGAAATTACGAGTTCACGGGTTCGTGAACAGGAACGTGGTATTAGCTGGAGCAATTAAGGAGAGCGTAGGTCGGAAGTCTGAAGTCTGACTTCTACGTTTAATCCGTTGTGGCACTTGGCCTTGATGGCCGCGAGTGTCAAGAAGCCAGTCTCGCAAATGTATGATTTGGGGGAAAGCATCATAAGCTTGACTGTTCGTTTTGATAAAAAAAGGATTTAAGCCCTCCTAAGTACGTAATCTGTTTGGAAGATATAAATTGACAAATGCAGGCGTTATATTACCAGATTTTTTATTACATTATACATATAGATCATGGAGGCTAACTTATAGCATTTGAATGTGTAATAAATGGTTGCCCTGGACCCCTCCGCAGGGCAATATTCGCACTCCCACACCTTCCCCTCATATTGTTGATAAATGACGAAATCACGGAAGGGGTACGCAGCAACACAATTTGTCACCAGGAGGTGCGGCTATATAAATGCATGAAAACCCCTGCTATTGTATATTTACCGTTAGAAATTGTATAAATGGGAATACAGGCACAAAGACAAAACGGTCCTCGAGGCTTGCCGAATGGAGTCGTATTGTTCAGCTTGAGCTGCGACAGCCGGTATCAATCAGCTGGGTTGATTTCTAAAAAATATTTCACAATTAAAGGAAAAAGAAATTTTATAACATTTCAATAATATCTGTATAAAAGGCATTACTACTGTGACCTTTCAACTCCTTATAATAGTATATTCGGAAATACACAATTTGACGATTAAGTAAAACTAACCAAGTTTTACAACATATAAGGGCTGCTGTGTTGTACATTTTGGTGTGCCAATAAATCAGCCAATGAAAATCGTCACACGTTCCCTTTAAGGTAACATCCCCCGCTGAGGCGCCAATGGTTTAGTCCATATGCATCGCGCGTGGATCACAGCATGCATTGTCTGTGGGGCTTTTTCCGCAGTAGGATTTGTCGTTGAAAATCTGATCACGTCAATGTTCTGCGGAGTACGGTCAGTTAGTATACTCTATGCCTTATTTCGCCACTTATCTTCCCGCTGATATCGGCCATTGAGTCGGATGTACCTAATAAGCCGTCATAATATACAATGTCATAGAGAAAGCGAGCCTACTTAACATGGGTGAAACACCACACGCTATATTTCTGTCATCATACTCGGAATTTCGGGTAGGCAGCTTGGTCACATACCGGGGTGGGGTGGCAGAGTTCTCAACCTCCCAGCTTCACCCCACCTTTTTTAAGGCCAACCTCCCGCCTATTTTGAAGCCAACCTCCCATCTATTTTAGGACCAAACTCCCACCTCCCACTTCCTGCAACCCCCACTCTCACTTGATACGCTGTATTATGATATAGTGTATGCTGTTCTTACGTGACCATGAAATTAGGCCAGTTCATGCACGCTACTGTGTGTATAGGTTATCGGCCTACATATAGTAGATGCGACAGCCCCACAGCAATGAACATTAAGAAGATGAAAGATAATAAAGCAACTGGAGTTGATGGGATACCACCAAAACTGCTAAAGGAAAGTGAAGAGCAAATTACTTACAACAGTGTTTAACTTGTCACTAGATGAGGGAATCGTTTCTTCAGAATGGAAATAAGCAAACATAACGCCATTATTTCAGAAAGGGTCGAGGAACAAGTACGATAATTACATACCAGTGCGTTTAACATAAGATTTATGCTAATTATTAATGTCATACATAGCGAATCTCATAATTTTTTGGAAGAAATTACTGTTACTACTACACCGCTGTAATAGATACCTAGAGTATAAATGTAGAAATATGGTTTGTCTCACTCAATCCGATCACTCGTTTCAACCAGTGCTGTGTCTTGTCCGGTGTGGCGAACCTTCGCGCAAAGCACATTGACATTTCGCCTGAACACATCTCGAAACATCTTGTTGAACAAGACGTACTGGAAGAAGTTGACGGAATAGTTGAGCTGCTCGCGATCCATGGTGATCTCCCTAAACACAACGACCGCTGGATCGTTCGAGTGGAACACATTATTTTGCAGGAAAAACGATACGAGGTGCGCAATGGAGACGGGCATGACGAGCAAGACGAACGCTGCGTTCGTCGCCAGTAGCATTGCGGTCATCCGCGACGCCATCTTGCATGAGAAATTCTGAGAAGCACCCTTTGCGTGCACATTCCGCCTGCTCCTACAAACGTATAGGCGTTGATGTTCAAACGAAGAAGTTTCCTGGACTATTGACTATCCTGCCATTCCAGGAAGGCAGGTGTTTGTTGATGGTCGACACAAAGATGACGACCGTATCAGACAGGGCGATCAGGAAGACGCTGACGCACATGGATCGTAATTCCTTCGCCAACATCACACGGATGGTGACAATGCTTACACAAATGCCTTTTATAAAGAGAACAGGTAGAACAGCGTCAAAAACGTACCGAATAATCATCTTCAACCCGCTTGATCCCCGACGTCATTCGCTGTTATATTTATCTCAACATTGTCGAATGTGCGAACAAAAACATATTTACTTAAACACTAAGCTGTCACCGACACGAATCAACAAATGCTACTATATCTCAATATATCTTTGCTCCATCGTAATTAAATGTGAACACAAGGATACAAAATATAAGTATACAAAGAGTTTTCCAATGTTACTAAACAAGACAACATTTCGTTTATCTGTTAATCCGTTGAAACAAATATTCTTTGAAAAAGCATTGCCAGGTACTTTGAAAGGGTAAGAGTTTCTATACCTTTGTAAGGAAAGGAGTAAACGAGATAAGGTTGGACCACTGGAAAACAACAGTGGAAACACAATTTCAGATGGGTTTTAAATGGTAGATGTACTGAATCAGCATATCAGCTGAGTTTTTATCACATTTCAGTTTACTGCCAATTCCAATTAATAAATATGAGAGGAATAAATCAGGTTATTTAGAGCACTTATTTGTAACTCCTGAAAAGAAAGCAAAGAAAACTGAGAAGATGAAAGATAATAAATCACCTGGATTTGAAGGAATACCACCACCACTGCGTAAGGAAATTGTAGAGCAAATTTGTACACCATTTGCAAACATGTTTAACTTGTCATTAGAAGAGGGAATTGTGGAATGGACAAAAAGACCTTTGTAGAAACCCAGACACTAGCATACAACCGTCAGGACTGGAGCAGACTTGTGCAACATTCATTGGAGCAGTGGCCTCACGACCCAGCCGGGTTACGGGATAACATAAGAGAGAATAGTTCCTTCAGAATGGAAACAAGCAAACATAACGGCGTTGTTTAAGAAGGGATCGAGGAACAAATTAGATAATTACAGACGAGTGTCAATCTCTTATGTTATGCGGGTTACGGGATCAGGAACAGTAATAGTAACATAAGATAACTTAGTTTCTTAATAATGGAAACAAGCAAACGTAACGCCGTTATTTAAGAAGGGATCGATGAATAAATCAGATAATTACAGACCACTGCATTTAACATTAGATGTATGCAACTAATTAGAAACGTATATTATAGACCAAATACCTCAACAGCAAAGTCACATCTAGCCAATTTCATATGTTTTTCGAAGAAATTACTATGACTAATACACCGCTGTTATAAATACGTAGATTATAAATCCACCTGTAGAAATGTGGTTTGTCTCTCCAAATCCTATCACTCGTTTCAATCCGATCACTCGATTTAATCAGTGTTTTGTCCAGTGTGGTGAACCTTCGCGCAAAACACATTGAAATGTCGCCTGAATACGTCTCGAAACCTCTTGTTGCACAAGACGTACAGGAATACGTTGATGGAGTAGTTGAGTTGCTCGCAATACATCGGGATCACCCGAAACACAACGACCACTGGATCGTTCGACTCGAACAGATTATCTTGCCGGAAAAACGACACGAGGTGCGCGATGGCGACAGGCATGACGAGCAAGACGAACGCTGCGTTCGTCGCCAGTACCATTGCCGTCACCCGTGACGCCATCTTGTCGGAGGAATTCTGGGAAGCACTCTGTGCGTGCACCTTCCGCCTGCTCCTCCAAAAGGAAGTGACGGTGAACGAATTCAAGACGATCATTATGACAGCGGGTACAATCGCATGCACGCTGATGCTCAAAAGAAGAACACTTCCAACGAAAACAGTTGAACCTGTAAGATGTATGGTGTTGGACACGCATGTTCCCTGAACTATTGACGTGTCCAGCATTACCCGGACGGTGTTGTAGACCCCGGAGATCAACTGGGCAACAGCTATGCTGGCGTATGCAATGCGCTTTGTGCATATCGTCTTCGTTCGCAGCGGAAAACAGACGGCGA
This sequence comes from Lamellibrachia satsuma, assembly GCA_033239005.1. NCBI lineage: Eukaryota > Metazoa > Annelida > Polychaeta > Sabellida > Siboglinidae > Lamellibrachia > Lamellibrachia satsuma. The sequence goes on from BSQZ01000058.1 coordinate 429,811, forward strand.
TGAAACGTTCAACGCAGATGAAGACTACGATCCACGAGCTCATCATCTTTGATGTACGATACACCCAGAAGAAAACCCGACAACCGGTCACGTCGAAGGAGCGAACGTCGACCCCCATTAGGCTGCGAACCAGATGTTTGTTGATAGTGGACACAAAGATGACGACCGTATCGGACAGGGCCAAGGCCATAAGGAAGACGCTGATGCACATGGATCGGAATTCCTTCGCCAACATCACACGGATGGTGACAATGTTTCCACAAATGCCAGTTATGACCAGAATGGGTAGAACGACGTAGGAAACGTACCGAATAATCCTCTTCAACCCCGCTTCTTCCCCGTCGTCATTTGCTGTTGCATTGCTATGCGACGGTCGTTTATTTGCGTTTGCATTCGTCGTTAACTCTATCATTTTTACTCCGTCCACAAACGTTGAGTTGTCATAGGTTAGAACCGGCGCATTTGTTTGGAGAACGGCTGCTGCTCCCGTGTCGTTGATGCCGCTCCACGGAGTGTTACAACCAGTTGTCGAAACTAGCCAGTTTGACGTAACTTCTGTCGAAAGACTACGACAGGCAGTTAGCAGAACACACGTGAAAAAAATCACGACTTCACCCATCGCAAGCGGTCGATGTAATAACGTATTCAGCGTAGCTGTGTCGGCTACACGTTTAATTAATAACATAAAATGCACAGTTTCTGTCCGGCTGATGGTGCCTGTCTGAATCCTAAGTATATGACATCCTAGCTAGTGAGTCACAGAATACACTAACATTACTAAGTGTTTATTAAGTGTTAACTGTTGATTTAATCGCGTTCCCTTCTCGGGTTGAATGAAAGCTATCGGATTATGAAATATTCCAATTGATTATATATGTTTTTCACTAGTAGTTAATGCACAAGAAGGCAACATCGTTAGTGCATTGTTTAATCCATATATGTTAGCGCGTCAGGTTACCCCGTACGTCCAGCCAATCACACTTGGATGCTTATTGTTGACAGAAGTTACAACAACACAACACACACACACGCACGCACGCACGCACGCACGCACGCACGCACACACACACATACGTTGTCGTATCTACATGATTTTTCATGTCCAGTTCACTCCACCCTGGCTTCGTCCATTCTTTAATGTCGTCCTCCTTCATCTTTGCTGCCTTCATCTATTTTTCCTAATGACATTATAATAATGCAACCTATATTTTCTTCATTTTCCACATAGTGTATCAATGTATTCACCAATGAAACAATATCAGAATATACCGACGTGAAAGGAGATTAGTGCAACAAAATAATTCCACAACTGGTAGACTTTAGTAATGATTACAATGCAAGAATTTACACAACAGTATGTCAACTGTTCTATTCATTTATCGTGCTGCATGAAAACGAATACTATTGAAAATTACACTATTATTTTACACATGTTTTCATGTCCTCTTTTTCGTTTACCTTCGTCAAGTTTGAATAAATGGTTCTGTCGATATTTTCGTAGCTATTGAATATTGTTGAAACAGTTTTATTTCCTCTTGATATGAAGTTGCACTTGATTGAGTAGTATACTAATTTGTCGTACTGTTTCTATTAGTATTTTTGATGAATTGTTTAATTATTGTTTGCCGCTGCGTGCGTGCGTGCGTGCGTGCGTGCGTGCGTGCGTGCGTGCGAGTAATATTGCATCAAATACATTGCACCACTATGCTAATATCTATGCAAGAAGAATGTTTATCTCGTGACAGCTGCCAAGTGTTTTAGTCACTTGAATAAAACAATACATAAGAAAAAGCAACAACTGTATATACTTTATTATATATATTATTTGTATATAATTTACGGAGCAAATATGTTAACCAGCAAAATATTACGGCCATCAGATTACACAATATCTCGTCCGGGATATTTGCCATTACATTACATTAAGTGTCGTCGTGGATAAACCAGAACGGTACGAAACTGTCGTTATGCTTTCTTCGTCGTGATCTTGAGGTACAGCAATGCATTGTGGGCTGCGTGTGGGTAGGCCTCGTCGTTGGTAGCGCCAGCGCCGTGTCAGAGGGCCACAGGAAGGACGGACAACTGCACCAGACACTGATATTGAAAGTTACCAATCAGGCCACCGGTATCCTCTCCCCGTGCTAACACACTTCCTCACCTGGCGGCGTTTTCTCTTCGACATTGACGTATGTCACATGAAATACCTTTTCCTCTGCGATCTACTCGAGAGCCTCTTTGAAGTCGGTCTTGGGGGAGCTGACGGAAAGGATTAGACAAACGGGGAGGGGGCAGCCACCCATGCGAGAGGGTTCG